>JACEFZ010026487.1:0-37564 GCA_014155875.1 Cepaea nemoralis
ACCTTAAAAAGAAAAAAAAAAGAATTAAAAAAAAAAAAAAAGGGGGGGGGGCCCTGAAACCCCTAAAAAGGGGGCCAACCAGAAGAAAAAACCCGAGTTGCTCAGACTAAGAAAAGTCCAGAACCTTATCGAAGGTCAACCCTCGAGTTCATGGGTCCGTGGACACTAATGTGGCCCGCCTGAAGCGGGGGTCCACGAGGAACTCGAACAGGGTTACCGCCCGTCGAATAGCGACACGCGGAAAACCATCAGAGGACAAATGGACTGAGACCAGGCAACAAGTGTCTGCCTGAGAGGGACTCGTTAGCTCTTGTATAGAGATAGAACATAGGCTAGATAGTGTGCGAGTTTGTTATATGAAATGTTTGATGTTCTATAATCTGTGATATGATGATGATGTAAAGCGCGGGCTGGTTAACCCACTGCGCCAACTGTAGATTGCCACAATAAATCGGCTATATCATAGCGAACGTATTTATTGTTTGTATTAATTAACACCTATGTGAACCCATTAAGTTACCTAGACAAAGTAAGACGTCAACAGGACGTTTGATAGACCTGAATGCACGTTTGATAGACCTGAATGCACAGAGAAATAGATGGCCAGTGTTTCCCTCATTTAGAAGATGACGAAGGAAAAATGGATAACAACGCTGCTAGTCTTTGGTGCATGTCAAAAGTGGGGAGGTAATCTTTAAACTGTCCTTATGACATAGCTGTATTTGTCTGCACCATGATGTCACATGCCTAACACTCTTGACATCCTTAACAAAAATATTGACAAGTTACATTACAATGACGTGGTTATTGTAATTTCTATCACACTTTCTGAACTATTTAAGTAGCAATGTAGATAAAGATGGGAGAACAGACATAAGTATTAAAAAATGAATACAAAAACCAAAAAGGAACTTTCATAGCACTAGGATACTCATGGAAGTCAAAAGAAATTACTCCTACCAAACTTAGAATATTTAACTCTAACATGAAATCGCCGGTCTCCCTGGCCTAGGGGTTAGCGACTTTCTCCGTAATTCTGTATATCCACATGAAAAATATAACTTGCGTGAGAATTGGTAGCGGTTCTTGCTGCGTTGGTAACTTACGAGGTATGTGAGCTGGCTGCTCAGAAAGCAATGGCAAACTACTGAGCATAATCTTGCCAAAAAATCAATAATCAGCTGAAAGATGCTGATGTTGACAGTGATGTCTTGAAAAGGATATGAAAAAAAACAAGAAATCAGTACTGCTGTATCAATCAGAAATATCTAGAACAAGTAAAATAACTGCAGATAAACTACACTTATCTGGGAAGCTTAACCCGGTCAACAAATGCCAGCAGAAGTCGGATGTGTCGGCCTAACGGCGCAAGAACACAGCTCTGCTGTAAACAGGCACAACGCAATCATGTCCGATAAAAACTCAGGATGAACGCAGAAGAAGAAAAAGAAGAAGAAATAGAAGAAGAAGAAGAAGAAGAAGAAGAAACTACACTTATTTTGCCTCCACATAATTGAAGAACTAAAATAGTATGATAGAATAATTAATGCAGAGCTTAGTTAGAGAGCAAGACAGACTACAATGAATCAAAAGATTGATAGATAGATAGATTGATTGATTGATTGATTGATTGATTGATTTATGAACCAACATCACAGCACTTGGGGCATTCCCATAAGTGCTCTGTCCCCATCCTCAGCAGCCAGTGAAGAGTTCCAACACCAATAGTACCAGTAGCAATCTGATTATGTGTCCGTCTTGCCTTTCCTCTGAGCGTCGAGCGTCGGCCAGATCCCCTTGTCACTCCTTGCTGTCTCATTCTTGCCAGACCATGATGATCCATTTGCTCCTCCAAGGTGTACACATGCTCCCACAAGGCCGCAACCACGTCTTTCATCAATACTCCACCAAGTTTTGCAGTGTCAGCCAATCTGTCCACCTGTTCATT
The DNA here is from genome assembly GCA_014155875.1 of Cepaea nemoralis. NCBI lineage: Eukaryota > Metazoa > Mollusca > Gastropoda > Stylommatophora > Helicidae > Cepaea > Cepaea nemoralis. The sequence goes on from JACEFZ010026487.1 coordinate 1,949, forward strand.
CCCTAGCACACCGGCATGCCCCGAAGAAAAGATCCAGGCGAAGCTTGTCACTGTGGCCTCCGAAGCGAAGCAAGCCACTCTGCCTGAAGCTTGCCTGTCCTCACCTTCCTCAGCATGCTTTTTGAGTCAATTACAGTCACGATGTGTGTGTGTGTGTGTCATATTCTCCATCCAGCGGAAAGCTGCACTGACCGCCTCCTCCTCCATTTTTAAGCTAGATGTTGTGGTATCATATGCCATGCTCTCCTGCACCAAATGTCGACCATTAGCTTTTGCTAAGAACCCCCAGGCACTTCTCCTGCCTCTCAACACCGAACCATCTGTGTATATAACATCCGGACGAGCATTATCCTGAATTAGTTGCTGGATTTCCACTTCCATTGCCTCTGCTGGCCACTCCCTGCACTCCCAGCTTAATGTGATTATAACTCTGCAAAAGTCTGACTGCTCCGCTGGCACTCTGACCCACTCCTCTCCTCGCCTAATGTTCTCCAAGAGGCACACCTGTCTGATCGTATCCTCCGCCTGAGCCATCCATGATTTCCCTCTTATCAGTCGCTAACCCTTAACTACGTCCAGCGCCTAATGCAACGGGTGATCTGTGTCAGCAACTACTCTGAGGTATGCCTTCGCCTGCATCACCTTGAGCCTACCAGCAACAGTCGGCAAACCAAGGATGTAACGCATACACACTACTGGGGTGTCTATGGTACATCCCAGAATGATCCGCATAGCTTCGTTCTGTATACACTCTAATTTCACCAGCAGACTCTTTGAGACAGTGAGCAGTCCTAGTCCTCTAATCAATCACTGAGAGGATCAAGTGCTGGTATAGTGTGAAAAGCATACTCTGCTCTGTGTCCATTGCAGCCATAGTTTTAAGTGCATTGAGTCCCTTTTGAGACCTTATCACAACCGTCTCCACATGGTCCTTGAAAGACAGGCTCCTGTCAAATGTGATTCCCAGATACTTTAGTTTGGTCTCTCTGTTGATGCTTCTACCATCTATCGTGAGGCTTGGGGTATCATCTCTCACAATCCTGTTGTCCAGAGAGACCACATAACAGCCGCCTTTTCTGGATGGATGACAGCACTCATTTCAGTGCACCAGTCAATCACTTTGTCACTGTCGCTTGTAACTCCTGGGCTGTTTGCTCCCTATCTCTCCCCTGCCTATATGCAAGAATATCATCTGCAAATGTTACTATCCTTCCAGTCCCTGGTGCTTCTAGGTTGGCAATCTTGCTCGTATACACGTTAAAGAGCACCGGTGAGATTGCTGATCCCTGTGGCAGTCCCAGAGTTAAAATATGTGGCTTTGAGGTCCATGCACCCAGAAGAAGAGCAACCCGATGAGAATGCAGGACAGTGAATCAAAAGGTGAGGGAAAGACACTGCTGCTGGATAGGTCACACACTGATAAAACCTCAGAATAGTATTATTAGAAAGTGTTTTCACTGGAACACACAAGGCAAATGAACTAGATGGAGACCTAAAACACATACTCGACCTAAAATGGGTTTCAGGAAGTCTTGGAAAGTGAAGCAACCGGTGTGATATTGACCAGATCACCCCTCAAGTGCTGATTGGTGTATACAAATATGGGTCTATCACCATATGTCCAAAACTCCTTAAGGCGTATAAAAGGGTCCTTTACTTTTTCTTATTTACTAAAGACATACGGGGAAGAGATGTAGAGAGAGAGATGAATAATAAATAGAGATGGATGGAGCAAGCTGCCGGAGATAGCAAAAGATAGGACAACTTTGCAAGAGTTGGTTGAGAGCCTTGCTCCAATACACAATTATACAATACTATCTGAACATGCAGCTTTCCCATCCTTCAGGAGTTCAATAGTGTTGATTTTATGTGTTGCTGTGCAAGTCTTTGAGGTTTACTTTCACTGCTGCTCTTCTGCCTTTCATGCAAAGCCATCTAAATATGGTCTGTTACCCACTTTCTTACTTCTTTAGTAGCTTCTTTATATTTTCATGGGCTTGACTTTAGTAGCTCTGGTTTTGCTATTGTTTAAATCTTTAAAAACAAAAACAAAAAAAACTGTTCCTTCTATTTTTAATGGTTTTGGGCGTTAATTCATGCTTTATACTTTCATTCAAATTGTTTATGAGCTTCTACACATAATTAATTCCAAATGCTTTTAATCTACTGCCTGTAGTCTTCCATTCTCACCTTATCTGCTAACTGTTGCAGGATCTAGTACTTGCAGAGACTGACCATAAATTATTCCTTAGTCTTTTATCTGAGATATTCTTCATAGCATTGATTTATTTTATGCTATTGTACAGCAAGATCCTGCAATGTACATTTTTTAAATGGTTTATATAACACAAACAGTTGCTTATATACTTAATTTCAGGAAGACATTAATTTGTTAATTCACACGTGATTTGTGTCCCCCCTTCTACTTCAGTTTTTATTGTTGTGTGTGCAGGTGTCTGATATTCACATCAGCAGATATAAAGATCTTGCACGTGGTCCAGATCTGGAGCGATTTTGTGAGGAATACCTAAGCATTATTAAACCAGAAGTGGTTCTTATTTCAGGTACATTAATATGTGAGACTAATACATGTAACTAAAAAATGGCAAGCATTTCTTCATGGGCTCTCTGATAGCGACATCTATAAGCTCTTATAAAGTTTGCATTGCTTTGTATTCTCCTCGTTACCTACATGGAAGAACACATCAGCTTTCTGTCAAGAGGAAATTATACAAGTCACTTCTTTTGTATGGATGCGAGAGTTGAACTCTCATTGCAGAAACAACATGGAGCATCCAACTTCTCTTTCTCGTTCATTCGTTCTTTCAGTGGTTGGATTCTGCCATCTTGTCATCGTGCACAAAGTTCATGTGAAGCTGACTATATGCTTCACCATCTGTTGACTCTATCTACGTGGACACATATGATTTGTCCTATTTTCATTTTGTTGAATAGAGTCTGCTGTTGCCTCTTTGGACCTAAAGATAACTTAATCACCTTGTGAAATTGAAAAATATGGTTGTCTCTTGATAAAAATAAGTACAAACATGAGATGGTTCTAAATACAGCATAGAAACATGGAAATCACTGGAACCTACAGTGTTTTCAAATTGTAAAGAAGTGAACCACACACCTAAAAATGAGCTACTAATATGAAGACGACTAAAGAGATTTGGCCGTTACAGGAGACCACTGTCTCAGTACTCAAACCTTGCACGCAAACTTAAAGACCTCATGCACATTATCAAAAAGAATGTGCTGTTTGCCTAGTGAGATGGAAATAAAGCCATTGCCACAGCCCATATTTTTCATGTTGTATAAGACAAATAAGAGTAAATGAAGGGCTAATACAACAACGGTAACACCATCCCCTGACCTGTCTGACATGGGAGACCCATGCCCAAACCAGGCAAAATTTAGATGTTACCGCAGACAAAAGTGGTTCTTGATGACCTGCATATGTATTTACTTTGTCCCTGACATAGGGATTTGTTTTTTTTGCTCGCCACACTATACGTGTATAATGTTCTACCAAACCATATACATATAATGTTCAAATAGCATTTGTATTCAGACGTCTGGATCTTCTGCTCTTTGCAGTGAGAGTTCATCTCTCACACCCATTTAAAAGAATTGAAACTTCTTCTTCTGCGTTCATCCGGAATGTTGTTTTTGTATGTAATTGCGTTGTGTCTGTTTATAGGCAATATTTGCACCTTTTGGCCAAAACATCTGACTTCTTCAGGCATTTGTTGCTCGGGTTACCTTCCCGGAAAAGAATGGATATAAGTGACTTCTATTGCCTGTTCTTGACAGGGAAGCTGATATTGTTTTTCCATATAGGCTTCAGTCTTGTCGTGGCAGATGAGGCCTTCTCGAGTCTTGTTTTGATTGCTTTACTTGAACTACTATCACTGCAAATAAAGGGCCCTGGACATTTATAGGTATTCACTCCCAGGGTTTGTCCATTTATTTTGATATTGGTTGCCCTGTGTTAATTGTAGCTAATAACAATTATCTTGCATATTTTAATGTTAATTTCTAATTTCCATTGCATAAGATGTTGATATTTTCTCTAATCTTGTGGACTGGTCTTAGAGTTTTAATTCTGTTCCAGCGATAAGATCAATACATATTGCCCCCCCCCCTCCTCCCCCCACCCCCCCCCCCCCCCCCCCACACACACACACACTCACACACACACACACACACAAACAGCATTCCGAGCCATTGAGGTTCTTTGCTGCAGATACAAGCCACCTCCATTCGTCTCTCTGGTTGACCTTCTCTTGCCAGTCGTTGATTCCAAGTGCTTGTAGGTCTGTATATATATTATCTCTCCACCGTCTTCTTGGTCTACCTCGGGGTCTACGGTCATTTAGTTCCTGAGTGTAAGCGAGTTTTGTTTCCCTATTATCTTTCATTCTTTCTATATGCCCCAGCCATTGCAGTCTTTTAGCCTTCATGATACCAGTGATTAGTGGGGACCTAAACAGATCATAAATGTCTTTGTTGCTTCTTCTTTTCCATTCTCCATTTTGTGTATTCCTAATGGGCCCAAAGATGCGTCTTAAGACTTTGTTCTCAAAGGTTTGTAACAAGGCCTCATCTCCTTTCATTGTACTCCAGGTTTCAGAGCCATACAGCACAACTGGTCTGATCAGTGTTTTGTATATTGTGATCTTGGTGTTACGGGATAGCATATTTGATTTTAGTAGATGTTGTAGTGCATAGTATATCTTATTTCCAGAGTTGATTCTAGCTTGTATTTCTTCCCTTATGATGTTGGAGCAGTTGAAGATTGTACCCAGGTATTTGTATGTTTCCGTTCTTTTAATGGTCTTATTAAAAAGATACTGAACATTAAAAAAAGTGTTTACTTGCTTTGAACCCAAGCGTAGTTCATAGACGTGCTACTACTTCTAGTGCACTGGACTGGTTTTTACTTGTGGATGAGCTTTCCCTATTACCAGTATTCTTGACAGTCTTGTGTCATGGCATGGAAGGGAGTCAACACACAAATTAATCCATGCCGTCAATCGCAATTTGTGGAGAGGCATGACTGCCCACGCCAGCCAGCAAGGCACTAGAAAATTACCTCCCCATCAGGCGAATCTACTCCAACTTCTGAGATACTTGTAATTTACATCCCCAAATCAAGTATGAGAAGTCAATATTTTAGTCCAACTGACTGGTGTATGGGTTGAACCCGCTACTTCAGCATCACTGGAAGTTTAAGAGCAAGTGCTCTTATCTATTTGGCCATGCTAACCTCCATACTGAACATCAAGTTTACATATCAGAACAAAATTAACCCTTTTCATTGTATTTTTGTTTACAACAACTAAATACAGTCAGGAGCCAGCCCCATTTTCTCAGGAGATAGCTTATGTTATTTTGCAAATATGGGCCAGGAAAACAATAAAAAATGCAGTGACAGGTCAAAATTTCAGTTGTAAATTGTCGTTTATTTCTTGAAGGAGATCTTACAGATGCCAAGGCAGAAAATGGTATTGGATCCATGCAAATTAGAGATGAGTGGGTAATTTATGAGAATTCTCTGAAAAAGTGTCAAGGCTACAGTAATGCTAAATGGCTTGATCTCAGGGGCAATCATGGTGAGTTGTTTTAGAGACTCTATCTGTTATACTTTTCAAATCTATTTGATGAGATGCATTAGTTGATCTAGTTTTGTATTTAAATGGAAGATTACCATTTTATATATTTTTATATAAATTTTAAAATGTCTGTCATACTCGGGGATTTCTGTGCCAAAGTAGGCAACAGAAAGGTGAGTGGCGTGACTGGTGGCTATGGCCTAGATCAGTGGTTCTCAACCTTTTTTTGGCTCCGTGCCCCCCAATCACCATATTTTCAGAACTTCATTCCCCCCCTTTTTTTTTTGGTATTTCCTACCTAAAAATTTGGCCCTGCCCCCTTCACCATATTTTCAGAACGTCATTCCCCCCCCCCCCCCCTTTTTGTATTTCCTACTTAAATCCCCCCCCCCCCCCCCTTTTTGCACCTACACAGTATACGTAATAATGGAAGCTATACATTTAATAGCACATACTAAAACAAGTCTAGATGTCCACATAAAACGTGTTTTGTGAGTCTACTTTATAAAATGAATTTTAGAAGGGTGAGACGTACAGAACTGTAAAGTATGAAGGAAAAAACAATATCAAGTAATCCGTTCTTGTATTAAGGCGAACTTGAAATAATCTTCATTCCCCCCTGGAAACCCTGAAATTCCCCCCTGAGGGGGAATTTCCCACTGGTTGAGAACTACTGGCCTAGATGATAGGAATGAGAGAGGTCGCAGATTAATTGCATGGGCAGAATACTATGAAATGAAAATAGGTAACACCTGGTTCAAACACCGTTCTCCTCAATTACGTAAGTGGAAAAGCCTTGGAGATAATATTCACAATCAAATTTACTACATACTGATTCCAAAGAGAATCAGAAGCTATTTAGTAGGAGCATAAACTAGACCAGGAGCAGATGGATAAAGTGAGCATTTGCCAGTTATAGGAAAGCTGAGGATAAGACTTAAAACCACAAAGAAAACCCCAAAGAACATCAAGTGAGATCGCTTTTTTCCCCTCACATATCCTTTACAGAACATCGCTGTCAACATCAGCATCTTTCAGCTGATTGTTGATTTCTTGGCAAGATTACGCTCAGTAGTTTGCCATTTCTTTCTGAGTGACTGGCTCACATACCCCGTAAGTCACGGCTGCGGCCAGAACCCCAACAGATTCTCGCCGTACGTCACACCACTCACGAGAGTACACGGGATCACAGAGAAAGACATTATACCCCTAGGCCACGTGAGCCGGCAAGTGAGATCTAGTATTACTTAAAACAGACAAATAAATTGGAGAAAGTTGCAATGTTAATGTATAGAAAAGATATAATTCCATGGAGATAATACAGACTACTGATGAACAGTGGGACATGTTGCAGGAATCAATTCAACAGACATCAACACAAATCATTCTACCTAATCATATAATTGCAAATAAGAAATGAATGACAGATGAAATTTTTGAAGATGATGGATGAAAGAAGAAAGATAAAGCAAGATAAAGAAGAATATGATAGAATATATAAATAAATAGTATACATATGCAAAGTGGCTAAAGAAGTCTGGCTGAATCAGCAGTGCCTGGAGATTGGGACAAATTATGGAAAAGACTCACATTCCATGTATTAACAAATAAAATCAATAATAGGTAGGAAAACATGAAATACCACTGGATGTATACAATTGAGGAACAGTGCAATATTGATGGGACAAGATGATATAGTCAATAGATGGACAGAATATATGGAAGAGCTGTATGATGATAGGAGACTGGATGTAAATATTGAAAACAATGGCGAAGCTCCACCAGTATTTGCAGGGGAAGTTGAAGATGCACTACATCGCATAAAGAAAGGAAAGGCACCCGGTCCAGGCAACATTACATTGGAGGAAGTTGAGACTCTAGGTGATTTTGGAATCAAAACATTGTCAAAATTCCTAGATGACATTTACACTAGTGGGTACATTCCAAGTGACCTATTAAAATCCATCTTTATAGCTCTTACAAAGAAACTAGGCGCTTTAGAATGTGAAAAGCATCACACAATACGTCTTATGAGTCACATAACAAAGCTGTTACTGAGAATAATTATGAAAAGAATAAGAAACAACATAGGATGAGAAACCAGAAAGTAGTGATGAACAGTGTGGATTTGTAGGGAAAGTGCTAAAAAACAGTGTTATATAAATTTTCAGGACACTGTTAGAAAGAATTATAGAAGTGAAAACAGATATGTACTTATGCTTCATAGACTACACAAAGACATTTGACAATGTGAAACATGAGGAAATAATAAAATCACTAAAGCAACTGAACATTGACAGCAAAGATTTGCAAATAATAAAGAACATATATTGGCAGCAAACAGCAGACTTAAGAATCAACAATCTGATAGGAAGATTTCAGTGTATAAAGAAGGGCATCAGACAAGGTCGTATAATGTCTCCTGATTTGTTCTCATTGGACAGTGAATATATAATGAGATCTACAGAAAATATGTCAGGGATCCTGGTTGTTGGTCATAATATAAATAAATTACTTATATGATGACACTGTTTTGATAGCAACAGGTCAGAAGGAACTAAAGGAAATTATAGATACAGTGATTGTAGAAAGTGAAAAAGTAGGCCTTAACTTGAATAATAGAAAGACAGAAGTCATGGTGATATCAAAGAAACAGATTGTGCCTAAGTGTGCAATTAAAGTAAAGGACATTATTTTGGGGCAAGTGCAGAAATTAGGCAAACGGATAACATTAGATGGAAGATGCATCACTGAGATAAAGAACAGAATAGGACAAGCAAAAACTGTATTCTATCAAATGAAGAACATTTTATGCAATAAGTCGTTACCTTTCCTGTTACATAGAACCAATTTCAACATATGACTGTGAATCCTGGACAATTAGTAAACAGGCGAACAAATCCCTCGAAGCCTTGGAGATAGTGTTCTATAGAAGATTGCTGAAGATTAACTGGACAGCCAGAATGAGCAATCTGAACATTTTGAGGGAAGCTAAGTCACAAAGATAACTTATCTCAAACATCAGGAATGAGCAGTCATCATTTTTTTGGCCACATTATGGGAAGACAAAAACTGGAACATGTTGTGACAACCTGAAAGATTTATGGAAAAAGAGAAAGTGGAAGACAGCATGAGAAAATTTTTGACAGTCTTGTGTCATGGCACGGAAGGGGGTTATCACACAAATTGATCCATGACGTCGGAGATCGCAATTTGTGAAAAGGAATGATCGCCTATGCCAACTGGCAAGGCACTAGCTGATAATGATATAGATGAGAGATTATCATTTTATATGCTTGTATACAGATGAGAGATTACCATTTTAGATATTTGCTTTGAGATGGGAGGTCACCATATTAGACATTTGCATTTAGATGGGAGATGACCATATTAGACATCTATATTTAGAAGGGAGATTACAATTTTACACATTAATGCAGACTGAATTGTATTTGATGTGGTTTTGGTAAAGGATCACTTTTACTGCATATGGATATCTCCATAAGTGTTCCAGTCTGCATCCGCAGATCACACAAAATGAAACCAAACAAAAATTGCCATATTAACATTTGTAAAACATGTTTCAGATTCATTTGATGTCTTCAACTTTGAGAGCAAGAACAATTATTATAAGTAAGTATATTATTTGTCACCTGTATTTTCTAATAACATTCTGTATATCTAGATGTATTTCGTATATTCATTTGTGTGTTTTGTTATTTAAAGTTTCATTGTATGTTAGTAGTTTGGTAGTTTATTTTATAACAATATTTATGCTCGTTTTGGTAAATGATTTCCTAATACACTAATGCAATAAATCTTCTTTGTCTGGAAAGGCCTATGTCTGGAATCCACAGGGCAAAATAAACAAAAGGAAGATCTAAAAACACGTGGTGTAGATACATAGAAACAGAAATGAGTAAGATGGTGATGCCATGTATGAAGCTGCATGAGATAACTAAGAAAAGGAGGACTTGGAGTGAGTTGGTTGGGAGGCCTGTGCCCCTGTGGGGGTTAAAGGTCAACAGAAGAAGAAGTTTCTAGTCATCATCCAGTGTAGGTCAGCATGGCCGAATGGATAAGAATGTGTGTTCTTAAAAATCCGGTGTCTGGGAAGGTTAACCCGGTCAACAAATGCCAGCAGAAGTCGGATGTGTTGGCCTAATGGCGCAAGAACGCAGCTCTGCTGTAAACAGGCACAACGCAATCACATCCGAAAAAAACTCTGGATGAACGCAGAAGAAGAAGAAGAAGAAACATCTGGTGTGCTGATGCCGAGGTAAGGGGTTCAACCTTTACACCGGACATTTGGACTAAAATGTTGACCTATTGTCCTTGACTTGGGGACTTACAAGTACCTCTGAAGTTGGAGTGGGTTCGCCTGATTGCAAGGGACACTGTTTATAGGGAAAGCTAATCTACACGCAAAATTCAGTCCAGCACTACTAGAAGTAGTGTGTATGGACTACGCTTGAGGTCAATGCAAGCAAGCACCCAAAAAAAATCATATCCAGTGCATTAACGGCTGGCATGGGCAGTCATGACTCTCCACAAATTACGATCTCCGATGTCATGAATCAAATTTGTATGTTGACTCCTTCCGTGCCATGACACAAGACTGTCAAGAATCTTCTCACACTGTCTTCCTCTATCTCTCTATCCGCAAATCTTTCTGGTTGTCACAACATATTCTAGTTTTTATCTTCTCATAACATGGCTAAAAGATGATCCGGTGTTTGTGATAGGTTGTCTTTGCGACTCAGCTTCCCTTAAAACATCCTGATTGCTAATTTTGGCTGTCCAATTAATTTTAAACATTTGTCTATAAAACCACAACTCCACGGCTTTCATGGACTATTTTGTCTGTTTACTAATTGTCCAGGATTCGCAGCCATATGGTAAAATTGGTTCTATGTGTTTCTAGTCATAAGACATTAATATTGTTATAGATGGCTTGTTGAGTTCTCTTCTATTCCAACTCAGAAAAAGAAGACGATATTTATAGGCATAAAATGTTTATCTTGTTACAAATGATTGAGTTCTCTTCTATTACAATTCAGAAAAAGAAGATGATATTTTAGTCATAAGACGTTTATATTGTTACACATGGCTTATTGAGTTTTTTTCTATTCCAACTCAGACTGCATTCAGTTCATGGAACAAGTTTGAAAGAGAGATCAGACTTTCAGAGTGGATTTATCTATAAACTGGAGATGTCATTTGGCACTTACTCCTTCATTGGGATTGATGCATGCAGCAGACCTGGACCCAACAGACCATTTAACTTTTTTGGCTACTTAGATGATGTAAGATAATGGATACTTAGAAGATGTAAGATATTGGCTACTTAGATGCAAGATATTGGCTACATAAATTATGTAAAATGTTGGCTACTTAGATGATGTAAGATATTGGCTACTTAGATGATGTAAGATATTGGCTACTTAGATGATGTAAGATATTGGCTACTTAGATAATGTAAGATATTGGCTACTTAAGTGATGTAAGATATTGGCTACTGAGATGATATAAGATTTTTGGCTACTTAGGTGATGTAAGATATTGACTACTTAGGTGATGTAAGATATTGGCTTCATAGATGATGTAATATATTGGCTACTTAGATTATATACGATTTAGGCTGCTTAGGTGATGTGATATATTGGCTGCTTGAATGATGTAGGATATTGGCTACTTAGATGACATGAGATATTGGCTACTTAGATTATATAAGATTTAGGCTATTTAGATGATGTAAAATATATATTGGCTACTTAGATGATATAAGATATTGGCTACTTAGATGATGTAAGATATTGGCTACTTAGATGATGTAAGATATTGGCTACTTAGATGATGTAAGATATTGGCTACTTAGATGATGTAAGATATTGGCTACTTAGATGATGTAAGATATTGGCTACTTAGATGATGTAAGATATTGGCTACTTAGATGATGTAAGATATATCTTGGCTACTTAGATGATTTAAGATTTTGAATATTTAGATGATATAAGATTTTGGCTACTTGAGATGTCAGATTTTGAGATCGGCTGGGTGTGCACCACTCGATGGGGTATTGGTGCACGATGAGGCAGACGTGGTCAGGGCCCTTTGGGATCTTGTGAATAGTGTGGGGGTACAGATACCTCATGATGGTCTGGAGAGAATTGTGCAGCAGGGATTACCTAGATGATCTGGCTGACACTAAGTACTCATAGGAAAGGCCAGATGGACACATAATCAGAATGCAGCTGGTAGAATCAGCATTAGGACTCTACTGGATGTTGAAATTGGGGATGGAGTGTGTATGGCAATGTCCTTATTGCTATGATGTCAGTTCTTCACTTATCTTAATTCAGCTCAGCTCATGATGTCAGATCTTGGCTACTTAGATGGTGTATGCTGAGTTATTCTTTCAGTTACCAAGCAACAGTTAATAAGGGATTGAATGATTGCATTCAAGGCGGAAGAGCATAATTGGGAGGGTACAAGCCTTACCCTGGTGTGAGGAAATGCAACCTAAAGACAAAATGTCATGGCAGGGCAGACCAGGCCCTAAGCCTTGGTTGGTGGCTGGTCTAGGATCGAAGCTCTGACAGGCAGACAGCTAGAGCATTGCTTTGCTGATCCGGCAGCTTCTGCAGCTTGTCTTGTTCCAGATGTAGAGGTGTTACCTTTCCTCTGGAGTGAACTAGGCAGGCCGAGAGAGGGACCATGCTGCATGGGCAACACATGATCTCTATATTTTAGCCCAGGCTTTGTGCTATGGAGAGGCAGTAACTCAATCCCTGGTCTTAACCGGTCTCGGGATCAAAGCGAGAGGCAATTGTTACGGGTTATAAGTCTCTGTCAATTGGCGTAGACATGGGACGCCATGTGTTGCCTCTGATGGTGGGAGACACCTACAGGTGTCACTGATCAGCTACCGCCCGCCTCAAGCTTGGCAGCTCCCGGCCCATTGGGTGCTGATCTGCCACAGCCTGCCTGCTTCAATTGGTGCTTGGGGCTAGGACAAAATCTGAATCGCAGGCTGTAAAACCAATGCACCAGGTACTAATAAAAAGAAAAATAGAAACCTCAAGCTACGGCTTGCAACCTGGAACGTGAGAACCATGTGTCCAGGATTTTCCACTGACTTGACCAATATTGACGATGTGAGAAAAATGGCTGTGATTGATGCTGAACTCAATCGTCTTAACATTGATATTGCTGGCCTGCAGGAGACTCGCCTCGCTGAGGAAGGGTCACTCAGGGAAAACAATTACACCTTTTTTTGGAAGGGTAGAGGGCAGGCAGAAAAAAGGCAACATGGTGTGGGCTTTGCAGTGAAGAATTCGCTACTGGGAATGATTGAAATTCCAGCAGGAGGAAATGAAAGACTATTATCCCTGCGCTTGGCAACCACTTGTGGTTTTGCCACCATTATTACTGCATATGCACCGACACTCGATTCCTCTGATGATGTGAAGGATTCGTTCTATGAGGAGTTAGACTCCGTGATCAAGGCAGTTCCAAAATCTGACTACATTTATATGCTCGGTGATTTCAATTCTCGTGTGAGCAAGGACTCAAGTTTATGGCCAGTGTGCCTTGGAAAATACAACATCGGTCGCATGAATGAAAATGGGCAAAGGCTGCTGGAGCATTGCACCAGAAATGACCTATGTATTACAAACTCCTTTTTTAAAACAAAAGAGCTGCATAAGGTCACATGGAAACATCCAAGATCCGGCCATTGGCACCAGCTGGACTTCATCATCACACGGAGACAACATCTGAACCATATATCATTGACTCGAAGTTACCACAGTGCTGACTGTGATACGGATCATTCTTTGGTTGTTGCAAGGGTTAGACTGAGACCAAAGAGAATCTACACAGCTAAACACAAATCTAGCCCCAGGATTAATATTATTAACACTCACGATCCTGAAAAGTGCTTCAGTTTCAACAGCAACTTGAAGACGCTTTCACTGATACACCAAAAAATTGTACAGTAAGTGAAAAGTGGGGTCAACTTAAGGAAACTCTTTATAAAACTGCCGTAGGGGTTTACGGCACTGTGGATCATAAGAGGCAGGACTGGTTTGCGGCAAACAGCCAGACTCTGCAGCCCTTGATTGATAAGAAGAAGATAGCTCTCTTAAGAAACAAGGAAAGACCAACGCGTAACACTCTGAGTGAGCTAAAGCAAGCTAGGAAGGATGTGCAAAAGGCTGCCAGGCAGTGTGCAAATGATTATTGGATCAAGTTATGTGAGTCCATTCAAATCGCAAGTGATAAGGGAAACATCAGAAGCATGTATGAAGGAATAAAGAAAGCCTGTGGTCCAATGATCAAAAGAAGTGCACCATTGAAAACCTTGACTGGAGAAATCATCACTGATAAGAAACAGCAGATGGACAGATGGGTAGAGCACTATTTGGAGCTTTACTCAAGTGAGACCAAACTAGCGGATGATGCCCTCAACGCCATAGAGGCTCTACCAACTCTTGACCACCTGGACACACTTCCCACCATAACAGAAGTTAAGTGTGCTATAAATGAACTTGCATCTGGCAAGGCTCCAGGTAAGGATGGGATTCCAATAGAGGTTATCAGGAGTGGGCAAGACACACTCACTCTACAGATCCACCAGCTAATAGAGCTATGCTGGCGAGAAGGACAAGTCCCACAGGATTTCAAAGATTCAAGCATCATAACACTGTACAAGAACAAGGGCGATCGGAGCGACTGCAACAACTATAGGGGTATCTCACTTCTGTGTATTGTTGGAAAAGTATTTGCCAGAATTGTTCTGCGCAGACTTCAAGTCCTAGGAGATCAAGTCTACCCCGAATCACAGTGTGGCTTTCGACAGAACCGGTCTACCATTGATATGATATTCTCATTGCGACAAATGCAAGAAAAATGCCGTGAACAGAATCAACCACTGTTTATTGTCTTCGTCGACCTCACAAAGGCATTTGATTTGGTCAGTCGTTAGGGTCTGTTCAAGGCGCTAAAGAAGATTGGCTGCCCGCCAACTCTTCTGTCCATTGTGGAATCGTTCCACTCAGGCATGAAGGGTATAATCAAGTTTGATGGTGCAACTTCTGAAGAGTTTGAAATCAAGAGGAGTTAAGCAAGGTTGTGTACTAGCTCCCACCCTTTTTGGAATATATTTTTCACTTCTACTGAAATATGCCTTTCGTGATCAGGATGGTGGTATATACATTCACTCACGCTCAGATGACGGCCTCTACAATGCTCAGAGATTGAAGGCCAAGACCAAAATTAGGAGGGTACTGATCAGAGAGTTGCTTTTTGCAGATGATGCTGCAGTTACGACCCACTCTGAGGAAGAATTACAATGTCTACTATCTGCATTCTCCAATGCTTGTTCTGAATTTGGTTTAACAATTAGCAAAAAGAAGACACAGATTATGTCACAAGGTGCACATGGGGTACCATCAATCTTTATTGACGACGCCGAACTAGAGATGGTAGACCATTTTACATATCTAGGATCAGTGGTAAATAGCAAATTATCCCTAGATCAGGAAATCAACATCCGGATTGGTAAGGCAGCAACAACAATGAACAGGTTAAGAAAAAGAGTCTGGGAGAACAGGAAGCTTACTGCCAAAACAAAAGTCCTTGTCTATCAAGCCTGTGTCCTTAGTACTCTTCTTTATGGCAGTGAAACCTGGACAACTTACTCACACCAAGAGAAACGTTTAAACAGCTTTCATATGCGGTGTCTGCGAAGAATTCTTGGTATTAAGTGGCAAGACAAAATCACAAATACTGAAGTATTGGAAAGATCAGGTTGTGTGACGGTTTATTCCATGCTCAGTCTTCGTAGACTTAGATGGATAGGACATCTTAGGAGGATGGATGATGGTAGAATACCAAAGGACATCTTTTTTGGTGAATTACAGATGGGTAAGAGATCTCAGGGTCGGCCTCTACTACGATACAAAGATGTGTGTAAGCGGGACATGATTGATACAGGCATTGATAATGCACACTTGGAGCAAGTCACCGCTGAACGTGTTGCATGAAGGGCAAACATCAGAAATGGAATAAAGACAAAGGAGAAAATTATTGCAGATAAGTCACACACCGAGCGTGTGAGACATAAGATGGTGCATGATTATGGAAATGACCATGTGTTCACATGCACCCACTGTGAACGAACATTTACAGTGCAAATTGGCCTTATCAGTCACATTTGCTACCGCCATGGGTAAAAGTTATTATGCCTTTTTGAAGCACAAACTATCGTCTGTCAAGATGGCAAGATGCCAATGATTGCATTCAAGGACAATCTTAACCACACATGAAATTATTGATCAGTGCTCTGATCTCATTCTTTGTTAATTCACATTAGGAGGTTCTCAGTTCAGTGCAAGAGCTCTGTATTGAGTGCCCTAATACTTGCATGCCAAAATCACATGTGCTATATTATTTTCTTTCTTGAATGCTCTAGTAAATACATGCTAGAATCACACATGCTTTAATATGTTCTGTCTTTAGAGCCCTAGTACATACATGCTAGAATCACACATGCTATAATATGTTCTGTCTTGAGTGCAATAGTACATACTAGAATCACACATGCTATAATATGTTCTGTCTTGAGTGCCCTAGTACATGCATGCTAGAATCACACATGTTATATGTTCTGTCTTGAGGGTTCTTTTGTAGGTATGCTAGAATAACACATGCTATAATATATTCTGTCTTGACTGTCCTAGTACATGCATGCTAGAATCACACATGCTATAATATGTTCTGTCTTGAGTGCCCTAGTACATACATGCTAGAATCACACATGCTATAATATGTTCTGTCTTGAGTGCCCTAGTGTTGGTATGCTAGAATCACACATGCTATAATATGTTCTGTCTTGAGTGCCCTAGTGTGGGTATGCTAGAATCACACATGCTATAATATGTTCATTTTGAGTGCCCTAGTGTGGGTATGCTAGAATCACACATGCTATAATATGTTCATCTTGAGGGTTCTAGTGTGGATATGTTAGAATCACACATGCTATATTCTTGATCATATTGATGCAATACTTTAGTGACATCACATCTACATTTATATGTAGATGCAGAACTTTAGTGACAACACATCTACATCTTCTACACATTGATGCAGAACTTTAGTGGCTACACAACTGCATAATGTACACATTGATGTACCCCTCTAGTGGCTACACAACTGCATACTGTACACATTGATGTACACATTGATGTACCCCTCTAGTGGCTACACAACTGCATACTATACACATTGATGTACCCCTCTAGTGGCTACACAACTGCATACTATACACATTGATGCACCCCTCTAGTGGCTACACAACTGCATACTGTACACATTGATGCAGAACTTTAGTGGCTACACAACTGCATACTGTACACATTGATGTACCCCTCTAGTGGCTACACAACTGCATACTATACACATTGATGTACCCCTCTAGTGGCTACACAACTGCATACTATACACATTGATATATCCCTCTAGTGGCTACACAACTGCATACTATACACATTGATGCAGAACTTTAGTGGCTAAACAACTGCATACTGTACACATTGATGTACCCCTCTAGTGGCTACACAACTGCATACTATACACATTGATGTACCCCTCTAGTGGCTAGACAACTGCATACTGTACACATTGATGTATCCCTCTAGTGGCTACACAACTGCATACTGTACACATTGATGTATCCCTCTAGTGACTACACAACTGCATACTGTACACATTGATGTACCCCTCTAGTGGCTACACAACTGCATACTGTACACATTGATGTACCCCTCTAGTGGCTACACAACTGCATACTGTACACATCGATGTATCCCTCTAGTGGCTACACAACTGCATACTGTACACATTGATGTATCCCTCTAGTGGCTACACAACTGCATACTGTACACATTGATGTACACATCGATGTACCCCTCTAGTGACTACACAACTGCATATTGTACACATTGATGTACACATTGATGTACCCCTCTAGTGACTACACAACTGCATATTGTACACATTGATGTACCGCTCTAGTGGCTACACATCTGCATACTGTATACATTGATGTATCCCTCTAGTGACAACACATCTACACATCTAGATACTTGTGTTTGTCACAGAACATTATTGTATTATGTTTTTGTTAGACTTACCATCTATGTCAGTGCATTATGCTTGCTTTGGCTGTAAACATTGAAACATACAGTGTTTCTCTCTGTTTTTGCAATGGATTTTTCACATCTCTTGTTTCCTCCCTTCTCTCTCCCATTCTCGCACACAACAGAAACAACTGCAGCACATCAGGCAACTGGAATCTGCCAGCAAGGGAAGCAATCAGACAGTATGGTTCGGCCATTTCCCAACATCTCTCATTGTACACAGTCCCCCAGTTCTCAGACAAATTATGAGGTATGTACGTGTTTTTTTGGGGTTAAATATTATAAAGTCTCACCTTAATTGGTTAGTCCATTATTATAAGTTGGTATATAAGTTTACTGGTGTATAGCCATAGACTGGGTTGGCCTGGTAGTCAGTCTTTTGATATAACAATGATAGCTTAGATATCTCAGCGCAGCAGTCTATGGTATAGTCCCAATAGGATGATGTCTCTGTGCCTACTGCACATTTGACATAACAATGATACTTAGATATCTCAGCACAACAATCTTTTGTATAGTCCCAACTAGATGATGTCTCTGTTCCTACTGCCACATTTGACATAACAATGATACTTAGATATCTCAGCACAACAATCTTTTCTATAGTCCCAACTGGATGATGTCTCTGTTCCTACTGCACATTTGACATAACAATGATACTTAGATATCTCAGCACAACAATCTTTTGTATAGTCCCAACTGGATGATGTATCTGTTCCTACTGCACATTTGACATAACAATGATACTTAGATATCTCAGCGCCACAGTCTATTGTATAGTCCCAACTGGATGATGTCTCTGTTCCTACTCCACATTTGACATAACAATGATACTTAGATATCTCAGCGCAGCAGTCTATGGTATAGTCCCAATAGGATGATGTCTCTGTGCCTACTGCACATTTGACATAACAATGATACTTAGATATCTCAGCGCAACAGTCTATGGTATAGTCCCAATAGGATGATGTCTCTGTTCCTACTCCACATTTGACATAACAATGATACTTAGATATCTCAGCGCAACAGTCTATGGTATAGTCCCAATAGGATGATGTCTCTGTTCCTACTGCACATTTGACATAACAATGATACTTAGATATCTCAGCACAACAAGTCTTTTGTATAGTCCCAATAGGATGATGTCTCTGTTCCTACTCCACATTTGACATAACAATGATACTTAGATATCTCAGCACAACAATCTTTTGTATAGTCCCAACTGGATGATGTCTCTGTTCCTACTGCACATTTGACATAACAATGATACTTAGATATCTCAGCGCCACAGACTATTGTATAGTCCCAACTGGATGATGTCTCTGTTCCTACTGCACATTTGACATAACAATGATACTTAGATATCTCAGCGCCACAGTATAGTCCCAACTGGATGATGTCTCTGTTCCTACTGCACATTTGACATAACAATGATACTTAGATATCTCAGCGCAACAGTCTATTGTATAGTCCCAACTGGATGATGTCTCTGTTCCTACTGCACATTTGACATAACAATGATACTTAGATATCTCAGCACAACAATCTTTCTAGAATCCCAACTGGATGATGTCTCTGTTCCTACTGCACATTTGACATAACAATGATACTTAGATATCTCAGCACAACAATCTTTTGTATAGTCCCAACTGGATGATGTCTCTGTTCCTACTGCACATTTGACATAACAATGATACTTAGATATCTCAGCACAACAATCTTTTGTATAATCCCAACTGGATGATGTCTCTGTTCCTACTGCACATTTGACATAACAATGATACTTAGATATCTCAGCACAACAGTCTATGGTATAGTCCCAACTGGATGATGTCTCTGTTCCTACTGCACATTTGACATAACAATGATACTTAGATATCTCAGCACAACAATCTTTTGTATAATCCCAACTGGATGATGTCTCTGTTCCTACTGCACATTTGACATAACAATGATACTTAGATATCTCAGCACAACAATCTTTTCTATAGTCCCAACTGGATGATGTCTCTGTTCCTACTGCACATTTGACATAACAATGATACTTAGATATCTCAGCACAACAATCTTTTGTATAGTCCCAACTGGATGATGTCTCTGTTCCTACTGCACATTTGACATAACAATGATACTTAGATATCTCAGCACAACAATCTTTTGTATAATCCCAACTGGATGATGTCTCTGTTCCTACTGCACATTTGACATAACAATGATACTTAGATATCTCAGCACAACAGTCTATGGTATAGTCCCAACTGGATGATGTCTCTGTTCCTACTGCACATTTGACATAACAATGATACTTAGATATCTCAGCACAACAATCTTTTGTATAATCCCAACTGGATGATGTCTCTGTTCCTACTGCACATTTGACATAACAATGATACTTAGATATCTCAGCACAACAATCTTTTCTATAGTCCCAACTAGATGATGTCTCTGTTCCTACTGCACATTTGACATAACAATGATACTTAGATATCTCAGCACAACAATCTTTTGTATAGTCCCAACTAGATGATGTCTCTGTTCCTACTCCACATTTGACATAACAATGATACTTAGATATCTCAGCACAACAGTCTATGTTATAGTCCCAATAGGATGATGTCTCTGTTCCTACTGCACATTTGACATAACAATGATACTTAGATATCTCAGCACAACAGTCTATGGTATAGTCCCAATAGGATGATGTCTCTGTTCCTACTGCACATTTGACATAACAATGATACTTAGATATCTCAGCGCAACAGTCTATGGTATAGTCCCAATAGGATGATGTCTCTGTTCCTACTCCACATTTGACATAACAATGATACTTAGATATCTCAGCGCAACAGTCTATGGTATAGTCCCAATAGGATGATGTCTCTGTTCCTACTGCACATTTGACATAACAATGATACTTAGATATCTCAGCACAACAATCTTTTGTATAATCCCAACTGGATGATGTCTCTGTTCCTACTGCACATTTGGCATAACAATGATACTTAGATATCTCAGCGCCACAGACTATTGTATAGTCCCAACTGGATGATGTCTCTGTTCCTACTGCACATTTGACATAACAATGATACTTAGATATCTCAGCGCCACAGTATAGTCCCAACTGGATGATGTCTCTGTTCCTACTGCACATTTGACATAACAATGATACTTAGATATCTCAGCGCAACAGTCTATTGTATAGTCCCAACTGGATGATGTCTCTGTTCCTACTGCACATTTGACATAACAATGATACTTAGATATCTCAGCACAACAATCTTTTCTAGAATCCCAACTGGATGATGTCTCTGTTCCTACTGCACATTTGACATAACAATGATACTTAGATATCTCAGCACAACAATCTTTTGTATAGTCCCAACTGGATGATGTCTCTGTTCCTACTGCACATTTGACATAACAATGATACTTAGATATCTCAGCACAACAGATCGTTTCTAATAGTCACAACTGGATGATGTCTCTGTTCCCTACTGGCCACATTTGACATAACAATGATAATTAGATAGCTCAGCACAACAATCTTTTGTATATTCCCGAACTGGATGAGGTGCTCCTGTTCCTACTGCAACATTTGACATAACAATGAGTACTTAGATATCGCAGCACAACATCTTTTGTATAATCCCAACTGGATGATGTTCTGCTGTGTCCTACTGGCACATTTGACATAAACAATGAGACTTAGATATCTCAGCACAACAGTCTATTGGATAAGTCCCAACTGGATGATCGTCTCTGTCATAACTGCAACATTATGACATAACAATGATACTTAGATTAATCTCAGCACAACAATCTTTTCATAATCCGCAACTGGCATGATGTCGCTGTTCTAGTCCTACTGCAGGCATTTGACATAACAATGATACTTAGATATCTCAGCACAACAATCTTTTCTATAGTCCCAAACTAGATGATGTCCTCTGTTCCTACTGCACATTTGACATAACAAATGTACTTAATATCTCAGCACACAAATCTTTTGTATAGTCCCAACTAGATGATGTCTCTGTTCCTACGCCACATTTGACATAAACAATGATACTTAGATATCTCAGCACAACAGTCTATGGTTATAGTCCCAATAGGATGATGTCTCTGTTCCTACTGCACATTTGACATAACAATGATACTTAGATATCTCAGCACAACAGTCTATGGTATAGTCCCAATAGGATGATGTCTCTGTTCCTACTCCACATTTGACATTAGGGGGGGGGGGGGGGGAAGCCACTAAACTTTTTGTCAAACACCAGATGTGTTGATGTGGTTGCATCATATCCTTGTTTGTCTTGTGTACATTTCATCTCCATCATTTTCTTGTCTTCCTTTAGCTCTATATGCAAATATTCTTTAGGATGTATGCTTCTTGCCAGTTGATCAGGTTTCATTCTCACAATATGACCAAACCACTTTATTTGTGGTCTGTCAAACAATTTTCTTATGTCTTCATTTCATATTCTGTCTCTTGTTAATGTGTCAGATCCGTAACCTGTCTAATGTACTTAAATATAAATTTCATCTGTCCGGTTATTGTCTTTAACTCTGAGAGTTATGTCTCTATGTTATCTGTCTACAATCTGGACTCTGGGATGGTCACTATCACGCCAGCCACATCTCCCAGAACATTTCCTGATACCCAGTTTTGGAGCTCAGGTCTATTAAAATAATTCCGACCTCAATGAGAATTCAAACACGTGATCACCACGTGTGCCACCATCTCATCATCTCAACTCATCTCATCATGTTCCTATTGTACCTTACAGTGTCGAGGTGTGCTACCTTGCTGTGCCAGTGTGCCACCAACAGTTGCATATTGTGTGCTGTATACAGTATCTTTTTGTGTATAATTCTTGCTGAAAAGCTATATATGATGTATGACATGTCATAAAGTTTTATATATATATATATATATATATATATATATATATATATATATATATATATATATATATATATATATATATATATATATATATATGTTGTTGTGGTTGCATTATATCCTTGTTTGTCTAATGTACTGGGTTGGCCTGGGAGTCAGTCATTTGACATTACAATGATTCTTAGATATCTCATCCGGGAAGGTTAACCCTGTCAACAAATGCCCGCAGAAGTCGGATGTGTCGGCCTAACGGCGCAAGAACGCAGCTCTGCTGTAAACAGGCACAACGCAATCACGTCCGGAAAAAAAAACTCCGGATGAACGAAGAAGAAGAAGAAGAAGAAGATATCTCATAAATGAACAAATTTCGTACATAATTTGTAAATGATTACTTCCTACTACAGCTCTGGTATTGCTTATCTGTGTGGTCACCTTCACACATTGGGCAGCCTGGTGCCGAAGATGTACAGCAGACATAAAACTGGGCAGCTGGAACTGGAACTCGGGGATTGGAAGGACAATAGAATGTGAGCAGGCCCTTGTAATTTACCTGTCATGTGACTTTGATGCTACATGATATATTTGACCATAACATAGGCTGACATCTTATTTCTGAGGTGACATGGTAGGTATTTTCATGGTATACATTTTGAAAGCATCTGGAGCAAGTCACCTTTTGTAGGATGTTCCATTTTCACAAAGATTAGAAGAGATCACAGTTATGACTTTTTCAAGAAGTATCTAACTTTTATGTGGGAGGGTTATAATGCAGATTTGGTTTGCTTAACTGGAACATCTTATTTTCTAAAGTAATTTCTATCTTTATATGGCCAGTGACCTTTGGTTCACATTTGCCATTAAACTTAGAGGGGAGTTAAGTTTTTCATCTTACAATTCACCTGTCTATTACTATGTACATACATTTTTCACCTAGCATCCCATGTCCCAGCTTTGGTCTACAGTAGAGAGGTAGTGTTTCTGGTGAACAGAGAACAGCAACTGTGGACAAAAGTAACATTCATTTATGGCTACTCTTCTGAGATTAGGATGACCAAATGGATAGGGGTGCTGATTCTTAAACATCCGGTGTGCTGATGCCGAGGTAGCGGGTTCAACCCCTACACCACTTCTGAAGTCGGAGAGGGTTCGCCTGATGGCGAGGGACACCGTTAATAAGGAAAGCTAATCCACACGCAAAATTCAGTTCATCACTACTGTAAATAGTGTGTATGGACTCTTTTAAGCGACTTTATGGAAAGATATCTGCACTTGCATTATTGGAACTGGAGAAGTATGATTTGCTTTGCCATTTGGCAAAACACGTGATGGTGAACAAGATGTTTGATAGAAACAATGATTATTCACAAAATTGTATTCCCTTTGAAACAATCCAGCAGTGGGCAGCTTGGAGTGATTAAAAAAGCATAATTTGTAACAAGACGAAACAGCAACTGAAGAAATAATCCAATCAATTTTCAGTATCACATTAATATGTTTTCCCTTTTCTTCTTCATTCATTTTGGACATAATTGCGTTGTGCCTGTTTACAGCAGAATTGCAATATTTGCATCTTTTGGCCAATGCTTCTAATTTCTTTAGGCATTTGTTGACTGGGTAAACCTTCCTGGGTTTTCTCTTGTTACTTGTTATTTCACTAGTGTTGAAGCTTCCATCATTGTTCTCCTATGACCCACGACTGAGGTTCAGGTTGATCTGATCTAATCCTAGCTTACTAGTTCTTGCTAATTAAGCAAGAAAATAAATGTGTTATATTACAAAGACAGTTTTATTTATGAACATTTAAAAGATAAGAATATATTATTATCAATGCACACAACAGCAATAATTAGTTGCACATGATGAGAAACTATTACCATTATTATCATCTTGTTGACAGGCATGGGCTATCATGCTTCTCCATATCTTGCGCTTTCCAACAGCTTGTATCAGTTTGTGCACATACAACATTTCATGCCATACCACAAGGCTGTCATAATCTTCTCTTGTTGTCGTACTCTATCTCTCTTTCTTCAAATCTTTCCAGTTGTTACACCTATTTATTTTATTTGTTTAAACAGATGCAGTTTGTTATTAAACATACAAGGTTCTGTATCAATTTTTAATAGTCACAACTTTCACTGATATATATATATATATTGTATATTTAAAAAAATATTTCATTTTATATTCAGATTTCGCATTATAGCCTTTGACCATGACCTGATGTCCTTCACTGATGCAAGGTTAGGTGACTGGCCTCTTGTCATCATCACTAACCCCAAAAGTAACCAGTTCTATTCCCCACACGAGCCACTGGAGTTGATTCCCTCGTCCACACTGATCAGGTGGGTGCTGGTGACCCAGTGTCCCGTCAGCTGCTGTACAAATTCTCACCTGAAGATGTTTGCCATGTTTGTTTTGTGTGTGCTCACTTTGAACTCAAGCAAAGTCTATTCACTAGCTACCATCTCTAGTGCACTGGACTGATTTTTTTGCTTTAGTTTTCCCTATTACCAGTGTGCTTTGCCATCAGATGAACCCACTCTGACTTCTGAGGTACTTGTAATTTACACCCCCAAGTCAAAGATGAGAAGTCAACATTTTAGTCTATTATAGCAGTGTGGGGCTTGAACCCATTACTTTGGGACCAGTACACCTGAAGTTTAAGAGCAAGCGAGCTGACCTCCATTTGCCATGTGATTTGGAACCAGAGGCATGTTTAACTTTTTAACTATTCAAAGTCTATCTTCCAGCCATGATGGCCACCATTGACACTGGATGCTGCAGAAGTGCAGCAGCTGGCATACATGTCTGCCTGTGTTGTGTGAGGCAGGTCAGCATCTGCTCGCCTTTAGCATACAATGTAGGCTGGTGCCACTTAATGTTTGACGCACATCAAACAGAAGATCAGCTGTGTCCACCATCTTGTGATGGGTGTCTCATCTTGTTGTCAAGCACCGCCATATTGGGACATGAACAAATGCACACATTGTGGAATTTACGGCCAACAGGAATTAATGTTTCACCAGTTGTTTAAAACTTTCTCCGTATTTATTTTTACATAAACTTTACTAGTAAAGAGGTGACTACAAATTAAAATATGTAGAATCTACCATGTTCTTAGTTTAGTTTAGTTTAGTTTAATCGACGGATCAACATCACGGCACACGGGTGCAACCCATAAGTGCTCCGTTCTCCTCCTAACTCGAATCTGAGTCTGGAGAAACTCAGCTCAGTGCACAAACTCCGTAGCACCGGCATGGATCCTGAAATACTTGGGTAGATTTTTAACTCTAAATTTTTGCTCGGGCAGCACTGTTAGGCTACCATGTTCCTGTCTAGAACCAGAGTATGATTGAAAATCATTAAAAGTTGTGCGACTTCTGCCTCATTCTCTCTCAAGCTGTCTATTAAGTTAGTTATATCTGAATTACCATGATGGTAGCTTGTACTGGCTGCAAGCCTGATCATATGACCCATGGAGTGGAGTGCCACTTGGACTAAATATTTTGGCCTAGTTCTATAGCCTCATAGCTAGGAAATGGATTCTTTGCTTAACTTTCCATCGAGGCAAGGATTTTTAAAAAAATTGACCTGGACTGTCAGATAAACGTCGCCTAAAATGTTTACCCAGAAATGTTCTGGGAAGTAAAGACGGCCAATGTGACATACTGACAGTCGAATACCAGTTGGTATATACAAATATGGGGCTATCACTATATAAGTGGTAGACTTGAAGGCGTGAGACAGGGTATTTTTCCTTTGTTTTCACTTTAAATGTCAGCATGTCAAAAACATTAATTCATCATTTAATTTGTGTTTTTTTTTTACTATTTAGAATTCTGATTTTTGGACCTGTGAAGATCAAACAAGTTGTGGTGAAAATAGACCAGCAACTAGAAGGATACGCTTATCAGGTTGATCTCACCCAGCCCTTGTATGTGCTCCCTTGGTCCACTTCACACTACGCTTCTGGTTCACATGCCATTGAAGTTCATGTTACGGTAATAGTTCTTCATTTCTATATATCATTGTCGTTACATTTATTACATTTCACATTAATAACAATTGTTAGAATATTAAAATAAATAGCTAATACATTTCTTCCTTTTCTTGACAGTCCACATTTGCTACTGACTTTACCATTTATGGACTTGATTTGCTATATAATTAACCCGTCTATTACCAGTTGTGTGTTGTTGTATTGGTAATTGCAAAAACAACAGAAGGATCTCTATATTGATTTGTAACAGTATGATTGGACCTTGCTGTTAATTTTCATGTCTCTTCTTTATCCTCCTCCTCTTTATCCTCCTCTTCTTTATCCTGTCTTTATCCTCCTCCTCATTATCCTTTTCTTCCTTCCCTGCTGTTGCCTTCATCTTTCTGTGGAGCATAGGCCCTCAGCCAATTTACACTGATACCTTTGTAGACTTGTTCAAGTTTGTGCAGGTAAAGGTTTCCATGGGATGAGGTAGCCATTGTCACACCCAACCCTCCCTGGTGGCTTCTTAAGACATGCATTGCAGGTTACAGTGTTAAATTCTTTGCTTCCCTTATGAGCCCTGGCAACACACCATTTACAAAATGCATATTTGACTCATGGAGACTTCATTGTACAATGATGGCTTTTCCCAACCTCACCAATGGAAAAATTTGTATGGTAGTAGAAGAAATCTTTGGCAGTCTGTCAACTTGAAATAGACCTGGTTATTTGAGAGCGAATGCCAGTTAAAATGACCATGACAAAAGCTACAAGTTCAGAATTCTAACTATGCCTCAGTTGCAATTCTTTTTTAGTAAAATCTGTCAGTCCTTATTTGAGAGATCTTAAATATGTTTAAGAAAACCCCCTCTGTTGGCAGTTGTTTGCTTCACAGTTAGGATTTAAGCCTCAGTAACTTATCTTGTAGTTGTGGGTTGACTTGATGAATTCTGTCATATCTTGAGCTGCATCAGCGGAACTGTAGTGCTCTTTCATATATTGCCATTCATGAGAGGTAGGCAAAAATAGTTGCATATCCTTTACAGGACATCACAGTTAATCCCCCTGGTGTTGACTGTGCCATCTTGTAAAGGATATGCAACTAACTTTCTGAACGACCGGCATTCATACCATTGTATGAAAACCAACGCAAGGTGATCTGCTGCCAAATCACCTGCAACTGTTTCAAACGTGGTGTGTGGGATTATGAATTGCCTCCGTAACCCCTGTGCCACAGAGCTGGCGAGGCAAACTGGAAAACTCTGCACTGTCTTGTCTCTAGCAGAATAAATATTGATGGATGTGTCATGGAACAGGATAAACTGGACAACTACCGTTGCTTTGTCTCTAGCAGAATCAATATTGATGAATATGCCATGGAAGAGAGACAGGACAAACTGGACAACTCCCGTTGCTTTGTCTCTAGCAGAATAAATATTGATCGATGTATCACGGAACAGGATAAACTGGACAACTACCATTGCTTTGTCTCTAGCAGAATAAATATTGATCGATGTATCACGGAACAGGATAAACTGGACAACTACCATTGCTTTGTCTCTAGCAGAATAAATATTGATGAATATGTCATGGAAGAGAGACAGGACAAACTGGAGAACTACCATTGCTTTGTCTCTAGCAGAATAAATATTGATGGATGTGTCATGGAACAGGACAAACTGGACAACTCCCATTGCTTTGTCTCTAACAGAATAAATATTGATGGATGTGTCATGGAAGAGAGACAAGACAAACAGGACAACTCCCATTGCTTTATCTCTAGCAGAATAAATATTTGAATAATGAAGACACAAACAATAGATTTTACGATTTATTGCCTGACATTCGCTGCACCTCGTCAGGTACAAACTGCAGAAATCACACAACGTAAACTAAAGTAATTAGATAAATCCTTCAAACACATATTCACACAGTAATTTCAATTGTCTACCGATGTTCGTCCATCATGAATGACGAGGACCATTCATTACACTACATCTTTTGATGAGGAACGAATGACTTCCGCTTTAGCAGCATTTTCAGCTGCTGTTGATGTACTAGGCAAGTGTTACGTTCAGTAGTTTGCCATTGCTTTCTGAACGACCGGCCTCTATACCTTTTTCGAAAAAACCAGCACCGCCGTGTTTCGAACCCGGGTATACGGGCTCACAAACCGCGTTCGCAAGCCCTTCAGCCACAGAGACTGGTGGAGACACATCAGGGAAGGTAATTGATTTGAAATGCAATTCTGCACTGAGATGTAAATTTCTGGAGCTACCTGCTTCACCTTCAGCTGATCATATGATTTCAGTCTGGCAACTATTGCCTGTCAGACAATTTGAACACTTGCGTTCATTCGTCCAGAGATACATTTGTCGATATGGTTCGACTTACAGATGCAAGCAGTCATTTTCCACAATGACCGTTATAAAAAAAACAAAAAAAAACGCTCCAGACTCACCGACAGCAGCCTAACTGCGCTTATGACTTTGGGCACGACAGATTTGCGCCCAGACATTGGTAAACTGGCATCTGAACTTAAGTAACTGGTTATGAAGAACAGTTACAATTGTAAATTAATTACATTAATAGCGATTTTTGAAACTGATTTGAAATTTTATTGTTAAATGAACTTTTGATTTTAAACCAAAAAATGACCGCAGTGTAGTACTGACACTGACTGCCTTTAAAGTTTTAGAATTTTGTTGATGAATGTTAAGAAAGGTAAGAATGATATTGCACGACTTTTATAATTTTATAACGTTATGGCCCGCTTAACTACCGAAGATAATAGATATGGTCCTCTGCTTGAAAAGCTTGGGAACCACTGGTCTACATGTATGTATGTGTTGTTTATTATTAGCTGGTATTTTATGTTGTACATGTGATAAGTTGTCTTCTGTACTCTTGTCTTTCTTGCAGGACGCACATGGAGTGAACACAACAGTTTCACAACATTTCTCAGTGGATGGATCAGAGATGCACTTTGATTTTGTGCCTCGTCTCATCTTAATGCTGAATATTTATTCTGCGGTATGGAAAAAAAAAAACAAATGAAGACATAGGGCAAACATGACTTGTTTATTTATTTTACTGATTTTTATTATTCAGATGCAGGCAGTCAAATGCCAATATGTATTCTGGGCCATATGAAGAAAGCTATATACAAAAAAATGCCTCCCCACCGCCTTCTGCTTCTTCTTTCACCATGAAATAATCATGTCTGTTTCATTATAAATCAGTAGTTCATCTAAGGTTTCTTGTGCCACCACATGATTTTTTTTTTCCTTCAGTAGGACTTGGTAAGGGCATGATACAACTCTGCTCCTATCATGGAACTAGCACACTTGGGGCACATGTTCTTCTGTTTCTTTGTACTCTCCACATGGACACACATCAGTATTTTCATTATTTCATTTTGCTATTCTTCCTCTTCTTCTTCGTTCATCCGGAGTTTTTTTCCGGACGTGATTGCGTTGTGCCTGTTTACAGCGGAGCTGCGTTCTTGCGCCGTTAGGCCGACACATCCGACTTCTGCAGGCATTTGTTGACCGGGTTAACCTTCCCGGGATTTTGCTATTCAAAGTATGTGTTTATTATTAGCTTTTATTTTATGTTGTACAAAGCATGTGATAAGTTTTCTTCTGTACTCTTGTAATTCTTGCAGGATGCACATGGAGTGAACATAACAGGTTTGCAATATTTCTAAGATAATGCATACAGATAAAACTACTATGGAGAAAGAAATATATGTTAATGAGGAAAAAACAACTGAATAAATTGTGGAGTGGGACAGATAGACCTGCAAAAATTAGATTTTTAAGAGCATGCATCTTCCCATTGCAACATACACCTGTGAGATCTGGACATTTACTAAACAAGCTGAACAGTGCATAAATGCCTTTGAATATAAATGTTGTAGACAGGTTCTAAGAATATCTTAGATACAGAAAAGAACAAATGCATCCATACAACAAGAGTTGAATATTGAAGAAGGTTGGCTACTAAAGACGATAAAACAAAGAAAATTGAAATATTTTGGTCACTTGAAACATCATGTAAGTTTGGAGAGAACAATAATGGCCTGCGAAGAGAGGAAGAGGGAGGCCAAAGAGAAGATGGGAGATGAACGTGGGACATTTTGCTTATGACCAAGACGTTTTCTGGAAAGTTATGGAGCAAAGTTCTGCAAAGGACCTACTGAATGAATGAATGAGTGAAAGCATGTAGACTGTATGTGTTGTGGAAAGTCTCCACATGGACACACATCAGTAGTTTCATTATTTCATTTTGCTAGTGAAAGCATGTCGACCGTATGTATACAGTAGTATAGTTTCTTCATTGATAATACTTGTCTTGCAATACTAAATTTTCAGACACCTTATTACAAATTTCTAATTGTATAAACAAAGTTAACTAACACTGGATATTTACATTCATTACAAGACAAGTATTTCAGCCAGGACTCTAAACCTCACTGTGGCATCTCTAGTAGGTATTGATGGCCATCTTTTGGCTCAGACATTACTGGGACCACTGTCAACATAGGGCAGGACACTTTTACAAGAATTGTTGTTGTTGGAGTGTTAAATAGAGCCTATACTGTTGCATGCAAGTGGAACATGGACAAAATGCACACAAGCTAAGAAACATCTAATGGTAATGGAAATGTGATTTCTGAGGAAAACACAAGGAATATCATGGACAGACAGAAAAGTGAACAAGACCGTCCTACAGGAAACAAATGGAAACATAAACTGGTTAGAGAAATTAGAAGCTCATGGTCAAGAGTTTATGGGCGTATTATAAGAATAAATAAACATGAAACTTAGTGACAGATACAACATGGATGGGAAAGAGCAAGGCAAAGAGATCAATGCCTGGATGGCTGGACCACATGGCATAATCAGGACAAGATCCTGATCCAAGACTGGTGGTCATCTGGGATTCTGAATCATGACTGGTGGTCATCTGGGGCACTGGATCATGACTGGTGGTCATCTGGGGCACTGGATCATGACTGGTGGTCATCTGGGGTGCTGGATCATGACTGGTGGTCATCTGGGGTGCTGGATCATGACTGGTGGTCATCTGGGGCGCTGGATCATGACTGGTGGTCATCTGGGGTGCTGGATCATGACAGGTGGTCATCTGGGGCGCTGGATCATGACTGGTGGTCATCTGGGGTGCTGGATCATGACTGGTGGTCATCTGGGGTGCTGGATCATGACTGGTGGTCATCTGGGGTGCTGGATCATGACTGGTGGTAATCTAGGGTGTAGGATCATGACTGGTGGTCATCTGGGGCGCTGGATCATGACTGGTGGTCATCTGGGGTGCTGGATCATAACGGGTGGTCATCTGGGGTGCTGGATCATGACTGGTGGTCATCTGGGGTGCTGGATCATGACTGGTGGTCATTTTGGGTGCTGGATTATGACTGGTGGTCATCTGGGGTGCTGGATTATGACTGGTGGTCATCTGGGGTGTTGGATCATGACTGGTGGTCATCTGGGGTGCTGGATTATGACTGGTGGTCATCTGGGGTGCTGGATCATGACTGCCCATGCATGTTGGCATAGCACATGATGATGATGACATATCTTGGCGTGAGGCTTGATCGTAGCCTGTCCTTCAAAGATCATGTCGACTATGTCATAAC
Organism: Cepaea nemoralis; assembly: GCA_014155875.1. Lineage (NCBI taxonomy): Eukaryota > Metazoa > Mollusca > Gastropoda > Stylommatophora > Helicidae > Cepaea > Cepaea nemoralis. Next base: position 34,323 of record JACEFZ010026487.1, read on the forward strand.
GAAGGCTCGAAAAGGTTTGGCAGCAATGAGAGTCATGGCGACTGCCAATATCGAGCAAAGACTGCTATTACTTCTGTTCCAAGGACTTGTGCTTTCACGCATCGAGTATGCCCTGGCCATCCTCACTGTCAGCCCTACACAGATTGGAAGACTTGAAAAGGTACAAAACGAAGCCATGCGCATCATTTTGGGCTGCACGAGAGACACCAGCTGTGTAGCAATGAGATACCTCCTTGACTTCCCGACAATGGAACACAGGATCAAGATCTGGAGAGCTCGTGCATACTTAAAAATAAGTGCAGATGAGCAGCACCCTCTGCATGACGCTGTATTCAGAGAAAAGGGTGACAGGCTAAAGAGGGGCAAATCATGGATGGGTCGGGCGGAAGATGTCGTCGGACAGGTCTGCAGTCTTACCAGTATCAACCCCGGCAAGGAATGGGTGCCGGTGCCTCCAGCTTTTAAGTGTACCTTCTCCTGCATTATCACACTCGACAGACGGTGCAGAGAGCAGAACCCTGCCGCTGTCAATGCAGAGGTTAACGCGCTCATCTATGATCACTCAGATAGCCCCGAAGTGCTCATCTATACAGATGGATCTGTTGTAAAGCAGCAGAGAAGTGCGTGGGCATTTACAGCCCGTTCAGCGGGCCGAACCGTTCAAGAATCCAGTGGTGCCCACTCTATGACCACGAGCAGCATGACGATGGAGGTGATGGCAGTTACACAGGCTTTCATATGGCTGGAATCACAGCATTATACCAACGTGTGTGTACTAAGTGATTCAATGAGCATGATTCAGAAGGTCGAAGCTGGATCTGTACGTAGACAGTGGACTGAGTCGCTGCGGAAGTCTGTTGTCCGCAAAGTCACCTTCATCTTCGTCCCGGGACATGCGGGAGTCGAGGGAAATGAACGAGCTGATAAATTGGCTGGCTCTGCACCCCCTGTAGATGGCCAGCCCATGGATCGTGCCGATGTCATTAACGCCCTTAAAGATATGGCGAGAACAGAGGATTTTGACGCCAGTGATTCCACATCGCTTTCCAGGATGAAAGACCTGGGAGTAAGAATCGGCACAGCCAGACGCGAGAGGTACATCGGGAAAACAAAGCGCCTCGTCAACCAACACAGAACTGGCACTATTAGCCACCGGACGCTGATGCATATGCTGGGGGGAGGATCTGAGCACCTATGGACATGTCCGGAGTGCAACGAAGATACCCCAACTGATAACTGATAACTAACTGATAACTGATGATGATTGGTTTGTAATGATAGCACACTCTGTGGGTGTGATTTCAGATACCTAGCTTCTTGGATTAAAGGCACAAACAGGTTCTGTGTGTATGTTGGACACATTAAATATCCATCAGAGTTGGAAATTGAAGTTGCCCTGAGCAAATTCTCAGGGAAAAAACCTACCTATCGGTACATAGAGCGCATGAACTTGGATTGAATCTGTCGGTAGGGCAGGTAAACTTTACCAAAATCCATGCCACTGACCTCTGGGTTGAGGTGCATAACTGGGTGTCTCAGACGTTTCCTTGATAGAGTAGCACAGAGGGACAAGATGTTGCCATGTAAAAATGTGTCATTCTTATTTTTACAGGGAAAACTGGCCTTTGGCCTCCTTGTTTTCTTCTATGCTTTAGTGCTGACTTCATTGAGACAGTTCACATACATTCGTGTTTGTTATTTACATGGTAGGTATTTTGTCAGTTATGTTCTGGATTTTGTTTTCTGCCTTGATTTTTCATGAATATATATAAACAAATGATAAAACTATTTGGCATTTGTGAGCATGATTTGCCAGGATTCAGAAACGGACGGATTAAGTTACACTCCAGATGTCACATCTGACGCTAGATAATAACCTTCAACTCCCCATAGACTTATCACTGACAAGGGCTTAAGTTGGCATCCAAAGAGTATGTCAAGGACGTTTTACAGACCTGTAGGTGCATTGGGCATATGGTGCTAGATCCACATTTGTATAGGTCAGCACTCAGTGGATGATGTGGTCAGTCTGCACTCAGCGGGTGATGTGGTCAGTTAGCACTCAGTGGATGATGTGGTCAGTCAGCACTCAGTGGGTGATGTGGTCAGTCAGCACTCTGTGGGTGATGTGGTCAGTCAGCACTCTGTGGGTGATGTGGTCAGTCAGCACTCAGTGGGTGATGTGGTCAGTCAGCACTCAGTGGGTGATGTGGTCAGTCAGCACTCTGTGGGTGATGTGGTCAGTGTCATGATGTCTGCCTTGACTTCCCAAGACACTTCCTGGTGCGCATGTTACGTTGGGCTGACCCAGGTCAATAAATAAAATACAAATCCGCATGATGTGGATTGAATCTGTGAGCAACGGTTGGCGGGTGAGTGTCGAGGCACTACGCTACCATGGCTCTTATCCAAATAGGGATAAATAATAGATGTTTTTGAGGTATAGAAAAGGTTTGATAGGATAAGGAAAATGATGTTATTGCAGTCTAGAAAAGGTTTGATAAGAATTGAAAAAAAACATCTATTATATTTATGATGAGAGGAGAGGCACTGGAGAACATCATGATGACTGTAAAGATCAGCGGTAGAAGAGGCTTAGGCAACCATGTGAAATAATGTTTAATTATCACAGTTGGTGACACGGAGAATGTCGGTGGTTGAATTCACCCAGAACACAGAGTGGGTGGAGAGACATGGATGTCTACACCATTCAGTATTGATATTTTCTTCCTGTGCTGATGCATGTTTTTTCTCCACATCTGTCACTGTTATGAGAAATACAATGATATTATGTGTAAACATTGTTTCAGATTTAATTTTCATTTACACATTTTCCAATTTCCTCCAAACTGAAATCATACAGCAGAAGAAAAACAAAGAATTGCTATTAAAAAAAAAACAACAACAACCACCATAGTGTGTAAAAACAACAAATTGATTTTAAAAAACCCAGAGTGACTGTCAACATAGAACCTAGGAAATGTTTGCAAATGTGGGCTCTTGTATTTCTTTCGTAGTTTGTGTTTCTTCAACTGTTGTTACAATATGGGTTGGAACATCTTCAAAATATTTCACCCATTTTGTCTTTTTTAATCTAAATATCAGAGAGAAGAATAAAGAAAACAATATTTTGCCTATATATTCTGTAAATCTCATAAAGGGAGTAAAAAGAGAGATCCAACCATCAAATTTGAAATGGACAATATGTTGAAAGGACATAGCAACAAAAACTAAAATATGAA
>JACEFZ010026488.1:0-47500 GCA_014155875.1 Cepaea nemoralis
GTGGGGGGCCTTGGAAGGGGGGGAAAGAAGGGGAAGGCCAAGAGAAGATGGGTGCAGGATGTGGCGGATGATCTCCAGATGGGTGTATCGGACGCGGGACATCTTGCTTGTGATCGAGAAGTTTTCCGGAGGGTTGTCATGAGAGCGAGGTTCTGCAAAGAACATGCTACTGAATGAATGAATTACATGTATGTCAAGATGCAGTTACCTACCCATTACTTGATGATGATGATGATGATGATGATGATGATGATGATGATGATGATGATGATGATGATGATGATGATGATGATGATGATGTAATTATCTGCGCTCATGCATGCTAAATTCTGTCAATTGAAATTCTTTCATGCTTCAGGTATTGTTACGCACACTTAGTTTTATTTAAACGTACCATTGAATGGATCAGGTCTTAGTCAGATATGACTGAGCTACCGTATAACAGTAGACGGTACTACCTGGTCTCTGTTAGCGCCGAACGTTGGGCGGCGCTTACCAAACCCGACACCCCACATTGTGCCAACGGCTTCGGGCGGAAGAGCGCAATTGGGAGGGTACAAGCCTTACCCTGGTGCGAGGAAATGCAAGCTAAAGACAAAATTGTCATGGCAGGGCAGACCAGGCCCTAAGCCTTGGTTGGCGACTGGTCTAGGATCGAAGCTCCGACAGGCGGACAGTTAGAGCATTGCTTTGCTGATCCGGCAGCTTCTGCAGCTTGTCTTGTTCCAGATGTAGGGGTGTTACCTTTCCTCTGGAGTGAACTAGGCGGGCCGAGAGAGGGATCATGCTGCATGGGCAACACATGATCTCTATATTTTAGCCCAGGCTTTGTGCTATGGAGAGGCAATAACTCCATCCCTGGTCTTAACTGGTCTCGGAATCAAAGCGAGAGGCAACTGTTACGGGTTATAAGTCCTTGTCAGTTGGCGTAGACATGGGGCGCCACGCGTTGCCTCTGACGGTGGGAGACACCTATAGGTGTCACTGATCAGCTACCGCCCGCCTCAAGCTGGGCAGCCCCCAGCCAATTGGGTGCTGATCCGCCACAGCCTGCCTGCTTCAATGGGTGCTTGGGGCTAGGACAAAATCTGAATCGCAGGCTGTAAAACCAATGCACCAGGTACAAACAAAAATAAAAATAGAAACCTCAAGCTACGGCTTGCAACCTGGAACGTGAGAACCATGTGTCCAGGATTTTCCACTGACTTGACCAATATTGACGATGTGAGAAAAACGGCTGTGATTGATGCCGAACTCAATCGTCTTAACATTGATATTGCTGGCCTGCAGGAGACTCGCCTCGCTGAGGAAGGGTCACTCAGGGAAAACAACTACACCTTTTTCTGGAAGGGTAGAGGGCAGGCAGAAAAAAGGCAACACGGTGTGGGCTTTGCAGTGAAGAATTCGCTACTGGGAATGATTGAAATTCCAGCAGGAGGAAATGAAAGACTATTATCCCTGCGCTTGGCAACCTCTTGTGGGTTTGCCACCATTATTACTGCATATGCACCGACACTCGATTCCTCTGATGATGTGAAGGATTTGTTCTATGAGGAGTTAGACTCCGTGATCAAGGCAGTTCCAAAATCTGACTACATTTATATGCTCGGTGATTTCAATGCTCGTGTGGGCAAGGACTCAAGTTCATGGCCAGTGTGCCTTGGAAAATACAACATCGGTCGCATGAATGAAAATGGGCAAAGGCTGCTGGAGCATTGCACCAGTAATGACCTATGTATTACAAACTCTTTTTTTAAAACAAAAGAGATGCATAAGGTCACATGGAAACATCCAAGATCCGGCCATTGGCACCAGCTGTACTTCATCATCACACGGAGACAACATCTGAACCATATATCATTGACTCGTAGTTACCACAGTGCTGACTGTGATACGGATCATTCTTTGGTTGTTGCAAGGGTTAGACTGAGACCAAAGAGAATCTACACAGCTAAACACAAATCTAGCCACAGGATTAATATTATTAACACTCATGATCCTGAAAAGTGCTTTCAGTTTCAACAGCAACTTGAAGACTGCTTTCACTGATACACCAGAAAATTGTACAGTAAATGAAAAGTGGGGTCAAATTAAGGAAACTCTTTATAAAACTGCCGTAGGGGTTTACGGCACTGTGGATCATAAGAGGCAGGACTGGTTTGCGGCCAACAGCGAGACTCTGCAGCCCTTGATTGATAAGAAGAAGAAAGCTCTCTTAAGAAACAAGGAAAGACCAACGCGTAACACTCTGAGTGAGCTAAGGCAAGCTAGGAAGGATGTGCAAAAGGCTGCCAGGCAGTGTGCAAATGATTATTGGATCAAGTTATGTGAGTCCATTCAAATCGCAAGTGATAAGGGAGACATAAGAAGCATGTATGAAGGAATAAAGAAAGCCTGTGGTCCAGTGATCAAAAGAAGTGCACCATTGAAAACCTTGACTGGAGAAGTCATCACTGATAAGAAACAGCAGATGGACAGATGGGTAGAGCACTATTTGGAGCTTTACTCAAGTGAGACCAAACTAGCGGATGATGCCCTCAACGCCATAGAGGCTCTACCAACTCTTGACCACCTGGACACACTTCCCACCATAACAGAAGTTAAGTGTGCTATAAATGAACTTGCATCTGGCAAGGCTCCAGGTAAGGATGGGATTCCAATAGAGGTTATCAGGAGTGGGCAAGACACACTCACTATACAGATCCACCAGCTAATAGAGCTATGCTGGCGTGAAGGACAAGTCCCACAGGATTTCAAAGATTCAAGCATCATAACACTGTACAAGAACAAGGGCGATCGGAGCGACTGCAACAACTATAGGGGTATCTCACTTCTGTGTATTGTTGGAAAAGTATTTGCCAGAATTGTTCTGCGCAGACTTCAAGTCCTAGGAGATCAAGTCTACCCCGAATCACAGTGTGGCTTTCGACAGAACCGGTCTACCACTGATATGATATTCTCATTGCGACAAATGCAAGAAAAATGCCGTGAACAGAATCAACCACTGTTTATTGCCTTCATCGACCTCACAAAGGCATTTGATTTGGTCAGTCGTGAGGGTCTGTTCAAGGCACTAAAGAAGATTGGCTGCCCACCAACTCTTCTGTCCATTGTGGAATCGTTCCACACAGGCATGAAGGGTATAATCAAGTTTGATGGTGCAACTTCTGAAGAATTTGAAATCAAGAGTGGAGTTAAGCAAGGTTGTGTACTAGCTCCCACCCTCTTTGGAATATACTTTTCACTTCTACTGAAATATGCATTTCGTGATCAGGATGGTGGTATATACATTCACTCACGCTCAGATGGCGGCCTCTACAATGCTCAGAGATTGAAGGCTAAGACCAAAATTAGGAGGGTACTGATCAGAGAGTTGCTTTTTGCAGATGATGCTGCAGTTACGACCCACTCTGAGGAAGAATTGCAATGTCTACTATCTGCATTCTCCAATGCTTGTTCTGAATTTGGTTTAACAATTAGCAAAAAGAAGACACAGATTATGTCACAAGGTGCACATGAGGTACCATCAATCTTTATTGACGACGCCGAACTAGAGATAGTAGACCATTTTACATATCTAGGATCAGTGGTAAATAGCAAATTATCCCTAGATCAGGAAATCAACATCCGGATTGGTAAGGCAGCAACAACAATGAACAGGTTAAGAAAAAGAGTCTGGGAGAACAGGAAGCTTACTGCCAAAACAAAAGTCCTTGTCTATCAAGCCTGTGTCCTTAGTACTCTTCTCTATGGCAGTGAAACCTGGACAACTTACTCACACCAAGAGAACAATTTAAACAGCTTTCATATGCGGTGTTTGCGAAGAATTCTTGGTATTAAGTGGCAAGACAAAATCACAAATACTGAAGTATTGGAAAGATCAGGTTGTGTGACAGTTTATTCCATGCTCAGTCTTCGTAGACTTAGATGGATAGGACATCTTAGGAGGATGGATGATGGTAGAATACCAAAGGATATCTTTTTTGGTGAATTACAGATGGGTAAGAGATCTCAGGGTCGGCCTCTACTACGATACAAAGATGTGTGTAAGCGGGACATGATTGATACAGGCATTGATAATGCACATTGGGAGCAAGTCGCCGCTGAACGTGTTGCATGGAGGGCAAATATCAGAAATGGAATAAAGTCAAAGGAGAAAATTATTGCAGAAAAGTCACACACCAAGCGTTTGAGACGTAAGATGGTGCATGATGGTGGAAATGACCACGTGTTCACATGCACCCACTGTGAACGGACATTTACAGCGCAAATTGGCCTTATCAGTCACACTCGCTACCGCCATAGTTAAAAGTTATTATGCCTTTTTAAAGCACAAACTATCGTCTGTCAAGACGGCAAGGTGCCAATGGTATGGTGGTGGTGGTGGTATTGAATGGATCATACATGAAACATCGCAACACATCTTTCGGGGAGACACAGGTTTGGTTCTGTTAAAAGTCTTTAATTTACCGTGTAAAGAAAATAAGGAACTGGGTTATCACGTGCTGACAGACCCCATTTGTCTTTTACAAATACTCGTCTTAAAATTTTAAACTTCCACTAATTGCTTCCCATTCGCCTGCCGTAATCCCGTTTTAAATATTTCTTGTGACATATTTCAACCGTACAAAGCTAATTTGATTCTTAAAATTCTTCTGTTTCACTAGTGTCTTAGACCTGGGTCTTATTCTCCACTTACACAACGAATTACTTAACGCAATTTCGCTGCCGCTCTAATCCACTAATTTTCTACTTTTCTGTTATATCTTTTGCTTATAATTACCTCCCTTAACAGTGTTGCCCCTATTTTTAACCTCCCTTGTCTATTTTCCCGCCTTTTCTGAGGCCTTAATTATTTTACGTCCTCCCGTCACCCCACGCGCAAACACACCCGTCCCTATTCCACCTTTTCTTCCTGGGCTTCATTGAATCATCAGTGTTTTGCGTCTGTGTGTAGTATCTTTGTTCTAGACAATACCTTTATTTTTTTTTTTTTGTAAATTTGTAAAGGGACCGTAGTTCTCAATATTCAAATGATGGCGACAGCTGTGGGTGCGCGGACCCGCGCGCGTGGGTGCAACCAGGGCGGGGTGAAGCCATGCGTTTTGTGGCCCAGGAAATGTGAGATGTTAAATGTAAGTTGGTGTTTGAAATGTGACATTCGCTGTCCTTGTCTGAATGGTGGAGTATGACGTTTGTATACTGTGTGTCCGTTTCATGGGCTTTGTCTGCGAGTGGAGTCAAGCGGCGTGGGGAGACACAGGTTTGGTTCTGTTACAGATGTGGTACTGTATTAGGTATACATTATTATACTTCATCTTGGTAGACACTCCTTCCTTCCTTTCCTTCCTTCCTTCCTTCCTTCCTTTCTAGATTCCTTCTTTCCTTTTATTTCTTCCATTATTGCTTCCTTCCTTCTTTTCTTGCTTGCTTCCTTACTTCCATTTATTCCTTTCTTTCTTCTGTTTTTCATTGCTTGCTTGCTCGCGTCCTTCATTCCTTCCTTCATGTATTTCTTGCTCGCTCACTTCCTTCCTTCATTTCTTGCTTGCTTGCTTCCTTTTCTTTCTTTCTTTCTTTCTTTCTTTCTGTCTGTCTTTCTTTCTTTCTTTCTTTCCTTCCTTCCTTCCTTCCACCATTTCTTGCTTGCTTGCTTCTTGCTTGCTTGCTTCCTTTTTTTTGCTTCATTCCTTCTTTAATTCTTTCTTCATTCCTTCCTTTTCTTCTTCTTCTACCCCGCCACTTTTCTTCCTTATCTTCATCCCTCCCAATTTGTCTTCCTATTCCTCCTTCCTTGTCGTTTTCCTGACTTTTTCTGTTTTCTCTTCCGATTTCTTCTCTTCTGGTTTATGTATTTATTCATTGACTTACTTATGTATTTAATTATTTTTGTGTGGGTTTTCCTATACAGTATCCTCTACTTTCTTTGTTTTTATATTTTTTGCCTAGCTATTCCTACTGCCTGCCTTTTCTTTTTGCCTACTTGTTTTAATACCGCGTTCGAAACACAGCTGCGTGTGATTTGGCAGCAGACCGCATTGCGATGATTTTCATACAATGATATGATCGCCGGTCTTTCAGAAAGCAATAGCAAATTACTCGCCAAAGAAATCACAAACAGCTAAAAATGCTGAGGTTGACTGCGATGTCTTGTAAAGGATTTGCAATTAACTAACTTTTTGTAATACCTGAGTACTCTTCCTTTTGACTGCATTCCTGTTGTTGTTGTTGTTGTTGTTGTTGTTGTTTTTTTGTTGTTGTTTTTTTGTTGTTGTTGTTGTTGTTGTTGTTGTTGTTGTTGTTGTTGTTGTTGTTGTTGTTGTTGTTGTTGTTGTTGTTGTTGTTGTTGTTGTTTTCCTTCTGCCTACTTATGTATTTTATTTCATGCGTAACTCCTATTTCTACTGACCGCCAACCTACTGTTCTTTCTGCCTACTTGTGTTATACTGCCCGCCAACCTACTGTTCTTTCTGCCTACTTGTGTTATACTGCCCGCCAACCTTCTGTTCTTTCTGCCTACTTGTGTTATACTTTATGTGCACTTTTTCTACTGCCCGCCTTCCTGCTTTTCTTTCTGCCTACAAGTGCTTAATTTCCTGCCTGTTAACTTGCTTGTTTCATTGCTTCCCTACCTCCACCTGCCTGTCGATCTGCTTTTCGACTTGTCTGCCTTCTCGCTTTTCTACCTGCATGCCTACCCGCGTTTCTACCTGCCTGCCGACCTACCTGCCTTTCTACCTGCTGGCATACCAGCGTTTCTATCTGCCTGCTGCCTGTCGGACTACCTGATTTTCTACCTCATAACCTGCCTACCTGTGTTTTACCTGCATTCCTACCTACCTTTCTACCTACCTACCTTTCTACCTACCTGACCTCTAACCTACAAGGTTTCTGTTCACTTCCCTTTCCCCTCAAACTGTTCCGTTGTTCAAACAATGTACACGCCATAACAGTTCATAAAATAAAAGGTTCCTATTTGCTTGTCGATAAAATGAACGGCTGATCTCAATTTTAGATCAAACATTCAACAGTTTTGTAATCATAGCTGTTGCTGAAAAGTGATCCCCACTGTTGTGTAGACTCATTAATCATTGCCTTAGGTGGAAGCATTAATCACCGTTGTAACTTAGAATCATTATCAATTATCGTAAAGTAGAAGCATTAAACACCTTTGTAGCGTATAATCATTAGCAGCCGATGTAAGTAAGCAAATGAGCGGGGTTACTGTGGTAATTGTGAATCATTAATCCCTGTCGTAACACTTAATAATTAATATCTCCTGTAACGGTGAAGCATTAATCTCCATCGTAAGATTGAAGCATATCATTAATCACTATCGTAACATTGAATCATTAATCACTATCTTAACATTGAATCATTAATCACGATAGTAAGATCGAATCATTAATCACGATAGTAACATTGAATAATTAATCACGATAGTAACATTGAAATATTAACCACTATAGTAACATTGAATCATTAATCACGATAGTAACATTGAATAATTAACCACGATAGTAACATTGAAATATTAACCACTATAGTAACATTGAATCATTAATCACGATAGTAACATTGAATAATTAATCACGATAGTAACATTGAAATATTAACCACTATAGTAACATTGAATCATTAATCACGATAGTAAGATTGAATCATTAATCACGATAGTAAGATTGAATTATTAATCACGATAGTAACATTGAATCATTAATCACCAGTCCCCAACTCATCAGAGCGTACACTACTGAACAGCTGGAAGGACGGGTTCAACAGCAAACTGTGCATTCTATTGTAGAAGAGGAAAGAATGACGGCGATGCTAGAGTATCTTTACACGACATGGTACAAGAAGAATTATTCAACAAGAAGAGAAGATACTGGACAAGAAGAGGAGAAATTGAACTAGAAGAGCAAGGAATGAACGAACAGGGTACAAGGGGAACAGTTGGACAAGAAGAGGAAAAATTGAGCTAGCTTATTCAGTGCTGAAGGACAATATCGCCATATGTGACCTCTCATTTGGACAGAAGGATGATATATCATCATACTGGGGTTATTATGTTATTTGTTTTGTTCTGTGTATCTTTCTCAATTTTAATTTCAGTGAACGGAAATTTACAATATAATACGTGTTCATTTGATTGCGCATCATGTTTTGTTCAACCCGACGTTTGGTTTGGCACTGAATCAGCTAGAGGAAGAAAGTCTGAAAAGTAAGAAGACAGGTTGAACTATAAGAGGGAAATCTGAACAAGAAGAGGAAATATTTAAAAAGAAGAGGAATGATTGTACCAGTAGAGGAAAGATTGAACTAGAAGAGGAAATATTGAACAAGAGGAAAGATTGACAAGATGCGGAAATGTTGAGGAAGAAGATCAGTAACTGAAAGAACAAGTAAAGGAAACATTGAACAAGAAAAGGACAGACTGAACGAATAGGAAGAGGAAAGATTGACTACATCTGTAAGGTTCCTTTACACCCAATGTAGGAGAGGAATTATCTAACAAGAAGAGGAAATACTGAATAAAATTATTATTTATTACGCATTGAAGAAATAGAATAGAATTACCAAGACTGTAAGGTACATTTACACCTCAATGTACAATAGTAGTGACTGAATAAGCGGATGAAAGATGGAACAAAACAGGAGAGAAAAGAGAGAACGAACAAGGAGAGAAAAGATCGAACAATCAATGAGAGGAAACAGTGAACAAACAAGGGTAGGGAAGATCGAACAATCAATGAGAGGAAACAATGAACAAACAAGGATAGGGAAGATCGAACAACCAATGAGAGGAAACAGTGAACAAACAAGGATAGGGAATAGTTAATAAATAAGGAGAGGGAAGAGTGGACAAACCAAGACATGAAAGAGTGGACAACCCAAGAGAAGAAAGAGTGAACAAACAAGGACAAGAAAGAGGTAACAAACAAGGAGAGGGAAGAATGGAAAAACCAAGAGAGGAAAGAGTGGACAAACCAAGAGAGGAAAGAGTGAATAAACCAAGAAAGGAAAGAGTGGATAAACCAAAAGAGGAAAGACTGGACAATCCAAAAGAGGAAAGAATAGACAAACCAAGAGAAGAAAGAGTGGACAAACCAAGAGAGGAAAGAATAGACAAACAAGGAGAGGAAAGAGGGAATAAATAAGGAAAGGAAAGAGTGAACAAAAAGGAGAGAAAAGATTCTACAAGCCTGTAAGACAAGTTCACACCAAATGCTGGCAGATTCATCTGAATCAAGATGGGAACAAAGGTGACCAATACACCAACCACGCATACTTTATTACACCAGGTACATATATTTGTGGGCAGTTTTGGCATAGTAGTTAGCTTACCTAACTGTTAAATTAGTGGCCCCAATTCAAACCCCATCAGAGGCAGGATTCCTTTCCAAGGAGTACAGATTCATAAAAATGGTCACGAGACAATTTTCTGGAAAGTATATAGAAAGAAAAGTCGGAGAGAAAAGTAACTGGCACCACACCTCATATATCGAGACTTCGAATATGCCTATGCCTAACGCTTAAATTCCTACGGCAGTATTTGCTATAAGACTGCCATTACATTCTAACAGACAGCAATTTGGTAACGCAGATTTGAGCATCTAGTGAACACACCAGTTCGCAAGCACAAAAGACCCGTTTTTTTGTTGGTCTGTATTCTGTGTATCATTCCGCGGTCTGTTGGCGAAATAAAGAGGCCCAAACCTTGGGAAAGATATGCTGTGCTTTGTTATATTTTGTTTGGTTACCTGTTACTTGTGTCTAAACCAAATATTTGCTGTTGAGATAATGTCTGAGTTAAATTCACACACCCAACTGCCTCTATTTCTCTGTCTGTCTGTCTGTCTGTCTGTCTGTCTGTCTGTCTGTCTGTCTGTTTGTCCGTCCGTCCGTCCGTCCGTCCGTCCCCCCGCCAGCCCGCCAGCCCGCCCGTCCGTCCGTCCGTGTGTCTGTCTACTATCTGTCTATCTGTTTGTCTGTCTGTCGGTCGGTCGGTCGGTCCCTCTCTCCCTCCGTCCGCCCGCCCGTCCGTCCGTCTGTCTGTCTGTCTGTCTGTCTGTCTGTCTGTCTGTCTGTCGGTCGGTCGGTCGGTCGGTCGGTCGGTCCCTACCTCTCTCCCTCCGTCCGTCCGTCTGTCTGTATCTATAGTATTGTGAACAACTTAGGTTTACTTACATTTGGTGCACATTTCACTATGGTTTCGTGTGGTGCACATTTCAGTAAAGTTTCATTTGATGCATAATTTTGGTATTGTTTGGATGGATGCGTAGTTTTAGACTGGTGTCGTTTGGTGGACGGTTTTGGTTATGGTATAGTGTTGTGAACAAGTTAGGTATGGTTTCATTTGGTGCACACTTTTGATGTAGTTTGGATTAGTGTACAAGTCGGTATGGTTGGGTCGGTGAACAATATTGATATGGTTTTATTTCATCAACAATTTTGGTATGATATTGTCTGGTGTACAATTATTATATGGTATAGTCTGGTGCACAATTTTGGTATGGTATTGTCCGGTGTACAATTTTGGTATGGTTTCGTTTGGTGGCCAAACATGGTGTGATCTTACTTGATCAACAACTTTGGTATCATGTGGTTTGGCTCACACTTTGGTTCGTCTTATAAAAGCTAACTTCCACTGCTCACACCGTGCCAATATGTTAGTTCCTAGCCTAGCGGCTGTCGGTGTATCCCACCTTCTCTCTATCATCCGCAGCTGCTGTATGTCTATTGATCTCTGCGCCCATCTTCCCCAGTTTCATTGTCCTTGTAATAGGTGAGAACCTGGTTGTCTCACTGGTTCTCAAACTGTTCTTTCGTATTTTGTGATTTTCAAGTTTTCTTGTGCTACTCTTTTTCTTTCTGTGTGTTTGTTCGCTTTCAGCTCAGACTTAGTCTATTCTCGTGGTGCTACTTCTAGAGCACTGCACTGATTTGAGGCGTGGCTTTGCTTTCCCTATAACCAGTGTCCCTCGCCATCAGGCGATATAGCTTTGTTAATCTATGAGAAAAAATGTTCTTTAGAGCTATACTGAGTCAGTCCTGGTGTATAGATGCGAATCATGGATAATTAGCAGATAAGTGAGAAACTATGTGGGAGTTACGGAGGTGTGGTTTATAGAAGAGTGATGAGAACACGTGGGTGTTTAGAAAGAGCAACGACCAAACCTTGAAAGAAATTAATTCAGAAAGATTCACAAGCGTCACAAGAAGACAGTCCATGTTCTAGGGATATGTCATGAGAAGGGGACAGCTGGTGTATGTCGTCACAGCGGGGAAGTTGGAGGGAAAGCGACTCAGGTGAGACCAAGAGTATCAGTATCAGAAATGATTGGCAGTACACGAGACAGAAGGCTGTAGACAGACATGATCACCAACACCACACGGCATGGACTATAAGAAGATTGGCAGTACACGAGACAGAAGGCTGTGGACAGACATGATCACCAACGCCACACGGCATGGACTATAAGAAGATTGGCAGTACACGAGACAGAAGGCTGTGGACAGACATGATCACCAACACCACACGGCATGGACTATAAGAAGATTGGCAGTACACGAGACAGAAGGCTGTGGACAGACATGATCACCCACGCCACACGTCATGGACTATAAGAAGATTGACAGCACACGAGACAGAGGGCTGTGGACAGACATGATCACCAATGCCACACGGCATGGACTATAAGAGGATTGGCAGTACACGAGACAGAAGGCTGTGGACAGACATGATCACCAACGCCACACGGCATGGACTATAAGAAGATTGGCAGTACACGAGACAGAAGGCTGTGGACAGACATGATCACCAACACCACACGGCATGGACTATAAGAAGATTGGCAGTACACGAGACAGAAGGCTGTGGACAGACATGATCACCAACGCCACACGGCATGGACTATAAGAAGATTGGCAGTACACGAGACAGAAGGCTGTGGACAGACATGATCACCAACACCACACGGCATGGACTATAAGAAGATTGGCAGTACACGAGACAGAAGGCTGTGGACAGACATGATCACCAACGCCACACGGCATGGACTATAAGAAGATTGGCAGTACACGAGACAGAAGGCTGTGGACAGACATGATCACCAACACCACACGGCATGGACTATAAGAAGATTGGCAGTACACGAGACAGAAGGCTGTGGACAGACATGATCACCAACGCCACACGGCATGGACTATAAGAAGATTGGCAGTACACGAGACAGAAGGCTGTGGACAGACATGATCACCAACGCCACACGGCATGGACTATAAGAAGATTGGCAGTACACGAGACAGAAGGCTGTGGACAGACATGATCACCAACGCCACACGGCATGGACTATAAGAAGATTGGCAGTACACGAGACAGAAGGCTGTGGACAGACATGATCACCAACGCCACACGGCATGGACTATAAGAAGATTGGCAGTACACGAGACAGAAGGCTGTGGACAGACATGATCACCAACGCCACACGGCATGGACTATAAGAAGATTGGCAGTACACGAGACAGAAGGCTGTGGACAGACATGATCACCAACGCCACACGGCATGGACTATAAGAAGATTGGCAGTACACGAGACAGAAGGCTGTGGACAGACATGATCACCAACACCACACGGCATGGACTATAAGAAGATTGGCAGTACACGAGACAGAAGGCTGTGGACAGACATGATCACCAACGCCACACGGCATGGACTATAAGAAGATTGGCAGTACACGAGACAGAAGGCTGTGGACAGACATGATCACCAACACCACACGGCATGGACTATAAGAAGATTGGCAGTACACGAGACAGAAGGCTGTGGACAGACATGATCACCAACGCCACACGGCATGGACTATAAGAAGATTGGCAGTACACGAGACAGAAGGCTGTGGACAGACATGATCACCAACGCCACACGGCATGGACTATAAGAAGATTGGCAGTACACGAGACAGAAGGCTGTGGACAGACATGATCACCAACGCCACACGGCATGGACTATAAGAAGATTGGCAGTACACGAGACAGAAGGCTGTGGACAGACATGATCACCAACGCCACACGGCATGGACTATAAGAAGATTGGCAGTACACGAGACAGAAGGCTGTGGACAGACATGATCACCAACGCCACACGGCATGGACTATAAGAAGATTGGCAGTACACGAGACAGAAGGCTGTGGACAGACATGATCACCAACGCCACACGGCATGGACTATAAGAAGATTGGCAGTACACGAGACAGAAGGCTGTGGACAGACATGATCACCAACACCACACGGCATGGACTATAAGAAGATTGGCAGTACACGAGACAGAAGGCTGTGGACAGACATGATCACCAACGCCACACGGCATGGACTATAAGAAGATTGGCAGTACACGAGACAGAAGGCTGTGGACAGACATGATCACCAACACCACACGGCATGGACTATAAGAAGATTGGCAGTACACGAGACAGAAGGCTGTGGACAGACATGATCACCAACGCCACACGGCATGGACTATAAGAAGATTGGCAGTACACGAGACAGAAGGCTGTGGACAGACATGATCACCAACGCCACACGGCATGGACTATAAGAAGATTGGCAGTACACGAGACAGAAGGCTGTGGACAGACATGATCACCAACGCCACACGGCATGGACTATAAGAAGATTGGCAGTACACGAGACAGAAGGCTGTGGACAGACATGATCACCAACGCCACACGGCATGGACTATAAGAAGATTGGCAGTACACGAGACAGAAGGCTGTGGACAGACATGATCACCAACACCACACGGCATGGACTATAAGAAGATTGGCAGTACACGAGACAGAAGGCTGTGGACAGACATGATCACCAACACCACACGGCATGGACTATAAGAAGATTGGCAGTACACGAGACAGAAGGCTGTGGACAGACATGATCACCAACACCACACGGCATGGACTATAAGAAGATTGGCAGTACACGAGACAGAAGGCTGTGGACAGACATGATCACCAACACCACACGGCATGGACTATAAGAAGATTGGCAGTACACGAGACAGAAGGCTGTGGACAGACATGATCACCAACACCACACGGCATGGACTATAAGAAGATTGGCAGTACACGAGACAGAAGGCTGTGGACAGACATGATCACCAACACCACACGGCATGGACTATAAGAAGATTGGCAGTACACGAGACAGAAGGCTGTGGACAGACATGATCACCAACACCACACGGCATGGACTATAAGAAGATTGGCAGTACACGAGACAGAAGGCTGTGGACAGACATGATCACCAACACCACACGGCATGGACTATAAGAAGATTGGCAGTACACGAGACAGAAGGCTGTGGACAGACATGATCACCAACACCACACGGCATGGACTATAAGAAGATTGGCAGTACACGAGACAGAAGGCTGTGGACAGACATGATCACCAACACCACACGGCATGGACTATAAGAAGATTGGCAGTACACGAGACAGAAGGCTGTGGACAGACATGATCACCAACACCACACGGCATGGACTATAAGAAGATTGGCAGTACACGAGACAGAAGGCTGTGGACAGACATGATCACCAACACCACACGGCATGGACTATAAGAAGATTGGCAGTACACGAGACAGAAGGCTGTGGACAGACATGATCACCAACGCCACACGGCATGGACTATAAGAAGATTGGCAGTACACGAGACAGAAGGCTGTGGACAGACATGATCACCAACGCCACACGGCATGGACTATAAGAAGATTGGCAGTACACGAGACAGAAGGCTGTGGACAGACATGATCACCAACGCCACACGGCATGGACTATAAGAAGATTGGCAGTACACGAGACAGAAGGCTGTGGACAGACATGATCACCAACGCCACACGGCATGGACTATAAGAAGATTGGCAGTACACGAGACAGAAGGCTGTGGACAGACATGATCACCAACGCCACACGGCATGGACTATAAGAAGATTGGCAGTACACGAGACAGAAGGCTGTGGACAGACATGATCACCAACGCCACACGGCATGGACTATAAGAAGATTGGCAGTACACGAGACAGAAGGCTGTGGACAGACATGATCACCAACGCCACACGGCATGGACTATAAGAAGATTGGCAGTACACGAGACAGAAGGCTGTGGACAAACATGATCACCAACGCCACACGGCATGGACTATAAGAAGATTGGCAGTACACGAGACAGAAGGCTGTGGACAGACATGATCACCAACGCCACACGACATGGACTATAAGAGGACGATATTTAAAGAAAACAGAGATATCTTGAGAATCGTCACATCTTCACGGAGTTTGTCCTCACATGGTGCGGGTATAGGTCAAAGTAATTGTCTACTCTACAAATGTTGGACATTTTTGTATTCGTCCGCTTTGATCTCGAGACTAACCACACACACGCTCCGACATCTAGAGGCTGCTGCTGGATGTGAGTGAGTTCACTGGGGTGATGTTTCCGCAAGGATTAGCTCTCACTATTACCAGTCCCCTTCGCCAAAGGCGAAACCACTCCGACTTCTGAGATACTTGTAATTTTCTCCCCCAAGTCAAGGACGACAAATCAACATTTTAATCCAACTGAACGCTGCTATCCAGCCACGGAAGTATAAAAGCGCGTGATCTTATCCTTTCCGCCATGCCGACCTCTGTAATGGATTCCCTTGTAGCAAATGTGTAGCCATTACTTGAGCAATTCCACAGGGACATCGGTCACCTCATGTCATAAATGTACGCACTAACAGACACACACAATGACAACAGAGAATAACAACAGATAATAACAACAGAGAATAACAACAGAGAATAACAACAGAGAATAACAACAGAGAATAACAACAGAGAATAACAACAGAGAATAACAACAGGTACATGTAACCGGCTCTGTGGTGAAGTGGTTACGGACGCAATTCATAATCCCGCATACCGCGTTCAAAACACAGCTGCGGGCGATTTGGCAGTAGACCGTCTTGTGTTGGTTGTTATTAAATAATACTAGAGCCGGTCGTTTAGAAAGCAATGGCAAACTACCGAACGTAAACTTGCCAAGACATCACAGAATAGCCAAAAAATGCTGGGGTTGACTGCGACATCCTGTAAAGGATATGCAGCTAACTTTCTATGTACGAGTAACGCCTGCGAAATAGAGATATACCTTGCAAGGAACTTCACTGCGGCAGGCGTAAATCGTAGAAGAAAAGCAATGATGATATTTTTTGGAAAAAAAAAGAAAAGAAAAATAAGTTATGTTACGAATCGAAGTTTCGATTATAATAATCGTCCTCAGAACCAACATAAACAAATGTAACGAAAAACATGAAATTAGCAAATTCAATAAAATTGATTACAAGATAAAAAGAACAAGTCTACGTATGACAAGTTACTGGGCCTTTTTTTTCGCATATCCTTTACTGGACATCGCTGTTAACGTCAGAATCTTTCAGCTGATTGTTGATTTCTTGGCAAGATTACGCTCAGTAGACTAGGCCATTACTCGTGCTTAAAATTTAGTTGCATATCTTTTACAGGACGTAGCAGTCAACATTTTTGGGCTGTTTATGATTTCTTGACAAGTTTACCTTCAGTAGTTTACCATTGATTTCTGAACGACCGGCACTGATACATTTATATGAAAACCAACGCAACGAATTTTATTTGTAACTATTATACATATTTCGTTGCTAGGAAGGTGAATCAGAAGTTCGGTTGTGAAACGATAAAACGTGCAATATCTAATATAAACAACATACACCCATGTTATGAGAAGTGATGAACTAGTGAACTTGGTGACAACTGGCAAGATTGAGAGGGAAAAGAACAAGTAGGAAGTAGGTAGAGGAGTAATTATCTAGTTGGCTTGACCACATGGCATAGTCAAGCAAGAACAATGAGCTGACCCACGACTATGGGATCGTGTGAGATGCGAAACACGATGGCTTATCGGCATGGCCGATGATGATGATGATGATGATGATGATGATGATGATGATGATGATGATGATGATGATGATGATGATGATGATGATGATGATGATGAACCCCACGATGGAGAGAACTCAAACCTGTCTTTGTGTTGACTACAGAATCCACCTTGTCTTTCCTCTAGTGCTTCTCTGCACACCTGTAATTAAACCAAGGGAATCCATTTGCTTTCGTAGCTCCACGGCTTCGGTTATTTCCGCCGGGCGCGGCCACCGCCTCCATTACCTGCTCCCGCACAAAGGTAAGGACACGCTTTGAAATACACCGCAGCACGTGCCAATGTGAATGTCCTCATTACTCACTTCTGCCAGGCTTCATTAAAAGCCTTCATCTGACACATAATGTGGACCTGGCCTCTTCGCTTCAGTGGATACTGAACAAATGCAATCTTAGACCTGGGAGATGGTTTCGGGTTCATATAAAGGTCACGCCATTGTTTTTCCCTTGACTAAACTCCCTCTGCTTGTTCCAGTGTTTTTAATTATTGATTTTGAAATGGGAGTTTTGTTTTCTTAATTATATTGTAGCTGATTTAACATTTCACTCACGTTACAAAATCATCATCATGTGTTCTGCCTACTAATGTAGACATTCATGTTTCTCCAAGGATCTCGGTCCTTAGTGTTCTGGATCAACTCTGTTAATATTTCTTCCTGCCACCGTGTTAACAAATCCAACATCATTTCTCTCTGTCTGCCTCTTTGATGTCACGATGTCTTCGTCACGATGTTTCCAGTGCCCCTTTTCCTATTATTAGACAAATGACTCGGGCTCCGAAGGTTGTAGGTTCGAATCCGGGCCGCGTTCTTCGGTTCACGAGTGAATTTGTTCGGAGACTCCTGTGGGTCGTCGCTGGAGCTACGGAGTTTGTGCTTTGTGCAACGCTTTCCGCGCTGCGGAAAGGGGCCGAGTTATATGGGATAAAAACCCGGTGCAATGAAGTCGACCCTGCCGATTTTTAAGTGACTTTTTTTTTAGACGAATGAATGTGCTTATCTCTTTCTAATATTTGTGCATATTGAACTTCTGTCTGTTTGTTTCTGGCTTATACATATATATATGTGTGTGTGTGTGTGTGTGTGCGGTGCTGGAGGACGGGGCGGGGGGGGGGGGGATATTCCAATGCCATTCACTTATCTTGTACTGTCCTGTAAAAAAAAAAAAAGCAACAAATAGCGAAGTTTCAAGACAAGAAGCTCCCTTCAATGCAGGTGTTATCTAACACGGCTCGGTCTCTGTCGGCATAGCTTCCAGCTGAAAGCGTTACCCAGAGCACAAACTCTGTAGCTCCAGCGAGGACCCCTCAGCAGTTTCCAAAATATCTGCATCCGTGAACCGAATAACAAGATCTGGAAACAAACCCACAACCAATTGAACTGAGAGCACACGGCTTAACTACCACGCCACGGAGTCCTCCTGAGTGGAGATGTATATGGTGTATTTTTTATGACTGTGCTGTATTTGAAAATATTGCCGGTCCAAGTTTTTTATTCACCCTCTGTAAAGTTCATGCAACATAATAGGTAAATACAAACCTTTCAAACACTGCACAGTCGTACAAATACACCCTGTATGATCTTCAATGCCTCTTTTACACCAGGCAGTTGGAGAAGATGAAGAAGAACACTATCTTCACAAGTCTGCCACCACCGCCACACCACTCCAGCTTAATTTTACTTTAAGCCGATGAAAGAAAGGAAATCGAAACACCAAATTCAACGCGGTGCGTTTACTGGTCGATTTTCGATTTTAGCACATTTGAGCTCCGGTATTAAACGGACTCAATTGCGGGCGTAAAAGGATGCGTCCAGGCTCTCACACGGTACAGCCCAGAAACGACCCGGGACAACAGATGGCCAGGACCAGATGGGTACATTTCAGTAAATGTATCTCTTGCTCTTATGTTTATTTTTGCGGACAGGAGGGTTTTGTTCGCCGCTTGTGTTTGTGTGTTTTTGGGGTAAGTGATTTGGAATCGGCACTGACTCAATAGTTGGTTAAAGTTTTCTTCTTGCGAGATGTGATATTCACTGTTTTAGTGTGTGTTTACGTGTGAGACGAAGGAGGGTGGGGAGGGATGGTCACTCACCTTGTCCTGTCCTGTCAAAATAACAATACAAAAAGGGCGGTTGAAAGTAGAGAGGACCGACTTAATTGCACATGGTTTATCCCATTTGGCTCGGTCTCTTTACACAAAACAGACTGTCCAAACGTCATACAGAATTACCAATCTTCACTTCACCACAGTAAGGGGGGGGGGGGGGGGGGAAGGGGGATATGTATGATCACATGTGTAGCGGGAAGGAACAGATATACCATCACCGCCAATAGTGAATGTAGCGGCAGGAAGTGACCAGAGGATCTGGCCGACACCCAGTACTCCAACGGAAAGACCAGACAGACACATGAATCAGACTCCAGCTAGTGCCATTAGTATTGGGACTCTTCGCTGGCTGTTGAAGATGAGGACGGAGCACGTATGATAATGTCCCGAATGATGTGATGTCTGTTCTTGGCTAAACTCGACTCGACTCAACTCAACTTGACCATAACTATAGGAATGCCATAAGACTAAACCTTAGCTATTTTATTACATACATTCACGCGGAGATGTAAATGCGAACGAAGAAGTAGGGAAAAGAAAGCAATTTATCTAGTCTTAGACAATACTGTTTAAGGGTGTGAAGAAGATTACAAAGGTGAGCCAAACAGAATACATCCCACTAGACTGCCCAGATCTTGCCACACAGACCGATGGCATTCTGTCCCATTGAAGCAGTCCCTGCATAACAATTAATGGAATGTGAGTGATGACATGAAGGCTACCAGAGCTGGAATAGACACACGGCCTTTGTTGAAATGTTGTCCCACAAGAGCAACCCTGCATGACCATGTGTTGGGTGTGGATGAAAACTTAAATGTTGCCATTTCTGGAATAGACGCAAGTCCATTTATGGAATGCCAGTGAAGACCTAACCATTACCAGTCCTAGAATGCATACACGTCAATTTACGGAATGCCAGTGAAGACCTAAATATTACCAGTACTGTAATGCATACAATCTATATACGGAGTGCAAGTGAAGACCTACATATTACCAATGCTGGACTGCACACACGCCCATCTACAGAACGCCAGTGAAGACCTAAACATTACCAATGCTTGAATTCACGCAAGTTTACTTTCGAGAATGAAGCCATGTTTTGTCTCGTTCTGTGTTGTCAGTTCCCATTGATGTGTATCGGGTTATCTTCTCATTGATTTGCGTCTGTTTGTCTTCCAGTTGATTTGCGTCTGTTTGTCTTCCAGTTGATTTGCGTCTGTTTGTCTTCCAGTTGATTTGCGTCTGTTTGTCTTCCATTTGATTTGCGTCTGTTTGTCTTCACGGTTATTTGTGTCTGTTTGTCTTCACGTTAACTTGTGTCTGTTTGTCTTCAAATTGGTTTTTGTCTGTTTGCCTTCACGTTGATTTGTGTCTGCTTGTCTTCACATTATTTTGCGTCTGCTTTGTCTTCCAATTTATTTGCATCTGTTTGTCTTCACAATGATTTATATCTGTTTATCTTCACATGTCATTAGCTGCCCCTCCGTGGTCTGGGTTTTGTAATTTAGAGGACAGACCTAGCTTCAAGCCGGGAAGCCATGTGGTTTTGTTTTGCCCATTTGTTCCTAACAAACCACATTTGCCTAAAGGGGAACGGACATTCAATTCTGCTTCGATTCCGGAATTGAACGCTCCATTCCGTAACTGGCATTTAAAAATGGTGGGTACCAGGTCTTAAGTGCGGGCTGCCCCAATTGGGGAGCGTCATCTAGGTTCTTGTAATTCGATTAAAGGATCGAAATCAATCAGACACTTGGGCTGTGGTCTGGCTTGACCTAACCCGGAACTCGAAAATTGGGACTGACCAGGGATGTTTGCATTTTCAACTCATTGTGTCCCAAACGTATTTTACTGTGACTCATTCGTCTTTGAGGTATTTATCTTTGACCTATTTATTTGTCTTTAGCTGTCTCCGTTGCCAAGTGGTTAAGTCCATGCCTCTAGCTCGGAGGTTTGTGGGTTTGTTTCCGGTTTCCTCATTCGGTTCACGAGTGCATTTTTTACGGAGACTACGGGGTCGTCACTGGAGCTACGGAGTGCATGCTGTTTGCGACCCTTTCCGCAAGTCTCTCCGCGAGTAAGAGACAGAGCCATGTGTGATCAAACCCGGTGCAATGAAGTCGAACCGTTTGCCACTAAAACTCATTTTGCCTGAATAATTTTACCAGAGAAATCACCTGATCTTTTTTTTTCGATTTCAAGGCAAATGTTGCTTGACGGTTTTCTAATTCTGTGAGTTGTCAGTGTAGAGCTACCGTAAACAATTGAATCGATATAAGTAATTCGGAACTAGTCATACCATCTGATGGGTGGTGCCTTGAAGAGATTAGAACAAGAATCGCCATGGCAAAGGTAGACTCTTGCAAGACGAGAAATATACTTACCGATAAAAAGATGTCAATTGCAATGTAAAAAAGACGGTTATACCTGCTTCTCACCCGATGTGCTAATGCCGATTAGCGGGTTCAACCCCTATACTGGTCAGTTGGACTAAAATGTTAACTTCTCGTCCTTGACTTGAATTACAAAATACCTCAGAAGTCGGAGTGGGTTTTCCTGAAGTCGAGGGACACTGATAATAGGGAGAGCTAATCCACACGCAAGACTCAGTCCAGTGCACTAAAAACCAGTAGCACATTATGGACTACGCTTGAGTTCAAAGCAAGAGAGAAAAAAATGCCTGCTTCTTGTTCTGTCTTCTATGCCCAGGTACCTTGTTTGGTCTCAGTTTTTTCATGCCAAGTCCATTTATCGTTTAACATCTCTTCTAGTGTCCCACATGGCTCTTATAGTGTCCCACATAGCTCTTCTAGTGTCCCTTAATGGCTGTCCCCGCCTGCCCTCCAGTCTTCATGTGTTTACATCTCAATGAACGCAACACATTCTCTATTTTCATTGGCAAATGCCATCAGGTCAAGTCAGCCTAAAAGGCATACCATAAAATAGTCTGGGAAATAAAGTTGGTCGCTGTGATATTGACATGATCCATCATCGAGCGCTGGCCTTTGCAGGTATGTGACAAGCAACATACAACCAGCGCGTCCCACGCGCATGGCAGGGTCCGCTACTTCTTTATTTCTGTTGTTATCTATCTACATGTATAAAAGAGAATGTTTGTTTGTTTGTGTGTCCTTTATGCGTTCCCGAACGGTCCATCCGATTGAGATGAAATTTTGTACAGATGTTGTTCTCACTCCCGCGGATCCAACTGAAATAGTTAGTTAGTTTAAAATCAATTTTTAATTTTTACACGAAAGAAAAAGGCATTACGAGCTTCAGAAACAGACGAGCAACGGGAACGGGAGCATCAGAAACAGACGAGCAACTGGAAAGGGAGCATCAGAAACAGACGAGCAACGGGAACGGGAGCATCAGAAACAGACGAGCAACGGGAACGGGAACGGGAACGGGAGCAGGAGCTGAACGCGTACTCTGTGCGTTTAGAGAAATGTGTTTGAATGTATAATGACTACTTATATGAATTAAATGAGACGCTCCCCGCCAGGTGTCTGGCGGGCCAGGTCGTCATTTAGTATAATATAAATGGGTGTGTGTTTGTGTACATGTGAGTGTTGTTTTATCGCGCTCGAATAGGAGTGGGGAGAAAAGCAAATACACACACACACAAGATAGACCACAGTTAGGCATGACCGAGAGGCAAGCAGACACACAGGTAAGCAGAAATGTAGGCACATAGGCAGACAGACTAACAGGTAAGTACGCAGAAACAGACAGGCAGGCATATAGACAGGCAAGTATATAGGCAGGCAGGCAGGCAGGCAGGCAGAAAAGCACATAGGCAGGCACAACGACAGGCATACAAATCGACAATCAGGCAGGCATGCAGTTACTCATACAGGCAAAAACATCGACAGATAAACTGACAGACAGACAGGCACATAAAGAGACAGGCAACATATCGATATACATACAGGCAAGCAGACAGACAAACAGACAGAAATACTGCAGAGAAAAATGTCAATTTCCTGGTCGTGCAAGAGCAACAGATTACTCATCTCGACCTTCTTAAAGCAAAGAATGATTAAAAATAATCAGACGAGACCTGGGGTGATTTCATCTAACAGACACCCTACAACAATGACCATTGACTTAAGATAGCCCATCCCCAGGGATAAAACGGTCATTTCCTCAGGATCAGCCAATTAACAGGCTACTAAACTCCCCAAACTCCTTCTCGCTTGCGTTGAGTCGCCAGCTTTGGGGCAGGTCTATACACACAGCGGACTATCAGACTAGCGCCTTCAGAGACCTCTGCGAGTGAGTGAAGCGGACAAACACACTCATCCTTCATCAAACAGCTTTCTTTCAGCGTCTGCTGCCCCTGAAGTGTTGGCAAGGCAAACAGTCTCTTTGCTGCACTTGCTCCTTCGTCAATTGTTGTCTTTTTGGCTCGTCGGCAAAAACATCACATTCGATGCAGATTATCGGCCAAGGCTGGCTAAATACAGCTCAAGTTCCTTCATATTTTGATTCTTTCAGAACTTCACCACTTCTATACTTGGGTGTCGATGTACTTTACAACCATTTTCGATTTTCCTCTTTCAACTGGGAGAGTAAGTCTTCTTTGTTGTCGTGTCTGGTCTTAAGTAGTTATCATCATCATCATCATGCTCCCTGCCAACTGGCGTAGACATTCATGTCCCTCTTCACATATGAGTCTCTTTGTGATCAGCATTTAGTCTACTGACTATGTTTTTCCATGCCGCCTTTTCAGTCCATCCGATACCAGTTCTTTCCGTCTGCGTCTGCTTCTTTTCCCACTGATCTTTCCAGTCGCCACGATGTTGTCCAATGTCTCATCATATGATCAAATAACGTTGTTTTTCATTATACATGTAGAAGATAATTAGAAGCATATGTGTAATATAAGAATATACATTTTGTCGATTGCCCCCCCCCCCTTTTTTTTTTTTTTTGCAAAAGTGTGTGAGAATGCGCGTTGTCGTGAAGGAGAAGCAGTTGCTCTTAACTTTTGTGAGGTTAACCCTGCAGTAACGATGATTGCGTTTTATGAGTGTTTTGATGTAAATGTCCGAATTGATGGTTCCACTTTTTGGCAGCACATCCACGAGAATAATGCCATCATTGTCTCTGCGATAAGAAAAAAATTTGTAACAATCCTCTGCTTGTAACATAAGTTATTAATATCTGCCATTTCACCGGTTTTGTGTTGCGGTTAGAATTGGTTTACAGAGGTGCAATTTGGTATACATCTTCAAGAGATTATAAACTTAAATTGGTGCATATTTAATGCTTCTGTCTTTATTAGTAGGCATTAGTACGCACAAAATAACTTTATCCGACGAACAGAGTGGAACAAATAACACCAGTATGAATTAGGACTTACAGTCCACGCAAGCCACGGCTCTCAACAATAACGACCGCTGTGGAAGCAGGTTAGACGAGACCGAATTTAGGTGGGTTTTTTTTGGAAAATTGGAATTGGAGTTGGAATTGGAATTAGTAGGCTGGGGTAATTATTGTGGTGCATAATTTTCTGACCTGCCCTGGTATATATATATATATATATATATATATATATATATATATATATATATATATATATATACCCATATTTGAATACTACTCTATCACCACACAGGACACCTTTCAACGAGCAACGCAGCCATTTAACCCCCACGTCCCTCTCCCATAGTCACATATATAAGCTTCAGCATAACAAACCTATTGATTGGATCTCTTTTTGACCCACCGCGCACAGAACCACCGTGTACAACACAAAACACGAGACTCACCCCGTCTCTTGTTTGTCGTCTGCAACTCCCCCTTTCCACTCAAACAAGAAGAATTATAATACCGGAAGTACCATTGATAAATGACAATTAAAAAGCACCTCTGAAAGCCGTTAAGTTTACTCAACGAAAACAACGGATGCTTTTCTTTCTTTTTTTTGTTGACAGGAAGTACTACTTTTGGACAATAACAAGTCACCTCTGAAAGTCATTGATTGCACTAGAAGGAAAAGTGCTTCCTTATGTGATAAGAAGTAGTAAAATTTTTAGACCGTGTCGAGTTGTGTTATAACATGTTGGCATGAGAGCCGGTCGTTCAGAAAGCAATGGCAAACTACTGAACGTAAAATTTATTTGCCTAGTACATCAACATCAGCTGAAAATGCTGGTGTTGACTGCAAAGTTCTGCAAGGGATATGCAACATTTTAAAAAAAAGTAAAATTTTTATCGGTAAAATAAATGTGGAATGTCGAATTTCAACGTTGGTCGAATAATGCCTGGTAATAGTATAACCAGACACCGTTTGTTTATAACCCACAGAGGCAATGGAATAGGAGGAGACACGGGGAAGACAATTAGAGACGGAGAAGAGAATTGGAGACGGAGAAGTATAATATAGGGCAGACTTTGAGTGAGCTGTAGCAGATAGCGAGGGGCAGGACGTGTTGTCGCGTGTTTGTGTTTTTTTGTTGTAATGGGGGATAAAGGGAAGGAAAAGAATGTCGAATTCGACAACCACCGAGTTTTTCATTGGGAGTCGAAAAGAAGAACAAGAATGTCGAAGCCGATAACCACTGATATTTTCATTGGGAGTCGAAAGAAAGAAGAAGAGAGAAGGAGGAGGAGCAGCAGCAGAAGCAGAAGAAGAAGAAGAAGAAGAAGAAGAAGAAGAAGAAGAAGAAGAAGAAGAAGAAGAAGAAGAAGAAGAAGAAGACAAAGAAGAGGAAGAAGAAGATTAAGCTAAAATGATAACGGAGAGAAGAAGAAAGAGGAGAAAAACTATGTCGTTGAGCGAGTGTTCTGAACTTTACTAACTTCATCCCACCAACGGTGCCTGACTTCTGATGTGTTAATTTCTGATGTTGATGATGATGATGATTCTGCTGATAATGATGATTATGTCTGTTTATCTATCTCTTTCTACACACCATCGGCCTCTGTGTGTTGATCATTGCCTATTCATGTAATTCTCTTATTTGAAACTTCTCAGGAATTCCCCTATCGACTGGCATTTTTGTACACAACTCAACCACAATGCGATCAATCAACCAATCCTGCCTCATAATCAGTGTAATCAACTTGACCATTCCAGTATGTCTAAAACTTGTTTCACAAGTCATATTCACTTGTATAGCTCCTTGATTTATATAATTCGTGATTTATTAAACCCATGATTTATAGAATCCCGTGATTATAAATGGCCGACTACTGTTTCTGATTGTGTATTATTGTGGTGTTCATTTCCGACTAGTTCTGCTCCAATCAACTCAGGGAACATCGATTATTTACTTCATGCTTGACGAACACAGGTTTTGTTCTTGTTCAGACAATACCAACGGGGGTTATGTTTTATCTAGTCTTCTTCTTCTTCTTCTTCTTCTTCTTCTTCTTCTTCTTCTTCTTCTTCTTCTTCTTCTTCTTCTTCTTCTTTTTCTCCTCCTCCCCCTCCTCTCTTCTTCTTCTTCTTCTTCTTCTTCTTCTTCTTCTTCTTCTTCTTCTTCTTCTTCTTCTTCTTCTTCTTCTTCTTCTTCTCCTCTTCCCCCTCCTACTCTTCCTCCTCCTCTTCTTCTTCATTTTCTTCTTCTTCTTCTTCCTCCTCCTCCTCCTCCTCTTCTTCTTCTCCCGTTTTAAATCCCTCCAATGACACCAGGCACTCAACCATGACAAGCCACACCCCTATCACCTGCTATTCCGTTCAGTCCGTTCAATAAATTTCCTACATCACACATCCGGGTCTCTAATTCACTTCACACGTGTCCTTTTGTTCTCCGGATTTTTCTGGTACCTTTATTCTGCTATGGAATCCCTAATTGGAACTTTCTCATCATCATCATCATCATACATCATGCCATGTTTCGCCATCTCACACGATCACCGGAGTCCTGAACCACCTCGTTAGTATTCTTACTATTCTTCTTATCCCGTTCTTATGCTTTAACGTAGTCACCGGGGGGTCTTCTCCGTGATTATTTGTTGTGTTTTGTGTATGTACTTGTTTGCTGATGAAAGCTAGACGCCGCAGCGTCACATATGTTTCGTAATTGTGGTCTGTAAAGTTGCATTACTTTGTGTTATTTTATATTGTTTACATTTCCACAGCTTTACCACAGTACCACTAATGTTATTCATATTTTGACTACCGAGTTCTCGCGTTGTGCTGAGAATTTCCTTTAGTCATCAAGTGGAGACGGATCACTTGTGGATGTGTCGGTGTGTCATGAAGATGATGCTGTACAAACAACATACACACGCACATACCATTAAATAATATGACACCCACACATCCAGAATGCACACGCCCACTCACATACATAAATATTCCATTCATTATTTACGACTCTGGCTTTCATTTAAATTCCCTACCTGTCGCTTTCACTCCTTCTTGCTGTATTATTAATCTTATTATACTTCACTCGATCATGCACTTTTATCATTTATGTCTTCTTGCGTTCCCCGCATGCCTCTTCTTAAGTAAATTACCACGGTTGGCTTATTTCTGTTTCCCCCCGGTGAATCAAAAACAAAGCATACATGCTTAGTTACAAGTGTTCTTTATTGCAATTAGCACCTTTTCCTTTTCCTCCTAGCTAGGAACTGGATAATCTTTTGAACTGGGATGGAAACGACCACTTTAAGTGCTCGTCTGCCGCAGCCCACTGGCTCTAACATGCAGACCACATGAACTCTCTCCACACACAGCCCGCTATAACAGCACACACACTACCACATCGCACGATTTAACACTATTGTGCATCTCCATTCTACCGTTTCCTACCTCCACTTATATACCCCCTACCCTCCTATCTCTCCTCCGCCGCAGCCTCCCCCTCCTCCTCCCCCCTCTTCCACTACTGGTTGTACTATGTCTCATTCCCGTAAGATTATTACCGTGAAATCAATTCATGCCGCCGACACACCAAGTCTGAAGACATGATCCAGAACCGGTTTAACAAAACGTATCAAAGTCTCCATCGAGTTGTCGGTTGGTTAGAGACCAAAATGCGAGCTCGGGAAATGAGAACTTTCGGACATTCTGTCTGCTTGTGTCCTCAGCTCGGCCCGTCAAATCCCCCACTGTCTCCCACTGTCCATATTTGTGAGCATTAAGAGGTGCTAGGCCGCTGACGCTGTAGGAAAGCGCGTGAGTCCACGAGACAGTTCATTCGCGTTCATACTACAGCCTTTCCTGGCGCGGGTTTAGTTTCTGGATTATTCTCAGCGAGCGGTTTGTGAATCTGAGTTTTAGAAGTGAAGTTTTGCCATGTTTTGTCACACGTGATTACATTGGCAGGTAAGAATACGTGTTGAGTTCCCCGTGCAGTTACTCGTGTGCTAACTCGCGATTTCTCTTGTTTTTGTCAATGATTTTCTGCAACAAAAAGAAACATTTATTTAGTGTTTTTGTTACATTTAACTAGCTACTTCTATCAACTGTTTAGCACGTTGTAGTTTCTTTTCGACTACGTAACAAAAGTTGGCTTGGCCGAAAGGATAAGAGTGCTCTGTTTTAAACTTCCGGTGCTCTAATGACGAGGTAGGGGTTCATTCTTAATAAGTCATACTTAATTGTTGACTTCTCGTTAAGAAAGCAATGGCAAACTACTAAACGTAAAATTGCCTAGGAAATCAACCTCTGGTTGATTGCAACGTTCTGCAAAGTCTATGCAACAGTTGTTAGTTGTCTTTAGATTTAAGGAACGCCACTTCTAGTGGCACGACTCGCGTGGTTGTAAGTAAATATAAACATAGTTGCAAGACAGAGACTGCAGTAGGGGATAGGTACGTGCTAGGTTTTCATATATTCTAGGTCACAAATTCACGAGGTGAGCTGATTGTGTCTTCTCTCTCTCCCCCCCCCCCCCCCAACCCTATTGTCGCCGTCTTTCCTTTCTACGCAACAAGGATGATCATAATCACCCCAAGACGTCTTTCCTTTCTACGCAACAAGAATGATCATAATCACCCCATGATACTTAATCCGTTAATTTATGGGCCAACGTTCATGTCCTAATTTGGCCAACATGATATTACAGAGGATAATGATTAATGTTGATGTCTTTATAGTGTACATTAAACTGTTGTTCTCTCTGTCCTGTCCTGTTTATTATCTGTTCTGTCTAGTGGATTGTTTACTCATCCTGTCGGTTCTCCTGATTTTGTCTTCACGTCTCCCCTTTTTACTGTATCATCGGTTTCACTTTTTTCTCGCACCATCATGTGTGTGTGTGTGTGTGTATGTGTGTGTGTGTGCATACGCGCGAGAGCGCGCGTGTGTGGGTGTGTGTCTATATATATATATATATATATATATATATATATATATGTGTGTGTGTGTGTGTGTTTGTTTTTTTCTGAGTGCGCGTGTGTGTGTACGTGTGTGTGAGTGACAATGTGTGTGGTGAGGTGTGTGTGATTGTGTGTATGTATGTTTCTGTGAGCGTGTGTGTGTACGTGTGTGTGAGTGACAATGAGTGTGGTGTGGTGTGGTGTAGTGTGGTGGGTGTGGTGTGTGTGTGTGTGTGACAGTGTGTGTGGTATGGTGTGTGTGTGTGTGTGTGTGTGTGTGTGTGTGTGTGTGTGTGTGATATGCACAATAAATGGGAATATTATGAGCTGGAAACTGGTATTAGAGAAAGAACGTAGGGGGTCTGAAGGCAATTTGTGATGATGAGGAGGATTAGAAGGAATAGAAGAAGAAAGAGAACAGAAGAAGAAGAAGAAGAAGAAGAAGAAGAAGAAGAAGAAGAAGAAGAAGAAGAAGAAGAAGAAGAAGAAGAAGAAGAAGAAGAGGAAGAAGAAGAAGAAGAAGAAGAAGAAGAAGAAGAAGAAGAAGAAGAAGAAGAAGAGCTGAAACAGAAGCAGAAACAGAAGAAGAAGAAGAAGAAGAAGAAGAAGAAGAAGAAGAAGAAGAAGAAGAAGAAGAAGAAGAAGAGCTGAAACAGAAGCAGAAACAGAAGATGCAAGCTTTCTAATGATTTATTACTGCCTGCTCACTGTCCAGAAGAAGGGTGTGTGGGAGGTTGGAGGGAGGATGGGAATGGCGGAAGAAGTAAAGAGGAGAGTGCGATATCACAAGTTTGCGAATCCTAGCTCCCGAAGACCCACATTGTGTATGTCCAGAGCCCAAACTCACTGTAACTGTTCTATTGTGAGCAGAAGTTGTCAGAGAGTGCTAGAACCGCAGATACAGCGTGTATTTGTAGTACATTGGTATTTCACAAGTATAGGATAACAGGCTTTGGACTTTCTTCAAAGACCGTATCTTCTTCAACGACTGTATCTTGTTCAAAGACATTATCTTGTTCAAAGATTGTATCTTGGTCAAAGACATTATCTTGTTCAAAGACTTTATCTTGTCAAAAACATGAACGTGTTTAAAGACTTTATCTTGTTCAAAGACTGTATCTTGTTCAAAGATATTATCTTGTTCAAAGACTGTATCTTGTTCAAAGATATTATCTTGTTCAAAGAATGTATCTTGTTCAAAGACTTTATCTTAAGGAAGTGTAATGTAGATTCGCCAAAGCAAAAGCAGCATTTCACAAGATAAAAAATATTCCCTGCAATTTATCTGTATCGACCGTGAGAAAAAGAGTTCTTACAAAGCATATCAAGTTAATTCTAATGTAGGGAAGCAAATCGTAGATAATTAGCAGACAAGTGAGGCATTATGTGAAAGCTGCAGTTTTACATATGACCGATGGGCGGATAGAAAGATCAATGAAGATATCTTGAAAGAAGTTAACTCACAAAGAGACAATAGTTAATCGCATTAGAAGAAGACAGTCGACATTGTTTGGGCGTGTCATGAGAAAGGGAAAATTTGAGGGGAGCAGAGGAACGGGGAGACAAAGAGAGAAGATTTTGGACAGTTTGACATCATGGCCTTAAGGAACATGGCCAGAAATGACTGGAAGTACAGGAGAGAGAAAGATGCGGACAGACATGAATCAATGGTTCAGGAGACAGAAAGCTGCGAGCAGACATGATCACCAATTGTACAGGCATGGGTTCTAAGATGATGAAATAAACTTTGACGCTTTAAAAATCTCTGACCGCCGTTCCCATGTCGAAGATATTGAAGAAAATGTATTTAAGAGGAGACAGAGAACGACAAACAGGGAGAGAGGAGGGGAGAGAGTTAGAGACGCATTGTGTTTTCAGACGAAAACAAGCTCAAAGGAAGCCAAACTTAAGTTGGGAATCCTGCAATCCATAATTTTGTTTAGTTTTCCCGTTATTCTCTCCCTTTAACCAAGTGTAGTTATTTCCCTTAGTTATTTCTAATTACTGTAAAAACGCCAGCATATAGAATCCATTTTGTGGTTTCCCCTAGTCTTCTGACTCATTATTTGAAGCAAACTCCGAGAGACATCCAATCCGTGATTTGTTGTCCTCAGGCTGGAATATTGGTTCTTTGGAAAACAGAAAAGAAAAAGAAAGTAAATAAATGGAGATTGTATTCTTCCCTTTGATGTTTGTTCTGTGGAGCTAGGGAATGTTCTAGAAGGGTTTACAGTTTCACACGCTAATGAAATGTGAATTTCGGTCTTTAGTTGCTGTTAGTATGTGGCCTTTCATGTGGCGTAAGTTATGGATACATATGATACCGTGGAAAACGTTAATTGATACGGAAGATTAAAGTGATGTTCATTCACATTTGTTGTATGAGTTTAGGGCAATAGAACTTCAATTGTAGTGTTGTGTGAGTGTGAATGGGTAGTGTTGTGTGGGTGTCACGTGATAGAATATCACAAGTAGCATTGTGTGGAGTGTGACGTAATAGAAAATCACAAGTAGCGATTGTGTGGGTATGAAGTTAAAGAATATCACAGGTAGCATTGCGTGGGTGTGAGGAGGCAGAGAAGTAGTTTTTTTTGTTGTTTTTTTTTTTTTGGTGGGGGGGGGGAGGGGATTATAAAGTCACATAACTGCACAACATATAACTTTGTATGGGACAGTGAACTGATAAAAATATACATGTAGCTATATTTGGCATTGCGAAGTCACATAACTGCACATAAAGCGTTGTTTGAAATATGAAGTCACATAATTGCAAATATAGCATTGTTTGAAATGTAAAGTCGCATAGCTGCGCCTAAGGCACCTAAGTGTCTTTACGCATATTCTAACCACAGTGTTTATTGTTTGAAATGTAAAGTCGCATAACTGCGCCTAAGTGTCCTTACGTATATTCTAACCACAGTCTTTGTCCTTATGTTTCTTTCAATCACATTACTTTTTACACTTAATCTCAAAGTCCAACTGGCTTTACTTCTAGGCTCTAAGAGATCGTGAAGTGGTTGTGATACACCGTCAGTTCTTAACCAAATAACCAACTTTTTGCTACCAATTGTCAGACGTTATGTCGACCCCTGAACGATATGTTGGAAAAACTCCCACCTGAAGGTATATTTGAACCCAGGTCTTAGGATCGACAGGTGTAAACACGAGCTACAATGCAACCACAGCTTCATCATCACCATATGTCCGGTCCTCTGAGAACGTCGCTCTCATTTCAACTAGAAAGACAGAGTCTCGATCCTTTACCAGCTCCTCCGCCTCATGTTTGTCCATTTCCTGGGTGTCTTGAATGCGTTGCCACCACCGTTGTGTCGGTTGACCTCTGCCTCTTCATCCACGTACCATACCTTCCATTAGTCTTCTGGTAAAGCCACTGAGAAGTTTAATATGTCCAGAGTGTTTCAGTTTCCAGAAGTAAATACCTGGATGGTTTGGCCACGTGGCATGGTCGAGACAAAAACACCGAGCGGACCCACGACTCTGGTGATCGAGTGAAATGGTGAAATATGACCGCCCGCGATTATCGGCATGGTACATCATGATGATGATTTCAGTTTTTGAAATATGCTGTTTATGAGTCGGTCGTCTTCCATGTTCAGGTCTTGTAGAATGTTCAGATCTTGTAGAATGTTCAGATCTTGTAGAATGTTCAGATCTTGTAGAATGTTCAGATCTTGTAGAATGTTTCAGATCTTGTAGAATGTTCAGATCTTGTAGAATGTTCAGATCTTGTAGAATGTTCAGATCTTGTAGAATGTTCAGATCTTGTAGAATGTTCAGATCTAGTAGAATGTTCAGATCTTAGTAGAATGTTCAGATCTAGTAGAATGTTCAGATCTTGTAGAATGTTCAGATCTTGTAGAATGTTCAGATCTTGTAGAATGTTCAGATCTTGTAGAATGTTCAGATCTTGTAGAATGTTCAGATCTTGTAGAATGTTCAGATTCTTGTAGAATGTTCAGATCTTGTAGAATGTTCAGATCTTGTAGAATGTTCAGATCTTGTAGAATGTTCAAATCTTATAGAATATTCAGATCTTTTAGAATGCCATTATTTCTCTTCTTATTGGTCCACTGTATTCTACAAATGTTTATATAGCATTTAAGTTCATAAGTCTACATTTTCTTCTTTATTGATTAGGAAATGGTGTATAGTTCACTTCCGTGTGTTGTCCCGGGAAACATGCAAACTATCTCAGAACGACTTCCCTGGAGAGGAAAGCATGGACGATCACTGCAAATGCAGCCAAAAGTGAAAGGGATATTCGACAAGGAAGAACAGAACAGTGTATAACACAGAACAGCCACTCTCAGTTTCCTTCATGAAGAATACCCACAGGACCTTGGATCCGAGTCTACGTAGATGAGTCAGCACAAAATGCTATTCGAAATGGAGGAGCGGGAGTGTACATAGAATACCCAAATAATACTAGTGGCATACCTAGAGAACCAACAGATAAGTGCTGCCAAAACTATGATGAAGAAATCCAGGCAATCAAGATAGCAACAGAGAAATTACTAAATACCAGCCATGGTACACAACCCGTGGTGCTATTGACAGGTGCAAAATTAGTAGTTGAGGTGCTCCTGTCTGGGAAATTGTCAGTGCTACGGACACTACAAAAGGAAAATGACATCTACAGGGGACTCATCACGAGAAATATTATCTAGAATCTCACTGGCATCTGGTGCCTTCAATAAACTGTTACACATCTGGAAGTCAAAGTCATTCAGTCAACATACGAAACTTAACATCTTCAATTCTTGTGTGATTCCAATGCTAACGTATGGATGTGAGAGATGGAAATCAACGGTAGCTTTAGATATAAAATTAGACAATTTTGAGAACAAATGTCTTAGAAGAATTCTAAACATACAGTGGACAGATTTCAAAACCAATGCGCAAATAAGACAAGAGACTAAGCAAGATATTGTATCCAATTTTATAAGAAAACGCCGTTGGAACTACATGGCCATGTGCTCAGAATGGACAAGACAAGACTCCCCTACCAAGCCCTCATATGGTCACCAGTAGGGAAAAGAAAACAGGGAAGACCAAGAGAGACCCTGCGGAGAACAATCATCCGAGAAGGCTCATTCAACTGCCAAGTGAACATCCAGGATCTACAACAGGTAGCAGCGAACCGCCAGACATGGAGAGCCATGACTTCTGCCCTATGCGCAGACTTAGGCTCAAGAAGAAAGGCTAACTAACTAACGGACACTACAGTATGAACTAGGCAGCCGGCGTAAAGTGGTCATTCAGTGGATACCATCCCACTGTGGAATACATGGAAACGGGAGAGCTGATCAACTAGCTAAGGAAGGAGCAATAGAAGAACAACATGAAGTACCTGTTACATACCACCAAAAGAGAAGAATGATCACATGAATCAGAAAGCCAGCAACACCAGCTCAAGACGTTACCACTTTATGGACAGACCAGAATAAAATCATTATTCTGCGCCTCGGAACAGGACACAATAGATTACGCAACCCCATGAAAATAAAATTGGCAAATCAGCCATGTGTACATGTGGGTTTGAGTTGCAGACAGCAGATATACTCCATAACTTCCCAAAATACAACATATCTAGGCGAATCTTCTGGCCTTGAGAAACAACAGTGGAAGATAAATTCACTGGACCACTGAGTGAACTATAAACAAACGGCAGTGAAGTTCGTACAACATTGCAGATGTAAACAAATTTCAAGCGATCGAAGGAAGAAGAAATGCATTTCCTCAAACATATTTACATTACAACTCCATATATAGACAAATAGGACAGCGCCTGCACGCACGGACAAGGGGACATCATCCTCTTCTATTCCCGTTGTACAAAAAAACAAAACAAATGTCCACAAAGGTTGATGAAATTTTTCCCGGGGAAAACAAAGTGGGTGTCACAGACAAAGTGTTTCGACATCGCGGGAAGATTGCACCCAAGGGGAAAATGTAGAAATGAAATTGGCTACATAATGATGAAGGAATCTCTATCAATTACGCAACCCAAGCGAACGGATGCCTGTAGGCCAAGGACGGGAGTTCACGGCAGGCTGTGCCCTAAAGTTGTATTCTGTATAGAAAAGAGCAACTTTAGGGGCAGATGCACGAAATGCTGTATCAACACTTCTAAGTTAGCTGCATATCCTTTACAATAGCAGTATAACTCTTCGCTGGCTGTTGAACGAGGGGACATATCGAGTGCGGGAATGTCCTGAGTGCAGTGATGTCGTTTCTTAACTCAACTTAACTCAGCTCAAGTCATTTACA
Source organism: Cepaea nemoralis (assembly GCA_014155875.1). Lineage (NCBI taxonomy): Eukaryota > Metazoa > Mollusca > Gastropoda > Stylommatophora > Helicidae > Cepaea > Cepaea nemoralis. The sequence goes on from JACEFZ010026488.1 coordinate 35,696, forward strand.
TGACGTCGCATTCAACCCCAGTATTTTTTGACTGTTCGTGATTTCTTGGCAAGTTTACTTTCAATAATTTGCAGTTGATTTCTGAACGCCCGGCACTCATACCTTTGTATGGGAAATCAACGCAACGCCGTCTGCGTCCATATCTCCCGTAGTTGTGTTTGGAATGCGGTATGCGGAATTGCGAAATTCATTCGTAACCCATTCGCCATATCGCCGTTTTCAGTGCTTATATTTGTATTTAGAGCAGTGGTTCTGTGATGATTTGGCGCTTTTGTGCGCTTTTCTCCAAGGCTAACCTGCGGATCCTATTGCAGGCGTTAAGGCGCCTGGGTAGATGGTGCTGGACCCATGTTTGTGTAGACCTATCGGCAGTGTGTGGGTGCTGTAATCAGTTTTCCGCCGACCGATTTTACTCCCCAAGAGATTTCGTGGTACCCAGTTTAGACTAGAACCACCTGGACAATTGTTAAAATCCGCCCCATTGCGGATTTGAACCCACCACTTTATATTGTAATAGTGGATGGACATTTTTACGACAACAGTGCACTAGGAGGACAGTGGTATAATGGGGGAGATATTACAAGAAGGGAGACGGAATATTATGCAATCTTGGCGAAAAGGGTAATTTTAGAACTTTTTTGACAAGAAAGAGAAATTTATAGATTACATTCATGGGGGAGCCGGCTCCATGGCCGAGAGATTAGCAGCTTTATCCGTTAATCCCGAATGCTCTCGTGGTTGACGTGAGCACACGAGAATTAGAAGTGGTTCGAGTCGCGCCAGTGAACTTATGAGAGTATGGAGCCGGTCGCTCAGAAAGTCGTGGCGTGCTGATGAGCGTAATCTAGCCTAGGAATCAACATATAGCTGAAAGATGCTGGTGTTGACTGCAATATCCTGAAACAGGATGGAAACCCTGGGGGAGGAGGGGGGGGGGGAGGAATTCATCGGGGGAGAGAAATGTAGAGATTATATTCGCAAAGAGAGAGAATGTTAGAAATTACATCCATAGGGAGAGAGAGAGACAGAGAGAGAGAGAATTTTAGAGATTACTTTCATGGCGGGTATAATATTAGAATTTACATTTGTAGCGGGAAATAGAAATTTATACTTTACATTCTTGGTTGTAAAGATAATTTGATGTTACACTCACTGCGGGACATGTAATTTTAGAACTGTACAATCACTGTGAAGAAACAGACTATGTTGGAGGTCCAGTACAGTCTACTTTAGGTCTGATCAAGAATGAAACCACGGCACATGCTGTTGTTGTTACTTCTATGGAGTTAAATACGCTCACAGATTGTAAAGCGCTGGCCAGAGCTGAACTTATGACGCTTGATTGACATGTAAAGCCACGCCATGAGGAGGCTCACTCATCCGTGACGAATAATCGTTGGAAAAAATATAATGATAATGTGCATTCTATCAGCACTTAAAAGCTTTTACAATCAGTAACGCCTGGTTGAAGTTGCTTAATGCGGTGTTTTGTAGTCACCGGAGCGTGATGTCCAGTGGTTGGGGTTTATATTGTAAAACTGTCTATTTGCTGGCGTTACTGCTTGGACGTAGCGCTGAAGAGGCACATCGATCCTCGTTTTGGAGCGGGCGTAGTAAGGCGTGGGAATTGGAAGGGACTGTGGGTTATAATATAGTTGAACAATGGGCAGTGAGTCAATGGAGTGTGGGTCAGTGGAGTGTGGGTCAGTGGAGTGTGGGTCAATGGAGTGTGAGTCAGTGGAGCGTGGGACAGTAGAAAGTGGGTCAGTGGAGTGTGGGTCAGTGGAGAGTGGATCTGTGGAGTGTGGGTCAGTGGAGAGTTGGTCAGTGGAAAGTTGGTCAGTCGAGAGTTGGTCAGTGGAGTGTGAGTCAGTGGAGTGTGGGTCAGTGGAGAGTGGGTCGATGGAGTGTGGATCAGTGGAGTGTTGGTCAGTGAAGGGTGGGTCAATAGAGTGTGGATCAGTAGAGTGTGGGTCAGTGGAGTGTGGGTCAATAGAGTGGGGTCAATGGAGTGTGGGTCAATAGAGTGTGGGTGAATGGAGTGTGGGTTAATAGATTGTGAATCAGTGGAGAATGGGTCAGTGGAGTGTGGGTCAGTGGAGTGTGGGTCGATGGAGTGTTAGTCAGTGGAGTGTGGGTCAGTGGAGGGTTGGTCAATAGAGTGTGGATCAGTGGAGTGTTGGTCAGTGGAGTGTTGGTCAGTGGAGTGTTGGTCAGTGGAGTGTGGGTCAGTGGAGTGTGGGTCAATAGAGTGTTAGTCAATGGAAGGTGGGTCAATAGAGTGTGGGTCAATAGAATGTAGGTCATTGGAGTGTGGGTCAATGGAGTGTGGGTCAATGGAATGTGGGTCAATGGAGTGTGGGTCAGTGGAGTGTGGGTCAATGGAATGCGGGTCAATGGAGTGTGGGTCAATGGAGTGTGGGTCGATGGAGTGTTGGTCGATGGAGTGTGGGTCAATGGTGTGTGGGTCAGTGGAGTGTGGGTCAGTGGAATGTGGGTCAATAGAGTGTGGGTCAGTGGAGTGTGGGTCAGTGGAATGTGGGTCAATTGAGTGTGGGTCAGTGGAGTGTATGTCATTGGAGTGTGGGTCTTTGGAGTGTGGGTCAATGGAGTGTTGATCAATGGAGTGTTGGTCAGTGGAATGAGGGTCAATGGAGTGTTGGTCAGTGAAGTGTGGGTCAATGGAGTGTGGGTCAATAGAGTATGGGTCAATGAAGTGTGGGTCAAAGGAATGTGGGTCAAAGGAATGTGGGTCAATAGAGTGTGGGTCAATGGAGTGTGGGTCAATGGAGTGTGGGTCAATGGAGTGTTGGTCAATGGAGTGTTGGTCAATGGAGTGTGGGTCAGTGGATTGTGGGTCAGTGGAGTGTGGTTCAATGGAGTGTTGGTCAGTGGAGTGTGGTTCAATGGAGTGTGGGTCAATGGAGTGATGGTCAATGGAGTGTGGGTCAATGGAGTATTGTGGTTGTCAATGGAGTGTGGGTGAATGGAGTGTTGGTCAATGGAGTGTTGGTCAATGGATGGAATGTTGGTCTGTGGAGTGTTGGTCAATGGAGTGTGGGTCAATGGGGTGTGGGTCAATGGAGTGTTGGTCAATATAGTGTTGGTCAATGGAGTGTTGGTCAATAGAGTGTGGGTAAATGGAGTGTGGGTCAATGGAGTGTGGGTCAATGGATGGGATGTCAACAGAGAGAGGATCGAAGGATGTAGTAAGTCAACGAATAGAGTTGGTCAATGGATAAAAGGGATTAATGGATAGGGTGGGCCAACGGAGATTAGTGTCGTGAAATGCTGAATGTTAGTGATTCCCAGATCGACGACTGTATACAGCGAACACCCAGGGAGCAGAAGGGTTAATGAAACAGAAGGATATAAACAACGGATTGACCAGCGCATGTGTATGTAGGTCAAGGCGGGAGAGTCGAATACAACACAGGTGACCTGTAGAGTGGAAAAATTGGTTTGCTACAAAGACAGACAGTATCATGGACCAGCCTATTGCGTTCTGGAGGTAGGTTTGCGACTAAGACTGGACAGCAGAATGCGGTTTGGTTGTATTAAACAACGGAAAAGTTCGAGATCAGAAATTTTCCACTGACAAGGGATAATGAAGTCTGAATTTGCTTTGTCCAGCAATGTCAAGGATTATGCGACATAGACTGACCTATAAAGAGTAGCCACTTTCTTTGTCAGTTTAGTGTGTGTATTCCCAACTGGACGAGAAGATAGAATTATGTGTCCTGTAATGAAAAGAAATATCCTCCCTTATAATGGGATAAAGTGCTTGGATGCGGATAAATTTCGATTCGTGGATTTACATTAATTCTATAAAGGAACATAGATGCCTAAATAAGGTATATTAGAGTATAGTTTTAGAATAGGAATATAGATATTAGTGAAGTGCATTTAACATTGTTTTCTATTAGTAGGAACAGTATAGATGTGGGGTGAATCTTCTATCCTATGTCAGAGTGGGTTTTTTCGGAAGCCTTTTCATTTCGGCTGGAGGAAAAGACACTCACATAGGGGAGAAGAGGAAGCAGACACAGATCTCACTATTAAATGTATCTCAACCAGGTTTCCATACCAGTGCGAGACGTATCAAATAAGAGAATACAGATGGCTGTGGTCCAGATCACTCAGTGTTGATAACCCACAAGAAAGCCCTTAAAGTAATAAAGCACGACACTTGTGCAGGAGAACAGAAAGAATAGAAGTCTCACCGGAAGAATTAAGGACGACAGAGAAAGAATAATAAAGATCAGATGAGCTAATGGAAAAGCTCAAATGACTCAATCTCATAGAGTAGCAAAGTGCGTACCAAGGGCATATATCAATTACAAAATATCGAGTGTAGAACTTTTACAGAACACTAATAGAACATTTTAGAATCTCGATGTGTTGTTCCAGAATGGATTAAAGAACGCTATACGAAAACAACGAACATTCATTTTAAGCGGACAGCAAATAGTGAGCGGGTTAAGTACATTGATACAGTGGTGAACATTTTCATTACAAAGAACGGATTTATCTACAGACGCAAGCAGACGGAGCCGTCAGGGTGAGATCGTTCTGTGGTGTCTATATATCGTCCTGTACTTTAGCCGAGAGAAGAGACGAGAGAAAGACACGAAGACTATCTATCTACATCTTATCTAGCAGCCACACCAGAAGAACACTAGCAACTACACAGACAATACCCATCCATACACAAGACATAGTTTTATAAATAAATCTTTTATTTAATGTTAAAAGAAACTGTTGTCGGAGTATGTGTTGAGGGAAAACTAGAGAGAGGAGTGAAAGAAAGGGATATATGGATGATAAGACGGAAGAGAGGAGTGTAGACAAAAGTCAGTAACTAATCCCAACAGATAATCAGGTTAAAGATGTGCATGTTGATTCCAATCTCCTCTCGAGGAAATAACAGCACAATTAGGTCAAAGAACAGTGTATCAGAGGAGAGTGAGTAAAATCTATAGTGGATCAACGGATGAAGTGGATCATCCGAAACTGCGTCAATTGAGAGTGAGTCAAATGGTAGTGGGTTAACGGTTAGAGTAGATCAACGGATGAAGTAGATCAACGGATATAGTAGATCAACGGATAGAGTAGATCAACGGATAGAGTTGATCAACGGAAAGAGTTAATCAACGGATAGAGTAGATCAACGGATGGAGTAGATCAACGGATGGAGTAGATCAACGGATGGAGTAGATCAACGGATGGAGTAGATCAACGGATGGAGTAGATCGACGGATAGAGTACCAAGTGGATTTATTTCCCATGATATACTAAGGCAGTTAGTCTACACAGAGAATTGACGCTCCATCATTCTTGTATGTATGTGTAAAAGACTGTAGCATTTATATAAAGGTCTGAAAGACTGTATAATATATTGATGTATTTGGTTGTTTCGGGATTTGAGATTTAAATATTGAGCACAACCCACTACTGGCAACGCTGATGGTATTCTGGTATGAACGTAAGGCCTATCCACGTCAATGCGGATATTGTATGATATATGTATAATATATGTTTTTTGTTGTTGTTGTTGTTTTTTTTTTTTTTTTTTTTTTTTTTTGAAGAAGAAGAAGAAGAACATTTAGGTCTAAAAGATTTTGTATAATATATGTTGTTTGGTGAAAAACTAAACTTACGTATAAAAGACTGTATAATTTTTGTTTTTTGTTGACGAAGTGCATTTAGGTCTAACAGACTGTGTAACATATGTTTTGTGTTGAAGAAGTACATTTAGGTCTAAAAGATTGTATCATAGCTCGGTTGGCGCTGTTGTGATGGGGCTACGAACGTACTTCCCAATCCCGCATGCCGCATCCGACACAGAGCTGCTGGCGATTTGGAAGCAGAGCGCCTCACGCCGGTTTTCATACAGTGGTATGAGTATCATCATTTAGAAAGCAATTGGAAACTACTGAAAGTAAACTTGCCTAGAAATTACATACAGCAGACAATGCTGTGGTTGACCGCGACGTCCTGTAAAGGATATGCAACTAACTAACAATAGCTCGGCATATGTCTTTATTGAAGACATACCTTTATGTGTAAACGACTGTATTAAATTAAAACTTCAAAAGTCGGGTAGAAATGACAATAACCAAGCCATTGTCTTGTAACCTGTCAATAGTTTTGTTATTGATGCCAAGAGTGTTAAACACGTGACATCACGGTGCAAACAAACACATTGACGTCACAAGGACAATTTAAAGATGGCCGCCCCACTTTTGACATGCACCAAAGAGGTGCAACGTCTGTTATATGTTTTTTCTGTTTATCAGCGAAGGGGTGAAATCTATAGAAATTCATCAGCGAATAAAAGTTCAATATGGTGATGCATTCCTGTCACTCCAGCAAGTTTATGAATGATGTAGGAAGTTTCGACCCGCAATCAAATCCAAACGACGTGGACTTCTGAGTAAAGGTATCTTTTTGCAACACGACAACGCTCGACCCCATACTGCCCGGGCAACGGTTGAAACCATCAAAGACTTCCACTTTCAGTATGTACAACATCCCCCGTACGCATCTCAAAGTGATTTCCACCTGTCTGGACAACTCAAAGAGTCACTGGGAGGAAACGGTTTTCACTTGAAGCCCTTTCGTTTGTTTTTGTTAAAGAAATACCGTTAAGTCTAAAAGGCTGTTTCATATATGTTTTTGTTGAAGAACTACCTGCAGGTCTCTAAAACTGTATCATAGCTCGGCATATATGTTTTTTTTTTTTTTGTTGAGGAATTACTTTTAAGTCTACAAGACTGCATCATAGCTCGTAATATATGTATTTATTGAGGAATCATCTTTAGTCTTACAAATCTGGCGGTGCTGGTTTTTTCGAAAAAGGTATAGGGGCCGGTCGTTCAGAAAGCAATGGCAAACTACTGAACGTAACACTTGCCTAGTACATCAACAACAGCCGAAAATGCTGGAAGGATGCTGTAAGGGATACGCAACAAAAAAATTTTTTTTTTTACAGATCTATCACAGCTCGGTATATATGTTTTTATTGAGGAATTACCTTTAGTCTTACAAGTCTGTCACAGCTTGGTATATATGTTTTTTTTTTTTTTTTTTTGAGGAATTACCTTTAGTCTTACAAGTCTGTCACAGCTCGGTATATATGTTTTTGTTGAGGAATTACCTTTAGTCTTACAAGTCTGTCACAGCTCGGTATATATGTTTTTGTTGAGGAATTACCTTTAGGGCTACCAGACTGCATCATAGCTCCGCATATATGTTTTTGTTGAGGAATTACCTTTAGTCTTACACGTCTGTCACAGCTGGGTATAAATGTTTTTGTTGAGGAATTACCTTTAGAGTTACAAGACTGCATCATAGCTCGGTACATATGTTTCTATTGAGGAATTACCTTTAGTCTTACAAGTCTTTCACAGCTCGGTATATATGTTTCTGTTGAGGAATTACCTTAAGTCTTACAAATCTGTCACAGCTCGGTATATATGTTTTTGTTGAGGAATTACCTTTAGTCTTACAATTCTGTCACAGCTCGGTACATATGTTTCTGTTGATGAATTACCTTTAGTCTTACAAGTCTGTCACAGCACGGCATATATATTTCTGTTGAGGAATTACCTTTACGGCTACAAGACTGCATCATAGCTCGGCTTATGTGTGTGTGTTTTTCTTTCTTTTTTGTTTTCTTTTTTTTTTTTGAGGAATTACCTTTAGTCTTACAAGTCTGTCACAGCTCGGTATATATGTTTCTGTTGAGGAATTACCTTTAGTCTTACAAGTCTGTCACAGCTCGGTATATATGTTTTTGTTGAGGAATTACCTTTAGTCTTACAAGTCTGTCACAGCTCGGTATATATGTTTTTGTTGAGGAATTACCTTTAGTCTTACAAGTCTGTCACAGCTCGGTACATATGTTTCTGTTGAAGAACTATCTGCAGGTCTCCTAGACTGTATCATAGCTCGGCATGTATGTTTTTTTTTTTTTTTTTTGTTTTGTTTTAGGAATTACCTTTAGGTTTAAAAGATTGTAACATGACTCGATATATATATGTGTGTGTGTGTGTGTGTGTGTGTGTGTGTGCGTGCGTGCGTGCGTGCGTGCGTGTGTGTGTTAAGGAAATACCTGAAGGTCTAAAGTATGTGACCACGTCTATAGTAAACCAATTACCCCAAATGACATAAAAATGCTAACCCTTCATAGGGCATGAGGCGTACTAAAGGTCACATTTTACCTACCCGAAATTCAGCCCCAGACTCGGAGACTAACAATGTTAATAAAGGAAGGCTTGAGGATCGAATGAACGAGTTTTATTTCCCGGAACCGAGTCCCCAAGCGCCCCTAAACTCTTGTTGGAGTTTTCAAAGTAAATAACAGAACTCGATTATACAGTTAGATAATCTAATAATTTGGCGTCTTGGTAGACCAAGTGCTAGGAATCGTACTTTTCTCTCCGGTCAAGTCATACTCTGGGAACCGGTCAAACAAGTCCCTGAAATCGTCAAATTACGACTCCTGGTCCCTGTGTAAGGTCCCTTGATTGGCGATCTTTTGCTCCGAAAAGAATATCGTTAATATTTTATAGAGTCATTACAAATCCAAGCCAACATTTCGTTCTTATAACTCATCGATCTTTTCTTGATTATTGCTGGTTGTACAGCAAATTGAGCCCAGACTGATGATTGAAATATAAGTGTTTTTTGTTTTTGTTTTTTTCGCATGCAGGGGTAGATAACTTATTCTAGATTTCATGACGGGTGGGTGTCTTTGGAATGGTTTATCTCCCCGCAGATAACCGTTTGTCGAGAGCAAGCCTGAACACTTCCATCCTTTTTCTCTTTCTTCTTCTCTTTCTTCATTTTTAACTTCCTTCGTTCCTCCCTTCCTGCCTGCCTGCTTTTCTTCATGCCTGCCATCCTCCTTCATATCTGTTGGTCTTTCTTTCTTTCTTTCTTTCTTTCTTTCTTTCTTTCTCTCTTTCTTTCCTTTTTTCTTTCTTTCTTTCTGTTTCTTTCTCACTTTTTTCTTTCTTATTTACTTCTGTTCTTTCTTTCTTTCTTTCTTTCTTTCTTTCTTTCTTTCTTATTTACTTTGTGTGTGTCTGTCTTCCTTTGGCTTCTTTATGTCTGTCTGTCTGTCTGTCTGTCTGTCTGTCTGTCTGTCTGTCTGTCTGTCTGTCTGTCTGTCTGTCTGTCTGTCTGTCTGTCTGTCTGTCTGTCTGTCTGTCTGTCTGTCTCTTCTTCTTCTTCTTCTTCTTCTTCTTCTTCTTCTTCTTCTTCCCCCACCCCCCATATGGAGAATAATCCTCAACCAAATCACTCCACCCCTTCTATATTTATTTCTATCTCCTGCATTTCTCCCCCCCCCTCCCTCTCATGTCCATTCCCCCCCCCCCCCCCTCCCTCTCATGTCCATCCCATATTATTCATCTCTGCCTCTAATGATCCTTTCCATGTTTGTTTGTTTTTTAAAGGTCTCCCGCTGTTTGGTTTTCCCCGTCGGTTCCACTAAGTACTTCCTAGGTACTCCCTTATCGGATTGTCTCATTGAGTGTCCTATCCAGCTCCACTATCATCTCTTCACCCTAAATTCGCTCGAATTTGTCTAATTCTCTCCCTAAGGTCAGAATTAGTGATTCAGCAATACCATCCTAGCCCTTCTATTTCTGCGAAGACAACCACTTTTGCTTGTAGTAATCATTAATTGTTCTAATGCACAAAATTAACGCATGTTGAAGCTGACAGAGGCAATTGCCATTGATTTATTTTTATTTTTTTTTCAATTGTACAAACAAAAATAAATGATAGTCAGTTTAAAATTACCGTGGTAGACAATTGAAATTACTGTGTGAATATGTATGTTGTATGTGTGAATATGTATATTGTATATTTCAGATTGAAGGATGTACCTTATTACTTTAGTTTATGTTGTATGATTTCTGCAGTATGTACCTGACGAGATGCAGCGAAATATACCAGGCAATAAATAAGCCAGTCTATTGTCCGTGTCTTTTTATTCAAATTGTTTTAGTTTTTCTCCATATTTCTGACTCCTACAATGGTGGCGAATTAAATTTTTGGGGAATTGGAAATATTTATATATCCATCCATCCATCATGTGCTATGCCATTAAGCGTGAGCGGTCATGTTCTCTCATCTCACTCGATCACCAGAGTCGTGGATCAGCTCCGTATTTCTGTCTCGACCATGCCACAAGGCCAAGCCATCCAGGTACTTGCTTCTAGGTCTTCCCCTTGGTCTGTTCCCCTCGATCTTGCCAGTTGTCATTTAGATATGTCAGAGGTTTATTTTCTTTTGACTTGAACAAATTTCTTGGTGCTATGATAGCCCGCCTTTTCTTTGTTGTTCTTATTTTCAGTATCTCTGTTAGTTCCTCTAAGTTACACAGGAAGGTTAACCCTGTCAACAAACGCCCGAAAATGTCGGATGTGTCGGCCGAATGGCGCAAATATCGCAGATTCTCTCAAAATGTCCAGATTGCTCATTTTGGCTGTCCAATTATTTCTCAGCATTCTCCTATAAATCCACATCTCCAAGGCCTCCATGGATTTTTCGCCTGTTTCCCAATTGTCCAGGATTCGCAGCCGTATGTTAAAATTTGTTCTATGTAACATGCAAGAACTCTCTTTCTAACTTTCAAGAACAAAGCCTTATTGCACAAAACGCTCTTCGTGTATTAGAATGCAGTTTTTGCTTGTCCTATTCTGTTCTTTATTTCAGTGACGCACCTTCCACCTTATGTTATCCATGTGCCTATATATCTGAATTTCTGCCTACTCTAATACTATTGTGAAAATCAACGCAAAGCGTTCGCTTCCAAATCGCCTGTGGCCAGCTTCGACCCATATATGTTGGATATCTTAAACTGCTTTAACTGTCCCTAAGCCACATCCCTAAGCCACATCCCTAAGCCACATCCCTAAGCTTACAAACAAAACCAAATAGAATTCATAATATTCGGCGTTGGAAAACAAAAGAATCAACACGTGGGAATGGTAATCAACGATATTTTTGTGATGTGACAATCACAGAAGTAATGAATATTCTAATACTGACTCCAGCCGAGCCAGAGATAATGATTTCAGCGCACACTGTTCTAGGGGCTACAGTGTTACAGGTTTTCTTGTAGAGCGTATGGTCTGCCTCATCTCTAGTTCTTTAGTTCCTTTCTCCCTTGTTTGTGTCGTTCTTGTTGGTATTCTTTATGTTTGTTTTCTCTTGTTTGTTTGTCTCTTGTTTGTTTTCATTTATTGGTTTCGTGAAAGTTTGTATCTTTCATGTTTACCCTGTCTTTGTTTTCCCTTGTTGATTTCACTATTGTTTGTCCGTCCTTTGTTTGTTTTCTTTGTTGGCGTCCTTTTTAGTTTGTTACTTTCTTTTCCTCCCTCATGTTTGTTTTCCTTGTCTGTGTACTTGTTTGTATATTTCTAGTTTGTGTCCTTGTTTATGTCCTTCTTCTTTATGCCTTTCTTGTTTATGTCCTTCTTGTCTGCATCCTTCTTGTTTATGTCCTTACTGTTTATGTCCTTCTTGTCTATGTCTTTCTTGTCTGTATCCTTCTCCTTTGTGTCCTTGTCTATGTCCTTCATCGCTATGTCCTTGTCTGTGTTCTTCTTCTCTGTGTCCTTCTTCTCTATGTCCTTGTCTGTGTCCTTTCTTATTTGGGTCCTTCCTCTATATGTCCTTGCCCATGTCCTTCTTCTCTGTGTCCTTCTTGTCTGGGTCCTTCTTCTCTGTGTCCTTCTTGTTTGGGTCCTTCTTGTTTGTGTCCTTCTTGTTTGGGTCCTTCTTCTC
>JACEFZ010026488.1:52500-65000 GCA_014155875.1 Cepaea nemoralis
AGAGGTGAATCTGCCTGCTTCGAGATGCGAAGGTCGTGGGTACATTTTCAGCCTTCGTGAGTTGGTCCATCGTAATCATCATCATCATCACCATGTGCCATGCCGATAATAGTGGGCGGTCATGTTTCGCAATCTCACACCAACACCAGAAACGTGGTTCAGCTCTGTGCTCTTGTCTCAACCATACCACTTGGTCAAGCCATCTATATATTTAATTCTCTGCCATCCAATTGTTCTTCTCCCCTCGATCTTGCCAGTTGTCACCAAATTCTCCAGTTCATTTCTTCTAATAATGTTCCAAAAATTCTTGACTGTCTACGATGGTTCACAGTGTGAAGATTATTCGGAGTTCCCTGTGGGTCGTCGCTGGAATTGCAGAGTTCATGCTCCGTTCGACGAGTCCGCAGGCAGACCGCTCTATGAAAGGAGGACCGAGCCATATGGAATATAACCCGGTGTAATGAAGGCGATCTTCTAACCTCAAACACATGTTAATATTCGCACATGCAAAAGCTGGCAATTCCATTGAGAAAAAGAGAGTTAAAGTGCTACATAGAGCCTATAATCGTGTATGCATGTGAATCATGGACAATAAAAGACAAGAAAATCTGATGGCGGCAAGATTGTTGTTTATGGTGAAAATCGATGGAAATAAAAATAAATTAGGCAGTTCTACAAGAAGCTGGTGAAAACAATATTTTTTTTTTATTTATCTCTCGCTCGAATTGAACTCTAGCGTAGTCCATACTCACTTACTTCTAGTAGCAATGAACTCAAATGTGTATGTGGATTAACTTGCTCGATTACCAATTTACATCGCCATCAGGCCAACCCACGCCGACTTCAGAGGTACTTGTAATTTGCGTCGCTAGGTCAAAGATGAGAAGTCAACATGTTAGCCTAACTGACCGGAATAGGGGATTGAACCCACTACCTCAGCATGAGCACACTTGATGTTTACGGACGGGCACTGTTATCTATTCGGCTATACTGATCCCAAGAGGCAAGGTAATAATAGACTTCATTGGGAAAAAGATCAGAGGGAAATTTGCAATCAGAATCAAATATCTATCGTTAAACATTCCACACATCAAGGTGAAAAAGAACCAGTACCCTCGGAGCCATATAGATACACTGGAACCTATTAGAGATGTACTGACTCGGTAAACTATTCAATGTCATTAGAAGTATTGCTTCATGTCACAATCAAGTTCGGAGTAATATTGCTCACATCAGCCATGCAGTGACGGTTGGTCCACAGAATGGCGGCAGCACAATATACCCAGCGACTTGGCATGAAACAGGATCTTTTACTTGATTTACTTAAACCAGGGTGTAAAGCAGGATCTCACCAGCCAGTTTTCCCGGCAGATTCGGGGAACGATAGAGAGAACTAGCCTGGGGACAAGTCAATTAGATCTTAGTCAAGGACCAAAATTTGGGGTGGCTTTTGCAGGAAATCAGGACGATGAATTCCACCCGGCGAACCGCCGGGCTTCGGGTCCTTGTTTTTCTGGAGAGAGGAGGTGAGTGTTGGAAAGTTGAGCGACGGATTACCCTATTTTCCTCTGTCTGTCTCAGCTTCGTGGCAACGGCTGTTTACATTCAGTCTGTCTGTGTATGTATGAAAACAACATATCTCCGCTGAACGTTATGACTATGTTTGGGAGTGTGATTAGACGGACCAACGCACTGCAGGGACTCGCCACTGAAGGTATTATGGCATTTATTTAAAGTGTTGAGAAGTGGCGGACTCTCGGGGATGTCTGATATTCTAGCGTTAAAAATATTGCAGAAATTATGGGCTGGATCATCTCAGTTCACTCTCTGTCCGTCAATGCGTCATGCATATATTTGGTACTTCTAGAGAATATACTTTTCACTTTTCTAGACATCTTCTTTCACGTTTGTTATCAAGCGTCGTGGGGAGGAATAGTTGGCGCTCCAGCTCCCGATGGATGTCACTGGATCGTATCATATCGTGTGACTGTACAATGTCTTTGATGTCTTGTTCTCGTATCAGATTCTTTTATGTATGGCCAGTAGTTGATGGTGTTGCTTTCTAGCGAGATGACCAAACCATTTGATCTTCTGCCTTTCAATGTGTGTGTCACATGGTGTTGATCCCACTGTCTGTCTGATAACATCATTTCTGATTCTGTCTCGGATAGTTAAGTTGGCAGCTCTCCTTCAGCATTTCATCTCAAAGGAGTTGATTTTACGTAAGTGTGATTTGTGTCAGGTCTTAGTTAGATATGACTGAGCTACCGTATGACAGTAGACGGTACAACCTGCTTCTGTTAACCCCGAATGTTGGGGGACGCTTACCAAACCCGACAACCCACATTGCGCCAACGGTTTCTGGCGGAGGAGCGCAATTGGGAGGGTACAAGCCTTATTCTTGTGCGAGTAAATGCAACCTAAAGACTGAATGACATGGCAGGGCAGACCAGACCCTAAGTATTGGTTGGCAAGTGGTCCAGGATCGAAGCTCCGACAGGCGGACAGTTAGAGCATTGCTTTGCTGATCCGGTAGCTTCTTCGGCTTGTCTTGTTCCATACGTATTGGTGTTACCTTTCCTCTGGAGTAAACTAGACAAGCCGAGAGAGGGATCATGCTGCATGGGCAACACATGGTCTCTACATTCAACCTAGGCCTTGTTTTATGGAGAGGTATAACTCCATGTTACAAACTATCGTCGGTCAAGACGGCAAGGTGCCAATCAGTCAGTCAGTCAGTCAGTCAGTCAGTCAGTCAGTCAGTCAGTCAGTCAGTCGATTTAGATAATATACTAGATTGACTTTGGTAATATAGGATGGTTGTTTGCGATTTCCTAAACAATTTTAAATTCAGTAGTTTGCCATTGCTTTCTTAAGGCCGACGCTCATACCAATATGAAAATCAACACAATATCGGCACAATTTGCCTATAGCTGACTTCGAGTCAGGTATGTCGGGATTATAAAACTGCGTTCATTATCCCCAGGCCGCAGACACAGTGCACTGATCACACGTGACACTGATATCTGATAGCTTGTTTGAATTTATAGAATTCGCTTTAGAAGAACTGCCTAAAATATGCTATATAATTCACGAACAGTTATAATATCTGATGGGAGATGCCTTGAAGAGATTAGAACCAGAATCGCCATGGCGAAGGTAGCCTTTTGTCAGTATAAGTCATTTGAAACGAGAAAAAGAGTGTTCAGGAGCTACATAGAACCTGTGCTTTTGTATGAATGTGAAGCGTGGACAAAAAACAGACAAGCTAAAAAGCATCTGATTTCTGTGGAAATGTGGTTTCTGAGGGAAATGCAAAGTATATCATAGACAGACAGAAAAACCAATGGCCAAGTCCTGCAAGAAACAAATGGAAACTAAACTTATTTGAGACATTAGACTTAGAAAGTCAAAAATATTTGGTCACGCTATGAAAAGAAATAAAGTGAATATCGAGGGGAGGAGAACAAGGGGAAGACAGAGAAGTACATACCTGGATGGCTTGGCCATGTGGGATGGTCGAGACAAGAACACTGAACTGATCCACGACTCTGGTGATCGAGTGAGATGGCGAAACATGACCGTCCACGCTTATCGGCATGGCACATGATGGATGACGTCACGTACAAACACAGGATCATTAAAATAAAACTCGAAATCAGCGTGGCCGAATGAATAAGACCGCTCGTTGTTACACATCCGGTTTGTTGATGGCCAGGTAGCGGGTTCATGTTGACTTCTTATGTTGACTGCTCGTTCTTGAGTCGGAGTTGGTTCGCCTTATGGGGAGGGACATTGGTAATAGGAATGGCTAATCCACACGCAAAACTCAGTCCAGTGTACTAGTAGGTATAGCACGTGTATGAACTACACTTGAGTTCACAGCCAGCTAACAAAACAAAAACCTAAAACATCACTGCCCACAAGAAGTAATTACACACAAAATAAATGAAATTCATTTTCTTCTTCTTCCTTTATTTGCTCAAAATATTATGTAGCTCAGCCATCCCGCGCCGATCCCCCATATCCTATGTTACTCGTCTGTTTATGTAATTCTCTTCTCTACGGCCGTGTTTTTATTGGTCCCTCTATATTTGTTTTGTTTGTTCCGTTTATTTTGTCCATCATCCCAGTGTTTACATAGCCATGGTTGTAATTGAAACGGTTAACTAAAAAGTTGTACTATTGCCTACGCTTTATGGATTATTGTTCCAAGGAAACGGCTTAATTTGATTTTGGCTAATTGGCTTCGCTTTCATTCTCATATTTTCATTTCTGAAGATGTCTTGGTGATTGACTTGAGTATGTAGCCACAGTTGTCTGCTAGATGGAGGAACTAGCCAACCCTTTTAAGCTGCCTTGTTTTCTATGAGGGCTTTGTTAATCTACAGGAAAAGAACATTTCATCTACATTGCAATGCCATAATCATCAAGTATTTTTGCACTTTGTCCCTGATTAATTCTGTCTGGCGCCGCTCCTTTCCGTGGCGAAGTAGTCAAGTCGTTTGCTTCGCGCTCCGAAGGTTGTGGATTTGATTCCGGGCTGCGTCTTTTGGTTAACGAGTGCATTTTTCTTGGAGACTCCTGTGGATCGTCGCCGGAGACCGAGCCGTATGGGATAAAACCCACTGCAATGAAGTCGATCCTCTCGACTTTAAAGACTTTTTAAAGACTTTAATTCGATAAATGTCGGCATGTTTAGATCTGTGGATGTCTGTTTTATAAATGTTGTCCTTGATCTACCCCTTCATCTTTCCCCAAAATTGTCCCCTCTTGTACTCTCTCGTGTGTTCCATCGCCTCTGTGGGCATGACCAAACCATGAGAGAATTCACAGATTCGGTGACAAACAATAAGAAGATTTGGACCTAACAGAAATGGATGGCGGAAAATGGAAAGTAAGGGTGTGTCACAGTTATCATTTAAAGGTTGTTAATATGTAAGCAGCCATGCGTATTATATATCAAATTAAAGGAGGTTGCATAAGGAAAACGACTGTATATAAGCCCAAACGGTAAGTCGCCTTTTTTTTTTTATTTTAGTAAAACTTAAAGTGGCGCCATGACTGATACTTCCGTTAAGCAGACGTATTATGTCGTCACATATTTTAGGTCAGGGGTTAGCGACCTTTTTGTAGCGTTGTGTCAAAGAAATTTTGCAAAGTCACCCAGCGTGCCATTGAAAATTGCTCCACATACCGCATTTAGTACGCGTTACATGTAAACACAGAAGCAATAAACAAAATATTGCACGATTTATTGCCTGGCATATTTCACTGCAGCTCATTACGTGCATACTGCAGACTTATATATCACATATGGATTTTTTTTAAAATTTTTGACCTGGCCTTTCGGTAGTGCGGGAGAATGAACTGGCTGATGTGCTGGAGGGGAATGCACCTCTTGGTGGTAGATTACCTAATAACAAGGGAGAGGTGGTCGTGTGCCTGTGGGATCTGGTGGAGAAGGTAGGGGAATAGATTGATAATCGTATGTGGAAAGAATAAGATAGCGGGGGATTGAAATGGGTTCTGGAAGAATACAAAACTGAGAGGGAGGACAAGGTGGGAACGATTAGTAGTGTGACTCTTCGCTGGCTATTGAACGAGGGGACGGAGCGCGTGTGGGTATGTCCTGAGTGCAGTGATGTAGATTGTTAGCTCAACTCAACTAAACCCAACTCAACTAAACCCAACTCAACTCAACTCAGCATATCATATAAAGAGAATAAATTAATAACACTATGGCTGAAGAGCGGCTGGCCTAGTGGCTAGAACGCCGGACTCTCCTTCGGGAGACCCGGGTTCGATCCCCGGTAAGGTGTAGTATTTTTTTTTTCTATCGGGGGCAAAAAGAAAAATCCTAACCTGCACAGTTCGCACAACTCCTCTGGCATACACTCAAGGTACTAACTATATTGGCAGTAAATGAAATGACTATAGCTGAAATTCATTGATATTCTTCGAATGTGGAGTAGTTATCGCCAAGGACGTCTCATATTTAACAGGAAGCCCTTCTGTCTCCGTAAATCCTTCAAGCTGAGAATACAACACATATTCACACAATAATCTGAACTATTGTAATTTTAAACTGACTGTCATGTCTGCTTGTTTGCATGAAAGTGTCTGTCGACAATGAATGGCAATTGCCTCGGCCACAGCTTCGAGGATTTATTTCATTCCATTAGTTTTTGTTGTGTGATTTCTGCAGTATATACCTGACGCGATACAGCGAATTTTTTTGCATATCCCTTACAGGACGTTGCAGTCAACACCAGCATTTTACTGCGGTTGGTGATGTCTTCGCAAGTTATTACGTTCAGTAGTTTGCCATTACTTTCTGAACTACCGGCTCCCATACCAACACGTTAAAACCAGCTCAACGCGGTCTGCTGCCAAATCGTGTATTTCGAATGCGGGTAAGTGGCATTACGAATCGCGTCCGCAACGCCATCGCCACGGAGCCCGACCAGCGAAATACGAGAGGCAATAAATCGTACAATCTATTGTTTGTGCCTTCGTTATTTAAACACACACAGTTGCCTAATAAAGATATCGCATAGCTAATAATATAATATGTCTTCGAATATACTACGCCACGTTACGTTTTAGACTGAGGTCGACAGTCTCTCCTGCCTATTTGCATACAAGATTATAATAAACGCAACTAAGACGGTCTCCCGGTCTCCCTGGCCTAGGCGTTGACGTCTTTCTCCGTAATCCCGTATATTCTCGTGAGTAACGTAAACTCTAAATGTTTTTGATTGATATTTCTATTCATTTCGAAAGTTAGTTGCGTATCCTTTACAGGACGTCGCAGTTACCACCAGCAACTTTTGCTGTTGTGATCTCTTGGCAAGTGTACGTTCAGTAGTTTACCATTGCTTTCTGAACGACCGGCACCCATACCTTTTATTAATTTTAAGTTCAGAATCGGTAGCGGTTCTCGCCGCGTTGATAACTTATGGGATATGTGAGCCGGCCGCTCAGAAAGCAATGGCAAACTACTGGGCGTAATCTTGCCTAGTATATCAAAAGCAGCTGAAAAATGCTGATGTTGACAACAACAACAACAACAACAACAACAACAACAAACCAATTAAGACGAGGTAGTGATTCAGTCAAATTCTAGATGCTGATGACCTTGAGAATGCAGACACCGGTAACTTTTGACCTCCATAGGAAGTGTGTGGTGTGGCTATGGGCGCAGTGGACTCGTGTAATAAGAGAGGCAGCTGGGTACCGAGGGGATGGCGAGGTCTCTGAGAACTAGAGATGTGGACGACTGAGTTAGGGATAATTGGGTTTAGGGAGACACGGGACCTGGGATACTAGACGGAGTGAGCGGGGAGAGGAGAGGGAGTGGAGTATAGAGAGAGTCTGGGAAAGGAGAGAGAAAGAGAGAGAGAGAGAGAGAGAGAGAGAGAGAGAGGAGAGAGAGAGAGAGAGAGAGACTATTTAGTATAGTCTTATTTCTTCTCCTTCTTCTTCTTCTTCTTCTTCTTCTTCTTCTTCTTCTTCTTCTTCTTCTTCTTCTTCTTCTTCTTCTTCTTCTTCTTCTTCTGCTGTTACTGCTGCTGCTGCTGATAGAGAGAGAGAGAGAGAGAGAGAGAGAGAGAGAGAGAGAGAGAGAGAGAGAGAGAGATTATTTAGTATATTCTTCTTCCTCGGTGTATTCTTCTTTTTTTTTTTCTTCTTCTTTTTCTCATCATCATCCTTATCATCGTCATCATAATCATCATCATCTTCACTATCATCATCATAATCATCATCATCATCTTCTTCTTCTTCCTCCTCTGTTTGTTCCTACCCCTCTTTTTCTTCCTTCTCCCCCCCCCCCTCCTCAAAATCCTCACCTTCTCTTCCGGTTCGTCCCCTGGGTAGGTATAGACAAGTAAACACATAGGCAGTTACTCGTGTGTATGCTAGTGTGATTAGTTAAGCAGCCAGGTACGTAGACTGATTACAAGCCAAACATCAAATAAACCCCGAACAGGAATGGCTTTAATAAATATCACAACAGAAGATGAGCATTACCCGTGGAAAAACCACCAAATAATTCAGTTTGAACAAATAATACAGTTAAAACCACATGGTAATTTAATATTCGTATTGTGTCCAAAAATTATCACGAAACTTGTATCGAAACGAATATTCAACCTGGAGGGGAGGAAATAATGAGGATCTTCCATTATACACCGAAACTCATTAACGGTTTCTTGAGATCAAGATTTGACAACTTTTCTCATCATTGTTGATAGCAAGGCAGAAATCAGTTGTTGCTGAAAAGCGTTAAAGTTTGTTATGTTTCGGAATTTCGACAGTCTTCTGAATGTTGTTCGATTCATTAACGTTGTACACTTTGGATATTTATAAGAACCTTGCATTTGTTTTGACATAACACTTGTAGGTGTTTTCTTTAAATGTCTTTTTTTTTCTTTAAGTGTCTCCGCACTATTGACTCGCTCATGCGCGCACCGTCCCCATCGTCAACAACCAGCGAAGAGTGTCATTACTAATAGCTGTTGTTTGTTTGCTCAGAAAATCAACATATATTGAGTTCACATTTTTATTTGTATGCACTGACAATCCACATATATTCAATTGATATCTTTGTTTGTATGCACTGACAATCCACAAATATTAAGTTGATATCTGTGTTTCTATGCATGACAATTCACATATATTCAGTTCATATTTTTATTTGTTTGCATGACAATCCACAAATATTCAGTTTATATCTTTGGGAAGTAGACGAAGAGCCCGGCCACGTAAACGATGAACAAAGAGAATAACAGAGTCCATGGAAATCTCGATACATGAAGCCCATAAACGGGCACTCTCCCGTTGTTTATGCTTCACCGCGACATCGCAAGATACAAGAGGAACATGATGAGATGGGATGAGACATCTTTGTTTGTATGCACGGACAATCCACATATATTCATTTGATATATTTATTTGCTGAAAGAGGCTAATGAAACTAGAACATTATATACAACAATAAGAAATAGATAAACATCTTTCTTTGATCATGTGATTGAGGAGAAGCAGTGGAGAATATCGTGACAACTGGAAAGATCGAGGGGAAGAGAGGCAGAGGCCGATCAAGAGAAATGATGCTGGACGGATTGAGACGGTGACATGGAGGAATACCAGCAGCAGAATTGATCCAGAACGCCAAAGACCGAGATTTTTGGAGAGACATGAACGCCAACGCCAGCTGACATGGCACTTCATGTTGATGATGATGATCTGTATTTGTATGCACAGACAATCCACATATATTCAGTTGATATCGTTTTTGTATGCTCGTACACCGCCCGTGCATTCAGACGAGGCAGTTATTCCAGAAATTGAAAGCTTATTTTGGGACTGAAGAGGAACTGAATAAAAGAACTTATCCTTCACCAGAAGCTCGCAGAATAACTCTCCCGACGACGCTGTGCAGCACCAGTTCCTGTGTAACTTAAGCAGGTCAGAGAAATGCCCGGCTGTCTGTTGATCCATCTTAGGAAGTTTTAATTCTTTCTGTGAAATTTTAAGCTTTATTCAAGGAGGAAAGTCGACATTCGACAGAGGGGAAAGTCGACATTAGACAAGGAAAAAGAGTTTGAAAGGAGATTATGGGGGTAATTCGATTTTTCTGCACGTTTGACATGGTTGATGCTGTCTTTTTAAGGATGTCTTTTGGTTTGGTGTCACATGAGGAGGGCGCCAGGGAACGGTCGGGAGAGATAAAAGTGGACATGCAGACAGAAATGTTGATGCATTACAGGATGGGATTTCATGACACAGGGAGGAGTACAGATGGTTGGTGGGAGCAGTCGATCAATAGCTGGTAGCATACATTGAATTGTTGGTTGGTTGGACACTAAGTAAGGGGCTCTTGTATACGCTCTAGATGCATTTTGCTTAAGGTTCTAGTTCCATGTGTTTATAGGAAAGTTGGTATACTCAGTGAAGAAAAGGAGGAGGAGCAGCAGCACCAGCAGCAGCAGAGGAGGAGGAGGAGGAGGAGGAGAAGAAGAAGAAGAAGAAGAAGAAGAAGAAGAAGAAGAAGAAGAAGAAGAAGAAGAAGAAGAAGAAGAAGAAGAAGAAGAAGAAGAAGAAGAAGAAGAAGAAGAAGAAGGAGGAGGAGGAGGAGGAGGAGAAGAAAATGGCACAGATGAAGAAGAAGATGGCAAAGACGAAGAAGAAGATGGCACAGACGAAGAAGAAGAAGGCACAATGATAACTCGTGTGTATGTGTGTAGTCTCCAACCACCAGAACGCTGCAGTGAGTGTTCCTGCTTTCATCCTCACACATTTCTTGTCGTTTCACACGCATCACTGTACTCAGCAATGATCTCTAAATTCTGTGAAATATGGCCAGAATAAATCACCGACAAGGCAATCTCATTTTTAAGGAGAATGAACAAGCACAGCATAAAACTAAGACATCCGGCGATAGGGAAAACACAGGGCTACAAGCCAACGTTTCCAGAAATGTCTTCTTTATCAAGGGACAACACAAAAGTAGAATTCTTAGCTGGAACATTGAAGTATCACAATCACAGATAAATAATTCACGTGTTGCAAGTGCAACAAATGCAAACACCAAGCAAACAAATAACAAAGAAACCCTAACATCCTTTATCTTCTTCTTCTTCTTTCCCCTCCTCCTTTTCCTTTCTTCTTGTTCTTCTTGTTCTTCTTGTTCTTCTTGTTCTTCTTGTTCTTCTTCTTCTTCTTCTTCTTCTTCTTCTTCTTCTTCTTCTTCGGATCGGCAGGGTTTCTGGAAGAATCTCAAAACTTAGAGGGAAAACCAGGAGAACGTTCAATCAAATAGCGATGGGAACGATTAGTAGTATGACTCTTCGCTGGCTGTTGAACGAGGGGACGGAGCACGTATGGGAATGTCGTGATTGCTGTGATGTCGGTTCTTAACTCCACTCATCTCAACTCAAGTTCTTCTTCTTCTTCTTCTTCTTCTTCTTCTTCTTCTTCTTCTTCTTCTTCTTCTTCTTCTTCTTCTTCTTCTTCTTCTTCTACTTCTTCCACCCTTCCTCCCCCATTAGAGCATAAAACTTCAACCAACTCACATAGAGCCCTCCTATCTTTAGCTATGCCATAGAGCCCCGAAACTGTCCTCCGCATATTATTAATGTCATTCTCTACTTCTCATCTTCCTGTGTTTTGGGGTTTTCCCTATATTTATTTTGCCATGTTATATTCTCAGGTGTTCTCAATGTATGTCCTATTCCACACTAGCGTCCTTTCCTCGCCTCTTGGTTCATTGGTATTTGTCTAGTTCTCTCCATGAGCTCCATATTGGTGATTCTGTAATATCATATTATTCCTTATATTATGCGCAGACATTAATTAACAAATGTCTGTAGTTTACGTGTTATCGTTTTTGTTGTTCTTCATGTTTCTGATCTATAAAGTAGTATAGATTTAACGATTTTTAAATGTTGCGTTGCTCAACCCCAACGTCTCCGTATTTTTCAAGACAACTTTACGTTTAGTAGTTTGCCATTGCTTTCTGAACGAAAACTCAACACCGATGTCCAACTGGCCGGTGTCGGGGTTGAGCCTCTTCCTCTGCCTTTAGCGCACAGGGAGCTTAAGCGCATGCACATTATACCCCTTTACCAGAAATGCCTCCGAACATAGCATTACAATTGAATTTTCGAGGTTTTGTGAAAAGTTTAATTTCGTATGACTTTCGCAAATTTCCTAGTGTTATGTGAGCTGCTCCAGCCTTCTGTGTGCGTATTCCGATATCGAAATTCCTGGCAGCGGTTATTTCTGCTTCCGGTATCAGCTCGGCAGATATCTCTCCTATTTCTGGACTGCATTTTTAACTGATTCAGTGCCAAACTAAATAGGGGGGTTTTGGATTAACATGGCGCACAATCAAATAAACAAGTAATATAATATAAAGTTGCCGAAGATACCCCGAAACGACATAAATAACACGATGGCACTAGCATGTCGATATATCGTCCTTCTGTCCAAACGGTGGGTGGTTAATTGTGTAGGCAAGTTTACGTTCAGTACTTTGTCATTGCTTTCTGAAAGGAAAGTCTACGTTGAAATTAACTGACCGGTGTAGTAAACGATCCCCTTAACAAGCCATCATCGCACCAGAAGTTCAAACGCATGCGTAATAAACGCACTAAAATTCCCTAGTAAATCAACAACAGTCAATAAATGCTAGGGTTGATTGCACCGTCCTGTAAAACACATGCAACTAACTACACATTTCTATATCACTAGTACAAATCCTGAAATGGCAGCCCTGGAATTAATATTCTGAGAACCGCTCCATCACAGACATTGATTATTTCCAATCGTATTATCCACTTTGCTCCCGTGTTGGTGATTCTTTATCCTTCCTCTCTGCACCCACGCCAATCTATACCTTCCATAATGATTTATTACCATCGTCTACTTTGGAATCCTACTGTACTATCCCGACCAACAGTTCCGGAAATGATGCTTCTCACGTGGTCTTC
>JACEFZ010026488.1:67500-77920 GCA_014155875.1 Cepaea nemoralis
ACCGCATAGACGCACCTACACACACGCGTGTACTAAATATGACCTCGCTATGGCGCGTACTATATGTGACCTCAATGGAACATTACCTCCTACTAAAGACAGACTGAAGAAAGATGAACAAAGTAAAAGACAGACGAGAGGAAGAAATTACAAAGAAAGAATGAACAAACATTTTTAACAGACAAGAGGATTGACTTCATTGCACCAGGTGTTACCCCATATAACTTGCTTTCTATCCGCAAGACGGCCTGCCGAAAGTGTCGCACAAAGCACGAACTCCGTAGCTCCAGCGATGACTCCCCATCAGTCTTCAATAAAATTGGCCATGGAGACTCCCAAGAGAATAAATGAGAAACAAGGTATATAACGGGGAATCGGCAGTTTTTTTGTTGTTGTTTTTTTGTGCTCTCGCTCGCTTTGAACTCAAGCGTAGTCTACCATCATCATCATCATCATCATCAGCATCATCATCATCATAATCATCTTCCCCTTCTGCCATCAAGCGTCGTGGGGAGGAATAATTTGCGCTCTAGCGCCCGATGGGCGGCACTGGATAGTGTTATTCCTTGTGGCTGTACAATGTCTTTGATGTCGTCAATCCATTTTCTTCTTGGGCGTCCTCGTGGTCTCGTCGCAGATGATCTTTGATGTAAGGCCAGTGATGGTAGTTGATGTGTATGCATTCTAACCGACATGGCCAAACCACTTGATCTTCTGCCTTTCAATAAATGTGGCACAAAGTGTAGTCCATACACACTATTTATAGTAATTATGGACTGAATTTTGCGAGTGGCTTAGCTTTCCCTATTAACAGTGTCCCTCGCCATCAGGCGAACCCAGTCCGTCTTCAGAGGTACTTGTAATTTACATCCCCGAGTCAAGGACGACAGGTCAACAGTTTAGTCAAGCTGTCCGGTGTAGGGGATGAACTACTTACCTCGGCATCAGCATACCGGATGTTTAAGAACACGCGTTCTTATCAATTCGGCCATGCGGACCTGCGGCAAACAGACATGAACAATACGAATGATATAAAAACGGTTAGAATTATAGACACAATTTACAGGAAACAGCCAAACACAAAAAATTTCTGACTACCACGAGAAGAAACCGACGTATGCCGTGCACACTAATTACCATTCTGAGTTGTCAGATAAAAGTAATCACAGACGGAGTCAAAGAAGGCAAACCAAAATACCCAGATAATGACAGAGTAATATCGGGATGACGGTCAGAAGTCATAGCTGTCTTCTAATAAACTGATAATAAGGGTTATTTATGTCCTGTCTTGTATTTTTATGTGAAAGATCACGTCTTATCATTTACTGAATTCTGTTGCATTGTTTCGTCAAGCTTGTGGATCAGTACATCCGTTTCGACAAGCATTTTGTCGGCTTGGCTTTCCCTATCCTTTGACTGTCCCCAGTCTACCTACAAGGCAAGCAGGTCTTTGTATCGTTTTGTCTGGTCCCTAAACCTTGACCTGTCCGAAATTGGAGATCCTACCAGTAGCCGCGCTACCGTCGACATAGCTGGTGGGGTCATTGGAGAATTCAAGCTTCTCCGCCGCAACAAGGTGGATGTGATTGATTGATTGATTGATTGATTGATTTAGGAACCGACATCACAGCATTCGGGGCATTCCCATAAGCGCTCCGTCCCCATCCTCAGCAGCCAGCGAAGAGTTCCAACCCCAATAGTACCAGTAGCAATCTGTTTATATGTCCGTCTCGCCTTTCCTATAAGCGTCGAGCGTCGGCCAGATCCCCTCGTCACTCCTTGCTGTCTCATTCTTGCTAGACCATGGTAATCCATTTGCTCCTCCGAGGTGTACACGTGCTCCCACAAGGCCGCAAGCCTACGTCTGCCTTGTCATGTATCAATACTCCACCAAGTTTTGCAGAGCCAGCCATAACAAGGTGGACACAACAAGGTGGATACAACAAGGTTTATACAACAAGGTGGGTACAACAAGGCGGATACAACAAGTTGGGTACAACAAGGTGGATACAATGAGGTGGGTACAACAAGCTAGATACAACAAACTGAATACAACAAGTTAGATACAGCAAGCTGGATACAACAAGGTGGACACAACAAGGTGGATACAACAAGGTGGATACAACAATGTGGATACAACAAGGTGGATACAACAAGGTGGACACAACAAGGTGGATACAACAAGGTGGATACAACAAGGTGGATACAACAAGGTGGATACAACAAGGTGGATACACAGGAGATGGGAGAGAGCACAATTTATATCCCCCATAAGAACAATGTTTCCTACAACAGTATATAGTAATAGAAAACAATAGTCTGGCCAATCATTATCATCTTCCACGTTTGCAGTCAAGCGTCGTGGGGAGGAACAGTTGACGTCTCAGCGCCCGATGAGTGGCACTGGATAGTGTCATTCCGTGTGACTGTACAATGTCTTTGATGTCATCAATCCATTTTCTTCTCGTGCGGCCTCTTGCTCTCGTATCAAATCTTCTTTGATACAGAGCCTGTGCCGGTAGTTGGTGGTGTTGCATTCTAACGAGATGGCCGATACAGTCACATAACGGAAACTAGTCATGTGACAACAAACACGTGATTCATGGACCGTTTCGTAATCACTAATTATGATAATTGGGGCTTTTGAGCTTAAATTTGGCAGACCAGTTTTTAGAACATCGTGGACCAAGAAGAAGAAAATTACTGAGAATCTGCAAGATCTGATCATGGAAGAAATGGCTCTTAAACAACGCGCTGTCTGGGAAACAGAAATACTTCGGCCATAATAAACATCACTGTGTGTTGAGGGGGTGGGGGGGGGGCAGTGATGGAAGGCGTGGTTTCCGGAAGAAAGAATACGAGTAAACCTCGTGAAGGTGGTCACGGGGCGTTGGAGACACAGTAGGACATAAAGGTGTGTGAGACAGGACGAATACCAGGTGATTAGAGAATATTTGACGGGCCGTGATGAAAGCGGTGATGGGGGCCATGATGAGAGTCGTGATGAGAGCCGTGATAAGGGCCGTGATGAGGGCCGTGATGAAGGCCGTGATGGGGGCCGTGATGGGCCACGTGATGAGGGCCGTGAAAAGGGAGGTGATGATAGCCGTGATGGGGGATGTGGTGATAGCCGTGATGAGAACCGTGATAGGGGTCGAGATGATAGCCGTGATGGGGGTCGTGTTGAGAGCAGTGATGAGAGCCGTGACGGGGTACCTGATGAGAGGCGTGAAGAAAGCCGTGATGGGGGATGTGATGAGAGCCGTGACGGGGTACCTGATGAGAGCCGTGATGGGGGATGTGATGAGAGCCGTGATGAGAGCCGTGATGGGGGATGTGATGAGATCCGTGATGAGAGCCGTGATTTGGGCCGTCTTGAGAGCCGTGATGGGGAACGTGATGACTGCTGCTACTGCGTTCGTAACGCAGCCTCGGACGATTTGGAAGTAGGCCGCTTTATGTTCGTTTCTATGCAGTGGTATCAGTGCCGGTCGTTCAGAATGCAATAGTAAACTACTGAACGCAACGTTGCAAAGAAATCACAAACAGGGAAATAAACGCTGAGGCTGATTGTTACGTCCTGTAAAAGATATGCAACTAACTTACCGTCTGGAGAGATGCGATTGTGTAGGCGAGTTTTGTTTTGAAATGTGTAATGGAATCATTAATGAGCTTTCATAAACAATTAATACCACATTGATACAAATGTAGCGCCAGTGCTGTAGTTGATGATGTTGCATCCTAACGAGATGGCGGAACGATTTGATCTTCTGCCTTTCAATATAAGTGGCTCATGGTGATCCCACTGTCTGTCTGATAACACCATTTCTTACTTGGGCTTAGATAGTTGAGTTGAGAGCTCTCTGTCGTGCACCTCATCTAGCAGGTGTTGATTTTGCGTATGTGTGACGTAGCTAATATCCAAGTTTGCT
Source organism: Cepaea nemoralis (assembly GCA_014155875.1). Taxonomy (NCBI): domain Eukaryota; kingdom Metazoa; phylum Mollusca; class Gastropoda; order Stylommatophora; family Helicidae; genus Cepaea; species Cepaea nemoralis. The sequence continues at coordinate 71,433 of JACEFZ010026488.1, forward strand.
TCTGATTTTTTTCAGATATAAAATAATATAATCGTGTTTAACTGTCCAAGAGAATTGTAGAGGTTCGGGCAGTCAATACGCTTAAAGTAGATGATTGAACAGACAATATACCCTTTCTACACTCAATGTAGATATTTGGACAGTCATTACCCTATAGATTGTCAATGTAGATGTTTGGACAGTCATTACCTTTAACAAAATCAATGCAGGTAGATGTTTGCATGGTCATTACCCTATAGACAGTCATTGTAGATGTTTGCACAGTCATTACACTCTAGATAGTCAATGTAGATGTTTGGACAGTCATAACCTAGTCGAAGGTAATTACAGATTCCTTGACAGTCATTATTCCGGTCTACCTGTCAATCAATCGGCTTTTCTTATCCATTACCTATTCATCTTACCACCCACTAATTACCTCCACCTATATTAATCTACACATAGAACTGTCTCTCTTTCTCTATGTCTGTCTTTCATTGTCTGGGTGATTGGAAGGGCCGAATGTAAGACGGACTTGCGTGCCCAATTTGTGACCCTTTGAAAATAAGGTTCGTACGTTTGTTGGTTCGTTCTTTCGTTTGTTCCTTCGTTTGTTCTCTCCGTTTATTACTCCAGTTGTTAGTATTGATTCAGAAAGTTTTCGCTCCTCGCCTTCGGCCCTGAGCCAAGTGCCACGAATGACTCCATAGATAATAAATAAATGTAAATAAATACATACATCATATTCATAAACTAGCAAATATCATTTTTTCCGTTTCCAGGTTTATTTCATACAACATACATGCATTTTCTTCCTCATGTGACGCAATCACTCTGTATAATAACTCTATCTTCCACGTTCCCTTCTCGGTGCCTCTTTCTTTATCTTTGTTTAAAATCAATATACTAAACCATTTTCAGTCTCATCGTCTGGTCGCTGCATTCATCCTTTTCATCTCCCGACTCTCTCCGCTTCTCCTTTCTATTCTCCTATCCCCTGGCTGAAGTGGTCCGTAGTTCTGCCTACGTTTGCTTTGCCGGTATGGTAACCAGAATGAAGAAGGCGTGCGGGCAGAATGCGTCGATACTTCGATTGAGTTGGACATGTCTGATTCCACGACAGAAACTTCGACAGAACAACGACTGCGGCGTGCCAGAATGTGATATTTCGTGACAGGCAAGTGTCAGTTCCAATTTTTAATTCCATCTCATTTGACAGCGGTCAAAATGGTCAGTTTATAATAGTGTGTTAATATTCTTAGCGGGAACTTAATATCTTCTGTGCGATGTATGATGTAACGTAATATTGTTAAGTACTTCGGATGGAATTAGCAGACTAATTCCGGATTGGGGAAATAAGTTTATTTCAAAGGGAACTGTGTGAGTGTAATTTTCAGGATTGCAGACTTGAATGATTGTATATTGCTTGTGGGAAAACGCGATGGTTTACCTGGTGAGGTCAGACCTTAGATTATTTAACCAAATTCTCCGTAATCGGGGCTTTGGACCAATTTTATGTTACTAAATTATCCAACACTGCTACACATAGCTGTCTCTCAGTTGCGTTGCTAAGCCAATGCTATATTCAAGATGCGACTCATGATTGTCTCTCAGTTGTGTTACTAAACCAGTGCTCCGTTCAAGATGCGACCCATGATTGTCTTTCAGTTGTGTTGCTGAGCCAGTGCTCTGTTCAAGATACCACCAATGATTGTCTCTCAGTTGTGTTACTAAACCAGTGCTCCGTTCAAAATGCGACCCATGATTGCCTCTGAGTTGTGTTGCTAAGCCAGTGCTCCGTTCAAAATGCCACCCATGATAGTCTCTCAGTTGTGTTGCTAAGCCATTACTCTATCTGAGATGCTACTCATGATTGTCTCTCAGTTGTGTTACTAAACCAGTGCTCCGTTCAAAATGCCACCCACGATTGTCTCTCACTTGTGTTACTAAACCAGTGCACCGTTCAAAATGTGACCCATGATTGTCTCTCAGTTGTGTTACTAAACCGGTGATCCGTTCAAAATGTGACCCATGATTGTCTCTCAGTTGTGTTGCTAAACCAGTGATCCGTTCAAAATGCGACCCATGATTGTCTCTCAGTTGTGTTACTAAACCAGTGCACCGTTCAAGATGCGACCCATGATTGTCTCTCAGTTGTGTTGCTGAGCCAGTGCTCTGTTCAAGATGCGACTCATGATTGTCTCTCAGTTGTGTTACTAAACCAGTGCTCCGTTCAAGATGCGACCCATGATTGTCTCTCAGTTGTGTTGCTGAGCCAGTGCTCTGTTCAAGATACCACCAATGATTGTCTCTCAGTTGTGTTACTAAACCAGTGCTCCGTTCAAAATGCGACCCATGATTGCCTCTGAGTTGTGTTGCTAAGCCAGTGCTCCGTTCAAAATGCCACCCATGATAGTCTCTCAGTTGTGTTGCTAAGCCATTACTCTATCTGAGATGCTACTCATGATTGTCTCTCAGTTGTGTTACTAAACCAGTGCTCCGTTCAAGATGCGACTCATGATTGTCTCTCAGTTGTGTTGCTCAGCCAATGCTCTACCCAAGATGCGACTCATGATTGTCTCTCAGTTGTGTTACTAAACCAGTGCTCAGTTCAAAATGCCACCCACGATTGTCTGTCAGTTGTGTTATTAAACCAGTGCTCCGTTAAAAATGCCACCCACGATTGTCTCTCAGTTGTGTTACTAAACCAGTGCACCGTTCAAAATGCGACCCATGATTGTCTCTCAGTTGTGTTGCTAAACCAGTGCACCGTTCAGAATGTGACCCATGATCGTCTCTCAGTTGTGTTGCTAAACCAGTGATCCGTTCAAAATGCGACCCATGATTGTCTCTCAGTTGTGTTGCTAAGCCAGTACTCTGTTCAAGATGCGACCAATGATTGTCTATCAGTTGTGTTGCTACGCTAGTACTCTATCCAAAATGCGACTCATGGTTGACTCTTGTTTACTTAATACAATTACAGTGTAAATTCGTTACAGTTCGTAACGAGGTTTTACATATTAGTTTGAGTGACTGTGTGAAGGAGTGTGCGATTGCGTGTGTGGTTTTGTGTATGATTGAACATACATGCATGTATGCATGAGTAAATGGTTGTTAGAGTGATTGTAAGTGTATATGTTTATGTTAGGGAATTTATATTTGTGTGTTATTGAGTAGGTATTTTCCTGCGAGTTTGTGTACTTTATGTATGTATGTATGTATGTATGTATGTATGTATGTCTGTATGTATGTATGTATGTATGTATGTATGTATGTATGTATGTATGTATGTCTGTCTGTCTGTCTGTCTGTCTGTCTGTCTGTCTGTCTGTCTGTCTGTCTGTCTGTCTGTCTGTCTCTCTGTGTGTCTGTCTGTGTGTGTGTCTGTCTGTGTGTGTGTGTGTGTGTGCGTGCCTGCCTGCCTGCCTGCCTGCCTGCCTGCCTGCCTGCCTGCCTGCCTGCGTGTGTATTATGTGTGTCTGTCTGTCTGTAGGTAGGTGTGTGTGTGTGTGTGTGTGTGTGTGTGTGTGTGTGCGTGATGCGTGCGCACGTGTGTGTGTGTGTGTCTTTATGATTGTATATATGAAGGTATTTATGCATATGTTTATACATGTGTGAGTGTCTGTGTGTGTATGTGTCTCTGTCTGTCTGTCTGTCTGTCTGCCTGTCTGTCTCATAACATTGTAATATGCATTGTTCACGTTCACAACATTCATGTGACAATATCTTTTTGTTGTGTGTGAATGTCACACGCACAATAGACAATTGATGAACAAAAGATGAGTGGTTGAAAGAGCCGAATGTAAGACGGGCCTGCGGGCCCAATTTGTAAAACCTAGGAAGATAAAGTTCGTGAGTTCGTTCTTCTCTTTCTGTGTCAATCTCTCTATCTATCTGCCCATCTGCCTCTCTCTCTCTCTCTCTCTCTCTCTCTCTCTCTCTCTCTCTCTTTCTCTCTCTCTCTCCGAGATGTGTGTAGGTGGGTGGGTGTGTGTGGGTGGAGGATGTGTGGGTTGGGGGATGTGTGGGTTGGGGAATGTATGTGTGCTTGGGGTGTGGGTGGATGGGATATGTGGTGGGTGAGAGGTGTGTGTGGGTGGGGAGATGTGTAGATGTAGGGATGTGGTGGATGGGTGGGGACATGTATGTGTGTGTAGGACGGATGTAAGACGGGCCTGCGTGCCCAATTTGTTATCCTTTGAAAATAAGTCTGTTCGTTCGTTCGTTCGTTTGTTCGTTCTCCACTCTTCTCTCCCTTTCCAGCTCTATTTATCTCTCTCCCTCCCCACTCTCTCTCCCTCTCTTTCCCTATCTGTTCCTCCTATCTCCCTCTCTTGCTTCCTCACCTTCCCTCTCCATCCCCTCCCACCCTCAATCTCTCTCCCTCTCCTCTCCCTCTCCTCTCCCTCCCGCTCTTTCTCCCTCACATCCCACCCTTAATCTCACTCCCTCTCGCCCTCTATATCTTTCCCTCTCCGCCCTATCTCCCTCTACCTTCCCTCTCCATCCCTCTCTCCCTCTCCCTATTTCTCCTCCCCTCCCCTCTTTCTCCCCCACCCCTCTCTCCAAATCACCGCTAGGTGGGGACATCTTCAACACATGCAAATTTAATTTCTCATTTGTCTTCCAAACCCCACCTGCTCTTCGACCTTTGGAGGAAATGTCGATTCTTTTTTGTTTATCTGGTAGGAGGCAGTGAGGGCGGCTTTGGTGCGTGACTTGTGAGAGACAAACACTGCGTCTGTCTGACTGTCGATCTGGGTATGTTGCTGTATTATCATGTCTGTCTTATCTGTCTGTCTGACTACATCACTGTCTCGTCTGTCTGACTATATCACTGTCTTGTCTGTCTGACTATATCACTGTCTTGTCTGTCTGACTATATCACTGTTTTGTCTGTCTGATTATATCACTGTCTTGTCTGTCTGATTATATCGTCTTGTCTGTCTGATTATATCACTGTCTTGTCTGTCTGACTATATCACTGTCTTGTCTGTCTGATTATATCGTCTTGTCTGTCTGATTATATCGTCTTGTCTGTCTGATTATATCGTCTTGTCTGTCTGACTATATCACTGTCTTGTCTGTCTGATTATATCGTCTTGTCTGTCTGATTATATCGTCTTGTCTGTCTGATTATATCGTCTTGTCTGTCTGACTATATCACTGTCTTGTCTGTCTGATTATATCGTCTTGTCTGTCTGATTATATCGTCTTGTCTGTCTGACTATATCACTGTCTTGTCTGTCTGATTATATCGTCTTGTCTGTCTGATTATATCGTCTTGTCTGTCTGATTATATCGTCTTGTCTGTCTGATTATATCGTCTTGTCTGTCTGACTATATCACTGTCTTGTCTGTCTGATTATATCGTCTTGTCTGTCTGATTATATCGTCTTGTCTGTCTGATTATATCGTCTTGTCTGTCTGACTATATCACTGTCTTGTCTGTCTGATTATATCGTCTTGTCTGTCTGATTATATCACTGTCTTGTCTGTCTGACTATATCACTGTCTTGTCTGTCTGATTATATCGTCTTGTCTGTCTGATTATATCGTCTTGTCTGTCTGATTATATCGTCTTGTCTGTCTGATTATATCGTCTTGTCTGTCTGATTATATCGTCTTGTCTGTCTGATTATATCGTCTTGTCTGTCTGATTATATCGTCTTGTCTGTCTGATTATATCGTCTTGTCTGTCTGACTATATCACTGTCTTGTCTGTCTGACTATATCACTGTCTTGTCTGTCTGATTATATCGTCTTTGCCATGAAGTGAATGCTGTACAGGCCATCGATGCGTCTAGGGTTTTGACATAATATGAATAATAATATGAATACCTTCGAATTCAGCCACTGGAATAAAACTCCACAAAGACTTTCTTCTTGATAGTTGTTTTTAATCCATCCATGCTTTCGGATACACAACAGTTCGACAGGGAATATAAGATACGGATACGTGACATCTGACATTCACACAGCTAGCTGCACACAAAGAGCGGCCTAACTAACTGTTAGCCATTGCTCAAAAGACATGCTGCGTCCGAACAGGACGGCAGCCCAAGTCTAACTCCTAGTGACCTTTTTCGTGACGCTTCCCTAGTTTCCCTGTGCACTCCATAATTGTACATTTCGGTGCATGTTTTAGGGAAGCTCCCTTCAGCCTTTCTCAGTCTGCTTTGTGTCGGTGACTGATATGTGGCATTATGCCCCCCGCCCTACAAATTAAATGATATTATCATTTAATTCATATACATTCATTACCCATGACAAATAGCATCACTGACATCAATTGCTGAACATGACATTATGGTTCCCGTTAATAACCCTCAAAACAAAAAAAAAATTATTGATGGGCATGCCCTCCTGCTCACACCCACGGTGCAGCGTCATGTGGCCGGCCTATGGGAGGGCCGGACCAACTAATGATACCATTAGTCCCTAATGTCCTCACTCTAGGTCAAAACCCGAGTTGTGGACGAGAGTATCAATCGTATATGCGTCTGACA
>JACEFZ010026489.1:0-38744 GCA_014155875.1 Cepaea nemoralis
TAGGGGGGAATTTAAAAATTTTTTTTTTTTTAAAAGTATGTGAGGGAGCATCGAAATCTAGGATGGTGGTTCCCAACATGGGAAATACGATTTCTCTCTCTCTCTTTTCTCCCCCCCCCCCCCCCCCCCCCCCCCCCCCCCCCCCCCCCTTTTTTTTTTTTTTTTTTTTTTTTTTTTTTTTTTTTTTTCTACTTTCCTTTTTTCCCTAAATCCTCTCTCTCTCTCCTTCTCTTTTTCTCTTCTCTTTTTCTCTTTTTCTTTTCTCTCCCCCCCCCCGCTCGGGTTTCCCTTTCTTCTCTCCTCTCTATCTCTATTTCTCTCTCCATCTCTCTCGGGCTCTCTCTCTCTTTCTCTCTCTCTTTCTCTCTCTCTCTCTCTCTCTCTCTCTCTCTCTCTCTCTCTCTCTCTGTCCGAGCCATGGTATATTTATAGAATACTACAGTATGTAAGGGAGCGATCGAAATCTAGGATGGTGGTTCCCAGCATGGGAAATACGACTTTCTCTCTCTCTCTCTCTCTCTCTCTCTCTCTCTCTCTCTCTCTCTCTCTCTCTCTCTCTCTCTCTCTCTTTCTCTCTCTCAGCAAAGCATTTGATATGGTAGACCATGTTATTTTAATTAAAAAACTAGAAACAGTGAAAGTTGTCCCTAATGTAGTGGCTCTAATAAAATCTTTCTGTCAAACACAAAGCAGATAGTATCTCTGTCTCAAACCACTACCTTCAATACTGGAGTACCTCAGGGCTCTATTCTTGGCTCTCGATTGTTCGCCATTTGTATTTACGATCTATCCTTGCATCTTTCGTCGTCCTGTGATCTATTTGCAGACGTCTGTACAGTGTATACAAACGCTGAAAATTGTAATTGTTTGGAGTCTTCATTGCAATAAGAATTAAATAATGTAGTTATGTGGAGCTAAGCAAACTGTGTGCAAATTAAAAAAAAATTTTTTTTTAATGTTGCATATCCCTTACAGGCGTTGCAGTCAACACCAATATTTTCAGCTGCTGTTGATATACTAGGTAAGTTTTTACGTTCAGTAGTTTGCCATTGCTTTCTGAACGACCGGCTCCCATACCAACTCGTTATAACACAACGAGACACGGTCTGCTGCACAAATCGGTAGCAGCTGAGTTTCGAAAGCCTGGTATGCGGCTCACAAACCGCGTTCGCAAGCCTTTCGCCACAGAGACTGGCTTTGCAAATTAACATCACTAAAACAAAGTCAGTGTTATTAACAACCAGACAAAGACTTCAGACTCTAAACTCACGCGGATCACTTCAACTTCACATCGATAACATGTCAGTAGAAAATGTAATTGAGCACAAAGTATTAGGCTTCATAACTGATAGAAACCTAACCTTTAATTCCATGTTCAAACGCACGTTAAACAAACAGCAATAAAAGTCTACCAACTGGCAAACATTAACAATTTCCTTGATGAAGAAACAAGTAAGGTATTCTATACTTCTCGTATACAGACACAGTTTGACTACTTCTCTACAATCTGGGACTGCCGCTCCAAGTAAATCACCAAGTTACTTTACTCGCTCCAGAAACGGGCTATCAGTTTAATTTATAGTAAACACGTAGCTGATAATCCCAGCCTACATAACGCCTTCAGTTACTACCACTCCACGAACGCCTACTTTTCAAGATGGCCAAACTAATTCACAAAATCCTGCATCGGAATGGCCCAAATTACCTTTGGCCATTCTTTAAATATAATGCAAGACACAGTAAACGACGAAATATATATATACATCCTGAAGCCTAAAGTAGACTTATACAAAGCAAGCCTAGTGTATTCCGCAGCTCAGCTATGGAACAATCTTTCACAAGAAAGAATCAAAGGCTTCACCAATAACATATATATATATATATATATACTAGCTGACCCGGCCCGGCTTCGCCCAGACCCTGGTGGGGAGCATCTCATTTAATTCATATAAGTAGTCATATAAGTTCTCGTTCCCGTTACCGACTATCTGTCTGTCTGTCTGTCTGTCTGTCTGTCTGTCTGTCTGTCTATCTGTCTGTCTGTCTGTCTGACCCGGCCCGTCTTCGCCCAGACCCTGATGGGGAGCATCTCATTTAATTCATATAAGTAGTCATATAAGTTCCCGTTCCGACTATGTATCTGTCTGTCTGTTTGACCCGGCCCCGCATCGCCCAATCCCTGGTGGGGAGCATCTCATTTAATTCATATAAGTAGTCATATAAGTTCCCGTTCCCGACTGTCTGTCTGTCTGTCTGTCTGTCTGTCTGTCTGTCTGTCTGTCTGTCTGTCTGTCTATCTATCTATCTATCTGTCTGTCTGTCTGACCCGGCCCAGCCCATGGTGGAGAGCATCTCATTTAAATTATATAAGTAGTCATATAAGATCCCATTCCCGACTATCTGTCTGACTGTCTGTCTGTCTTGGGTAAATGGAGGAGGGAGGAGGAAGAGGGAGGTGGAGGAGGAAAGAGGAGGGAGGAGGAGGGAGGAGACAGGAGGAGTAGGGAGGAATAGGAGGGAGGAGGAGGGATTAGGAGGAGGAGGGAGGAGTAGGGTGGAGGAGGAGGCGAGGAGGAGGGAGGAGGAAGAGGGAGAAGGAGGAGGGAGAAGGAGGAGAAGGAGGGGGAGGAGGAGGAGGGAGGAGGAGGGAGGAGGAAAAGGGAGGAGGAGGAGGGAGGAGGAGGAATGTGAAGGGAGGAGGAGGGAGGAGGTAGAGGGAGGAGGAGGAGGAGGGAGGCGGAGAGAGGAGGAGGAGGGAGGAGGAGGAAGAGGGAGGAGGAGGAATGTGAAGGGAGGAGGAGGGAGGAGGTAGAAGGAGGAGGAGGAGGAGGTAGAGGGAGGAGGAGGGAGGAGAAGGAAGGAGGAGGAAGAAGGAGGAGGATAGAGGAGGGAGAGGGAGGAAGAGGAGGGAGGAAAAGGGAGGAGGAGGGGGAGGGGAAGAGGAAGAGGGTAGGAGGAAGAGTGGAGAGGAGGAGGGAGGAGCTAGAGGGAGGAGGAGGAGGGAGGAAAAGGGAGGAGGGAGGAGGTAGGAGGAGGAGGAAGAGGGAGGAGGAGGGAGGAGAAGGAAGGAGGAGGAAGAAGGAGGAGGATAGAGGAGGGAGAGGGAGGAAGAGGGAGGAGGAGGAAGAGGGAGGAGGAGGAAGAGGGAGGAGGAGGATGGAGGAGGGAGAGGGAGGAGGGGAAGAGGAAGAGGGTAGGAGGAGGAGGGGAGAGGAGGAGAAGAAGGGAGAAGGATGGAGGAGGAGAAGGAGGAGGAGGAGGGAGGAGGAGGGAAGAGAAAGAGGGAGGAGGCAGAGGGAGAAGAAGGAAGGAGGAGGAGGAAGGAGGGAGAGGAAGGAGGGAGAATGAGGAGTGGAGGAAGGAAAGGGAGGTGGAAGAGGAGGAGGAGGGAGGAGGAAAGAGGTAGGAGGAGGAGGAGGTAGAGGGAGGAGGAGGAGGAAGGAAAGGGAGGAGGAAGAGGAGGAGAAGTGAGGAGGAGGGTGGAGGGAGGAGGAGGAGGTAGAGGGAGGAGGAGGGAGGAGGTAGGAGGAGGAGGAAGAGGGAAAAGGGAGAAGGAGGAGGGAGGATGATGAGGGAGAAGGAGGCAGGAGGAGGAGGAGGGAGGCAGGAGTAGGAGGGATGAGGAGGGAGAGGGAGAAGGAGGGAAGATGAGGGAGGAGGCGGAGGGAGTAGGAGGGAGTAGGATGGAGGAGGTGGGGAGAGGAAGAGGGAGAAGGAAGAGGGAGAAGGAGGAGGGAGGAGGGAGAGGGATGAGAGGGAGGAGGAAGAGGAGGAGGGTGGAGGGAGGAGGTAGAGGGAGGAGGAGGGAGGAGAAGAGAGGAGGAGAGAGTTCGGCATTCTGAATTCATACTCGTCTAGTTCTTCCCTTCTACACGACTGTAGATAACTTCCTTACACATAAAAAGATGAATTGTTATTGATATTGCCGTGGCATTGAGGAATATCAGCACAGCAGCAGAGTTGATCCAAAAAACCAAAGACTGAGATCTACGGAGAGCCATGAACGCCTACGCCAGCCGGCACGGCACTTGATGATGATGAATGCCGTGTGACGATTCTGTGTAGTCACGTCATTTTCTTCCCTTTCCCTAGCGTTTTGGTTCGGTGATTCTTTCATCATCATCATCATATATTTACGTACGTATTTTGGGAGGGGGAGGAGGGAGGAGGAGGAAGAAGAAAAAAAAAAACTATGACAGTTGACAGCTCTGGAATGAAAGGAAGGCGTGTAGAAAATTTCATCTCAATCGGATGGGCCGTTCGCGAACAAATAAAGGACATACATATTTACATACATATATACATACACTTTGTTTTATAGATATATATATATATATATATATTATATATATATATATATATATATATATATATATACACACACACACACACACACACACACACACACACACACACACACCACACACACACACACACACACACACACACCATTGGCACCTTGCCGTCTTGACAGACGATAGTTTGTTACATTGTGCTTCAAAAATAACTACAACCAATGGCATTGGCGAATGTGACTGTTAAGGCCAATTCGCGCTGTAAATGTTCGTCCACAGTGGATGCATGTGAACACATGGTCATTTCCACCATAATGCACCATCTTACGTCTCGCACGATAATGTGTGACTTATCTGCAATCATTTTAACCTTTGTCTTTATTCCATTTCTGATATGTGCTTCCATGCAACACGTTCAGCGGCGACTCGCTCCCAATGTGCATTATCAGTGCCTGTATCAATCATGTCCCGCTTACATACATCTTTGTATCGTAGTAGAGGTCGACCTTGAGATCTCCTACCCATCTGTAATTCACCAAAAAAGATGTCATTTGGCATTCTACCATCATCCACCCTCCTAACCTGTCCTATCCACCTAAGTCTACAAAGACTGAGCATGGAATATACCGTCACTCAATCTGATCTTTCCAATACTTCCGTATTAGTGATTTTGTCTTGCCACTTAATACCAAGTATTCTTCGAAGACACCGCATATGAAATCTGTTGAAACGTTTCTCTTGCTGTGAGTAAGTTGTCCAGGTTTCACTGCCATAAAGAAGAGTATTAAGGACACAGGCTTGATAGACAAGGACTTTTGTTTTGGCAGTAAGCTTCCTGCTCTCCCAGACTCTTTTTGTTAACCTGTTCATTGTTCTTGCTGCCTTTCCAATCCTGGTGTTGATTTCCTGATCTATGGATAATTTGCTATTTACCTGTGATCCTAGATATGTGAAATGGTCTACTATCTCTAGTTCGGCGTTGTCAATAAAGATTGATGGTACCCCCTGTGCACCTTGTGACATAATCTGTGTCTTCTTTTTGTTAATCGTTAAACCAAATTCAGAACAAGCATTGGAGAATGCAGATAGTAGACTTTGTAATTCTTCGTCAGAGTGGGTCGTAATTATAGCATCATCTGCAAAAAGCAACACTCTGATCAGTATCTCCTAATTTTGGTCTTGGCCTTCAATCTCTGAGCATTGTAGAGGCAGCCATCTGCAGCGTGAGTGAATGTATATACCACCCTGATCACGAAAGGCAAATTTCAGTAGAAGTGCTTGCTTGCTTGTGTTCGTTGGCTTGAGCTCCAACGCGAAGTCCTGTATGTCGGATGAAGACATCCTGTTGTCCAACATCAGTGTGATGTCATACAGGACCTGAGGTTTGCGTGAGTATCCGTTGTCCCATGTCTGGCTTATTGGTGTGCAGACTGGTGGTTCCTCGCCGTATAGGCAGACACTCTCCGACTTTGAATAATCGGCGATCCTACTGACTTTAGCCAGGACCCCGAAGGGACCTGTTTCCCCTCCCACGCTCGACGAGGACGCGTCAATAGGTCTTGGCCAGTATATAACCCGGCCCTGGTGCCTTGGAAACACCTGTAGAAGTGAAAAGTATATTCGAAAGAAGGTGGGAGCTAGTACACAACCTTGCTTAACCCCACTCTTGATTTCAAACTCTTCTGAAGTTGCACCATCAAACTTAATTATACCCTTCAGTAGTATATTAGGGCGCCCAGACACACATTATGCCTCCAAAGATGGCGGCTGATAGGGTTTATGAAGGAAAATATGGGGAAAATTGCCGACTCGGTAAAAAAAATTTTGGCGGCGTGTGGGAACGGGTCTATTTTTTTGACGGGTGTTGGCCGGTAGGTGTCTTTGAAAGTAATTAAGGTAATATTTAGTTGGTGGGAATAGAAAGCGAGGTTGTGAGCACGGATGAAGGGATAGTACTTACTGGAAATAGAAAGCGAGGTTGTGAGTAGGGATGAGGGAGGGGTGTAAGTTATATATGTAGGATGTGGTTACGTATATGAATGTATTAGTATGCGTGGTGTAGTGATGTATAAACTGCCAAGGGTGTGATGGGTCGTGGTTTCTACTCATGGGTTGGATATATGGTGGTGGCGTAGGCATAATGTGTTAGTATGCGTGGTGAGTAATGTATAAACTGCCAAGGGTGTGATGGGTCGTGGTTATACTTGACGATGTTAGAGGTGTAGATGGTTACTATCATCTGAACAGTGTGATAGTAGTGTCTAAGTGAAAGTAAAGGGTGGTATGTAGCTTATTCACTACCATCATTACAAAGGAAATCTTATAAAGTTATAATGGGTGTCATTTGATGGTAAGGGGTATTAGTGGTCAAGTAGGAGTGCTATAGGGGTGGTCATAAATGTAATAAGAGGTGTTCGCAGTTACACACTGGCCAACTAGTGGTCAAGCAATGGTCAAGTAAGGGTCAAGTAGTCAAGTAAGGAAATTTTAGGGAAAAGTGATTGTAATGAGATGGTGATGATTAAAGAGTGGTAAATTAGAGGTCAAGCAGTGGTCAAGTGGTCAAGTACGAAACATTTTAGTGGAAATTGGTCGTAGTGACATGGTAATGTTTAAATTAGTGGTAAATTAGTAGTCAAGTAGTGGTCAAGCAGTGGTCAAGCAGTGGTCAAGCGGTGGTTAAGTGAGGAAAATTTTAGGGAAATTTTAGGGAAAAGTGATTGTAACGATATGGTGATGATTAAAGAGTGGTAAATTAGAGGTCAAGCAGTGGTCAAGTGGTCAAGTAAGGAAAATTTTAGGGAAAATTGGTCGTAGTGACATGGTAATGTTTAAATTAGTGGTAAATTAGTGGTCAAGTAGTGGTCAAGTAGTGGTCAAGTGGTAGAGTGACCACTTAAATTGTAGAGAACGATGTGCCTAAGATTATGGTAGTGGTTAAAGTGATCGATGACGTGGTCAAGCAGTGGTCAAGCAGTGGTCAAGTAGTCGAGTGACCACTTAAATTGTAGGGGAAAGTACGTATAGTGCAATGGTGGTGGGTAAAGTGAGGAAGAATCAATAGTAGTGATAATAGTACTACCAATATTAAAAATCATACAAAGAGGGTCATACAAACACAAGTACACACATGTACACACTTGATACATTTGTATATACAGACACATAAAGACAGACAAGCACAAAGACACACCCATACCATTACTACTGTCATCACAACTATACACAAGTACAGACACACTCACCCATACACAAGACCACTCAAAGACAAATACAAAGACAACCCATACCATTACTACTGTCACTATCAACAACTATACACAAGTACACACAGACACACTTGTACATACAGACACAGAAGTACAGACAACCCATACCATTACTACTGTCATCACAACTATACACACTTGATACACTTGTACATACAGACCTACAAGCACACAAAAACACACCCAAACCATTACTATGGGTACCACAACAAGTACACACCCATAATCAATTCCACAAATACACACCTATTACAAACTCAAAGACACACACCCATCTCCTACCATTACTACTGTCATCACAACTATACTCAAGTACACACCCATAATCAATTACACAAATACACACCTACAAACAAAAACACACAAAGACACAGACACACTTGTACATACAGACACAGAAGTACAGACAATCCATACTATTACTACTGTCATCACAACTATACACAAGTACATACAGACACACCCATACACAAGAACACTCAAAGACAAAGACAACCAAACAAACACACGTACAGATTCAGTAGTACAGACAAACCATACCATTACTACTGTCACATCAACAGCTATACACAACTACACAACCATAATCAAATACACAAAGAGGACCACACAAACCATTACTACTGGTACCACAACCAGTACAGATACACTCACCAATAAGACTAAACTATACAAACCACACATTTTTGGTAAAGAACGCGGATGTCCGAGACAGCTCCTACGTCATCAACGCCATATGCAAAAGTCATTAAGTATGAGTCATCGGTTTGTAGGGAAGAAGGCGTGAGAATAGCTTGTCTAACTGCCACGTCAGCTACGTCGTTTGCAGACCCAGTGTATAAAATAGACGGCGTCTCGTGTGAGCTCAGTACCAGTTCACGTACTGACTTGGCTACATCGGTGAAATAGGTTGGTGTGAGCATTGTTCGTGTCGTTGGCTAGCTACAGCAGTGAAACTTGGTGTGAGCCTTATTCGTTTCGTCGGCCTCTGATAAAACAGTGAAACCTTGTATACACCAGAACTCTTTGCGGTTGTAAGAAAGAACAAAAACAAAAACAACAAAAAAACAGTTTATCAATATGGCCACCAGATCTACTTTCACGTGTTCAGTGTGCGACAAAGACTTCCGTGATGGGAATAACCTTAATCGTCACATTCGGACCATTCACGATACGAAAGATCAACCACACTTATGTCATATCTGTGGACAACGTTTCAAGAGAAAAGACAATCTACAAAAACACATACGAATACGTCATCACCGGCCTATGGATACATCAGAACCAGAGACAACTACCTCTTCACCATCAGAGACAACACCACCAACAACCTCGACAACACCACCAAATGAAACCAATATAACTAACAGTCAGATACAACAAGACGAGAATATTCTTGAACAAGACGAAGCTGCCATCTTAGCAGCCGGGGAACCAGAGACACTACACATCCTTCCATCGGATATTCAACAAATATATAGAGAAAATTTGGAAGCTATCAGGACACATCACAAGATTACCAAGTATTTATCGACATACACCTTCTTTATTAGCCCGGAGATACAATACACTATCAAATGGACAGATACGTTGTATAAGATTTTCAATGCTCAAATTAGTCGCTTTAAGATCAACTTTAGCTTTCATTTAGTGTTACGAGATAGAGGAACACAAGATCTTAGATTCTATCATGCCTCATTTAACAATTCTTCTGTTTTAGAATTTCCAGCGCTAATACATAACAGACACGACTTTGACGCCTTCCTTAGATCAGTACACGAACATGACATTCATTCCTATGCCATGCAACAACGTACAGATACCAAATATACACTAGAGACAGTAGCTGGCATATGTTTTTATCTTTTTCATATGCCCGAGTTCCCGATAGTTTGATGTCTAGGTCATCCCCCAACTACATTGTTTTATATTTTTGTCACTAATCATATATGTCATTGCTGTTTTCTTATATCACTAAACTATTTTCATGAATAACACATTCTTTGATATATTGAAACTAAAATTTTTGTTGATTTTCTTTAGTGGCTTTCTTTTTACTTCTTGTTCGAGAGACAGCAACACTGACAGACAATGAAATAAAGACACATACTGAGATGTATTATGTATTTATTCAACTGATGTTTGCAACCAAGTATAGAAATTACACCATCCACCTTCCAGTATCCAATGATGTAGTTTATCAGTCATATACGTGCCTACAGCTTTCCTCCAGTTCCTGGACATTCACGTCTGTATTGTAAGAATTATTAACCAGATGCTTACCCAGACGCATACCAAGTGTAAAAACCATCATTATTCTCCCGTAATTGATGATGTCATCGGCAAAGACTTCGTCAGCGATTGAAACAAAGACCGGGAAAACCTGTTCGGACTTAATACAGACTTCTAGTCTCGTGAATAACACATCGTGTTGGTTGGCTATCTGACGTACTAAGCGACACAACCTCGAGTTATTGGTCTTTGCGGGGTTGTAGGAACTAATAATAGTCAACGCCATACTCACCACCTCGGTGTGAACTTGTGCCAAGTCGACTATTGGGTCCATCATTATTATACCAATACCTACCAGAAACCCACTGGCGTGCAGTTGGTGGTCAAATGGTCTAATATTATCATCCGACGCGTTTATAAACACCAATGCGAGTAGGTAGCTGTTTATTAATTCTCATGGATCCTAGGTGGAAACATCCTTTTACGGCTTTGATTGCGGGCCCAACGGGGAGTGGTAAAACCGTCTTTGTCCAACGGTTCTTGACCCATCTACCAGCCATGGTAGACCCCCTTCCAGAGGAAATTATATGGTGTTATGGGGAATGGCAACCCATCTATGAAAGTATGAAGGGTGTTCAATTTAATGAAGGTCTGCCAGATGTGGAAAAATGGACAGGTGATAGACGTCGGTTAGTAGTCATAGATGATCTAATGTCTGAGACAGATGACAGAGTGACTAAATTATTTACTAAAGGCAGTCATCATCGCAACCTCAGTGTTATGTATATAGTACAGAACCTATTTGGTAAGAATAAAGAACAAAGAACTATCAGTCTGAATTCGCACTACCTAGTGGTGTTTAAGAATCCTCTAGACGGGTCTCAGATTACCAATCTCGCCAAACAGATGTATCCAGGCCGTGTGTCATATGTCCAAGAGAGTTTTAAAGACGCGACATCGGCTCCACACGGGTATTTGTTATTTGACCTGCGACAGGAAACACCGGATCAGCTCCGCTTACGAAGTCATATATTTCCCGACCAGCAGCAAGTCGTCTACGTCCCCAAATAACATGTCTAACCGACTTAAACGTAACGAGGGTATGTTACGTTTCTTGGGTCAGACCAACCCAGCCACTGTGAAGGCAGTAATGAAATCAGCTTCCCCGGATCTCGTCCAATCAATTTGCGAGTGCTGTCACAACGTTTTAAAAGGTAATGTTCCCCTGACACCAGCTCAGAAGAAGCGTCTGCAACGACACAAAGACAGTCTGAGAGCACTCACTCATAAGAAATTATCGCTCAAGAAAAGGAAAGAGATTCTACAACAAGGTGGTTTCATAGGCGCCTTACTAGGCCCCATACTAAATGTGTTGAAAAGCGTGGTGGGATTGTAATGGCCAAGAAGATGATCTTGATCGATCCCCGGTTGCTAGAAAACCCCTATGTACCACCCGACACACTAAATGATAGTCTACAGGATTTGGATCGTCAGATGCAACAAGTCCTGGAAACAGAAGATCTACCACCCCGTGACAAGGCCAGAGCGTATCAGCAAACACTACAGAGGTATCTGAATCGACTCGAACAGTACAGAAACAAGCCTCTGGGACTAGTAGATATCAAGGAACAAAAACCTGAAGTCACAAGTGTACCGACACCAGTAGCCGAGACACCTCTTCAACCAATACCTCTTCAACCAACACCTATTCAACCGGCTCAAGTAGTCGAACCCAAAACAGTCGAGACCACACCACATTACAAACTCAGGCGAAGCAAGAAGAAGACTAGGATACCTACCCCCAAGTGGCAAAAATGGCCGCCCAATTAAGAAAGTATTACTATGACCCTAAGAAACCCGGAGCCTATGGTGGAGCAGCCGCCTTAAAAAGAAGTACTAACCTGAAGAAAATAGATAAATGGTTACGTCATCAGGATACCTACACGTTACATAAACCGATCCGTCGCCGATTTCAGAGACGCCAGACCATAACCGGTGGTATAAATCAACAATTTCAAGCCGACATGATAGATATGAGACTATTACAAAGATACAACGATGGGATGTCGTACTTAGTGACTTGTATCGATGTGTTTAGTAAATATGCTTGGGCTATCCCGATCCAAAAGAAAACGGGGAAAGCGCTGGTGGTGGCTATGAGTGAAATCTTTGGTGATAGCCAACCGATAAATTTTCAGAGCGATTAAGGTTCGGAATTCGTTAATCGGACCTTCTTAAAATTTCTGAAAGATCGAGGTGTGCACTTCTTTACCACCGAGAATGAAGATGTGAAGGCAGCGATAGTGGAAAGATTCAATCGAACTCTGAAAGAAAAAATGTGGCGTTATTTCACCAAGACCAATACACTGCGCTACGTCAACGTGATAGATAAATTGATCCAGAACTACAATGGTTCGTATCACAGAAGTATTCGCATGGCCCCTGTACAAGTCAACTATAGTAATCAAGAAGAGGTGTGGGATAACTTGTATAAGCCGACATACGTATCGAAAAAAGTGTATTTTACACCCGGGGATCGAGTCAGACTGGCTGAACCCAAACAACCTTTTAAAAAAGGGTATATGCCCTCGTGGACAGAAGAATTGTTTACCGTCAGTCGCATAAACCAGACCAGTCCAGTGACCTATGTGGTAAAAGATGATTCGGGAGAGGAACTACAGGGCTCGTTCTACCGAGAAGAAATACAACTAGTTGGAGACAAGCAAGTGTATCGTATCGAAACAATCTTACAAGAAAGACCCAGGCGAGGTGGTGGTAAAGAGTATTTAGTGAAGTGGTTTGGTTATCCCCATTCATTCAATAGTTGGATAGCTGACACGCAACTAGCTAGTTATGGAGACTAGTGGTGTGACTGAAGACAGGGTGGAAACTATGGGGGTGCGCCCACAACTGACAGAGGGGGAAAGAACATCGATCTGGTCATTCTTTGGACAACGTGTACCGAGGCCAGAGATTGTATTTCTGTGTCAAATGGTGGTTATATATGCCGTAATTGCCGTGTCTTTGTTCAATCTGACTCAAGGCAGCGCAGACGCACCAGACGGCAAGTTGTGGGTAGCTCTAATGAGTAGTTGTTTGGGGTATATGCTACCTAATCCTAAATTAGAAAAACGATGAGTTTCTACGTAACTTTACCGAGTAATTCTGGACCAAAGGTATTTCCCAACAACCAACCCGGTCACTTTTTTGTCAAGTTGCCGCAGACCATTGATGTAACGACCCAATACGAAGTGGCCCTGGTCGAGATTCAGTTCCCCAATTCGTATTTTAATGGTTTGCCTGGTGAAATTTGGTTCCAATACTTTCCACCTAAAGGTAGTGGTATGGAGCCTATAACCCTTGTATGTCCACCGGGTCCGTTCAGCAGCCCTGAAACTTTCATCGAGGAATTGAATAAGTTGTGTGTAGAAACCCAACTAGACGAGAAAGTAAACATCAAATTCATGCTAGGTACACCTTGGAAAAAAGTCGGGCTGAAAATATTTGAAAAAGGCGCCCAGGCAAAAATTAGTGACAGATTGAAGAATATATTGGGTTTTCCAAGCTCGACTCTATCAGACGATAATGTCTTATTATACGGTAATAGAGAATTAGAGATGGATAACGAAGTTAAAAATATCTACGTCTATTCCGATCTCGTAGCAGCGAGACCAGTTGGAGACGTCATGGTTCCTTTACTAAGGACTGTTCCTATATTGGACCGACTGTCACCTTCAGTGTTTCGTCTTTATGATAAGCCACATTATGTACCATTAAGTCGATTCTCCTTCGACACGGTGGAAATACTTTTAACTGACGATACGGGTAAAACACTCTCATTCAACGATGGGACTTCAGTACTAACTTTACATTTTCGAATCAGGAAGCACTCAGACCTCGAATAGACTAATATGAGTTTCTACGTGACGCTGACGAGTAATGCGTCATTACAAATATACCCCCAAAATAACGCCGGACATTTCTTTGTCAAACTAGCACAAACTATTGAGCTCACCTCCCAGTACGAAGTTGGTTTGGTTGATATTCAGTTTCCCAACACCTATTTTAATATTTTGAAAGATGAGGTGTGGATAAAGTACTTTCCACCTCCAGACCTAGACGAACCACCGATGACGATTACGCTGACGCCTGGTCTGTACAAATCAATAGAAAAATTCATTGGTGAATTGAATAGATTGCTTTTCGAAGCTGAGAGATTTATCAATGAACTGCAATGGCTGCGTCTCGATGATGCCTTACAAGAACATAACCGAATGATGTTCTCTTATAACGATATTTCGAATAAGGCTCGTTTCCAGTTATATGAACAGGGGGCTGAAGTTAGACTTAGTGACAAGTTGGCAGAAATATTACAGTTTCCCTCGACACATGTCACCGAGACTGAACCGAGTCTGTCTGGTGTGGGTGAAGTGGATTTAGACCAGGGCACAAAAAATGTCTTCGTCTATTCCGATATTGTCACCTCGCGGGTGGTTGGTGATGTGATGGTACCATTACTGAGGACACTACCTGTTCTAGACAGATCTACCACCTCGGTATTTAGGATGTATGACAAGCCACATTACGTACCCCTCAGTCGATTTTCATTTGACACGATTGAACTTCTTATAACCGACGAGCAGGGGAAACCTATCCCATTTACAGGTGGAACTTCAGTAGTGACGTTACATTTTCGAACAACCAAACGGTTTGATCTGGGCTAACCATGGTTAGGCACGTGCCAATCCAACGCAACCCCAAACTATACGAGGACTATTTCTGCAATCAAGCTGGAAGTGGTCTCCCTGTTTTTGTAGGTGGTCGAAGTCAGCGAGGTCATGGAATTGGTAGTTTCTTTAGTGGTCTTGGTCGCACAATTCTTCTATGGTTGAAGACTGGTGGCAAAGCCCTATTGAGAGAAGGACTGGGGACGGGTTTGCAAATGGCTCAAGATGCCTTAGCTGGTAGAAATGTTGGTGAGTCCTTCAAAGAACACGCCAGAGATGCTGGTCAACGACTACTCCAAGGTGCAGCTCAACACATCAGCCAATCAGGTAGTGGTGTTAGGAAACGAAAACGAGCCGCTCCGCCAGGTCAGCCCAGTAAAAGAATAAAACCAACAGTCAGAAAGTCGTCGAGTCATAAGACACATCACCACCAAGCGGGACATTCGGATATTTTCTCCTAATGGCGTTAATTCATCCCAAGTCATGTGAGTGTCTGCATTCTGGTCTGGATCTGTTTAGTGTACCTCCCACCCAGACAGCCGTGGAAGAGGGACAGTTTGTGGAGATTCATCCATTGGCCACGTTAGCTTATGGGGCACCCATCGAATTCACCATTTCTGGTGTCGGTGAAGATTACATTGATTTGTTTAATACTTTTCTGCACGTGAGAGCTAAAGTTACACTGCCCAATGGCGACGACCTACCAAACACAGCCGAAGTCGGTCCGATAAATTATTATTTGCATAGTTTGTTTTCTCAAGTAGATGTGTCCCTGAACGACACTCTTATTTCACCGAGTGAAAATTCGTATCCGTACCGGGCCTACTTGGAAGCTCTTCTGAATTATGGTGAAGAGGCCAAAAAGAGTCATCTGACGTCAGCTCTATACTATCAAGATACTCCTTTGCACATGGCAGACACAAAGGGTGATACCAATAAAGGTCTAGCCAAAAGAAGATCATTAGCCAGCTATAGTGTGCCTCTGGATATGATGGGGCGCCTACATTCCGACATTTTCAATCAGGACCGGTACATGTTGAATGGTGTCTAAATTAACATCAAACTACCCCATCAAAATCCGTCTTTAATTTGATTGCCACGGATGTAAATGGTGGGTACAAAAGTGTCATTACTTACGCCGCCCTCTTGGTGAGGAAAGCTAAGTTAACTCCAGCTATCTCTCTGGCCCATGAAAAAGCCTTATTGAGAGCCAATGCCAAGTATCCTTTTAAAAGGGTCGTGGTAAAAACCTTTTCTATCCCTAAAGGTATGTTTTCCCACACACAAGATAACCTTTTCCTCAGCCAGACACCGACCCGGGTGGTGATCGGAATAGTCAATGCTTCCTGCTTCAATGGCGAGCTGAATACGAACCCCTTCATATTCAATCATTATCAGTTAAGCTATTTGAGTCTGATGGTAGATGGGCGTAGTGATACAGGCAATCCCTTAACCATGAATTATACCACAGGTCAGTACATGCGAGCTTTCCATAGTACCAACTTGGCCCTTGGTCTGACCGGTAAGGATGTCGGAAATGGTATAAATTATGAAAGTTATAGTCAAGGGAATTGTCTATATAGTTTTGATCTGACTCCAAGTATATTAGATGGAGAACAGTTTGAAATGGCGAAATCTGGCCCATTGTCAGTAGAACTAAAGTTTGACGTTATAACGACTGTACCTCTACAAGTCATCGTATACGCCGAACTCGACTCGGTCCTAGAAGTTTCCAAGACGAGACAAGTGCTAACAGATTACATAGCATAATGGATACCCAACAACTAAGACAATTACTCATGTCTGATCTGTTTGTTCGTCGCCTTCCACTAGTCAACGTATGCGCTAGAGATCATTTGCCTAGACACATTGACAGAACACAGCCAGCTGCTTTGATCGTCAATACTGACACCAGTGCTTACTCTGGTTCACATTGGATCGCCCTATATTTTAATGGTCTAGGTCAGTTTGAATATTTCGATTCGTTTGGGTTGCCACAATTACACGCCGACATTATCCATTTTATACAACGAAACTCGGACAGATCACCCGTGTACAATACCCGTATGCTACAAGACATTAATAACAGTACTTGTGGTCTGTATGCGTTGTATTTCTTATTAATGAAATGTCGTGGCTCGAGCCTGTCACGTATCCTGCAACCATTTGGACACAGACAACACGTGAACGACCGTCTCGTGTTTCGATTGGTTACTCCGTGGTTAAAAAAGACAAGTCCAGAACTGTTTAAAACTAGATAAATTCGTCGTTACAAACTGAGACGACCACTCGTCTTTTTGTTTCTACAACGATCAAGATGTCTACAAACAAGTGGTTATTCATGTCAAGACCTGTTGATATGCCCAGACAACTAGACAACAGTTTGAAAGCGGTGACAGTTTCTCAAGACACAGGAACAACGACACTCCATCTATATCAATCTACCGACAGTCAAGACAAGCCTCTGAAAGACCAGACATCTTTCTACAATAATCAAGTCCCTCTGCTCCCTTTGGATCGTAAACGAAGCCATTTTTAAATGTTGTATACCAATAAAAGCCATTTGAAAATGTTATTATTTGTTTCTCTATTTTATTATGTTTGTGTTCGATTGTATAGTTTTTCTTCTCTCTCTCAGTGTGTCTGTACTTGTGTATAGTTGTGATGCCAGTAGTAATGGTATGGGTTGTCTGTGTATGGTTGTCTTTGTGTTGGATGTGGTTACGTATATGAATGTATTTGTCTTTGAGTGTTCTTGTGTATGGGTGAGTGTGTCTGTGTGTAATCGTGTATAGTTGTTGATAGTGACAGTAGTAATGGTATGGGTTGTCTTTGTATTTGTCTTTGAGTGTTCTTGTGTATGGGTGAGTGTGTCTGTACTTGTGTATAGTTGTGATGACAGTAGTAATGGTATGGGTGTGTCTTTGTGCTTGTCTGTCTTTATGTGTCTGTATGTACAAATGTATCAAGTGTGTACATGTGTGTACTTGTGTTTGTATGACCCTCTTTGTATGATTTTTAATATTGGTAGTACTATTATCACTACTATTGATTCTTCCTCACTTTACCCACCACCATTGCACTATACGTACTTTCCCCTACAATTTAAGTTGTCACTCGACTACTTGACCACTGCTTGACCACTGCTTGACCACGTCATCGATCACTTTAACCACTACCATAATCTTAGGCACATCGTCATTTAAGTGGTCACTCGACCACTTGACCACTACTTGACCACTACTTGACCACTTATTTACCACCCTTTAAACATCACCATGTCGCTACAACTACTTTCCGCTAAAATTTATTTGCTTGACCACTAATTTACCACCCTTTAAACATCACCATATCGTTACAATCACTTTTCCCTAAAATTTCCCTAACATTTTCCTCACTTACCCACCGCTTGACCACTGCTTGACCACTACATGACCACTACTTGACCACTAATTTACCACTAATTTAAGCATTACCATGTCACTACGACCAATTGTCCCTAAAATTTTCCTTACTTGACCACTTGACCACTGCTTGACCACTGCTTGACCTCTAATTTACCACTCTTTAATCAGCATCATATCATTACAATAACTTTTCCCTAAAATTTCCTTACTTGACTACTTGACCCTTACTTGACCATTGCTTGACCACTGGTTGACCAGTGTGTAACTGCGAACACCTCTTATTACATTTATGACCACCCCTATAGCACTCCTACTTGATCACTAATACCCACCCCTTACCATCAAATGACACCCATTATAACTTTATAAGATTTCCTTTGTAATGATGGTAGTGAATAAGCTACATACCACCCTTTACTTTCACTTAGACACTACTATCACACTGTTCAGATGATAGTAACCATCTACACCTCTAACATCGTCAAGTATAACCACGACCCATCACACCCTTGGCAGTTTATACATTACTCACCACGCATACTAACACATTATGAGATGTCTACGCCACCACCATATATCCAACCCATGAGTAGAAACCACGACCCATCACACCCTTGGCAGTTTATACATCACTACACCACGCATACTAATACATTCATATACGTAACCACATCCAACATATATAACTTACAGCCCTCCCTCATCCCTACTCACAACCTCGCTTTCTATTTCCAGTAAGTACTATCCCTTCATCCGTGCTCACAACCTCGCTTTCTATTCCCACCAACTAAATATTACCTTAATTACTTTCACAGACACTTACCCGCCAACACCCGTCAAAAAAAATAGACCCGTTCCCACACGCCGCCAAAAATTTTTTTTACCGAGTCGGCAATTTTCCCCATATTTTCCTTCATAAACCCTATCAGCCGCCATCTTTGGAGGCATAATGTGTGTCTGGGCGCCCTAATACACTACTCCCTCCATGCTTGTGTGGAACGATTCCACAACGGACAGAAGAGTTGGTGGGCTGCCAATCTTCTTTAGTGCCTTGAACAGCACTCACGACTGACCAAATCGAATGCCTTTGTGAGGTCGATGAAGGCAATTAACAGTGGCTGATTCTGTTCACAACATTTTTCTTACATTTGTCGCAATGAGAATATCATATCAATGGTAGACCGGTTCTGTCGGAAGCCGCACTGTGATTCGGGGTAGACTTGATCTCCCAGGACTTGAAGTCTGCGCAGAACAATTCTGGCAAATATTTTCCCGACAATACACAGAAGTGAGAGGGAAAACAGAGAGAGAAAGAGATAGAGCAGTGGTTCTCAACCTTTTTTGGCCCGTGCCCCCCTTCACCATATTTTCAGAACGTCACTCCCCCTTTCGTATTTCCACCTTAAAAATCCCCCACCCCTTTTTTTATACAGTATACGCAATAATGGAAGATTAATTTAATACAACATACTAAACCAAGTCTAGATGTCTACATAAAACGTGATTTGCGAGGCTATTCATGTTATAAAATGAATTTCAGAAGGGTGAGCCGTACAGAACCATAGAGTATGAAGAAAAAATCAATATCAAGTAATCGGTTCTTGTATTAACGCGATCTTGAAATATTCTTAATTCCCCCCCCCCCCCCCCCCGACACCCTAAAATTCCCCCCACCCCCCGGGGGGGGGGGAGAATTCCTGGTTGAGAACCACTGAGATAGAGAGAGAGAGAGAGTGGGGAGAGAGAGAGGGAGGGGGGAAGGGAGATATAAACAATAGACCGCCTTTCGGTGTTGCTTTATTTCTTTTTTCAGAACGTAAACTTACCAAGGAATCACAAACAGCCAAAACGTGCTGGGGTTGACTGCGACATCATGTACAGGATATGCTACTAACTATTAACTATATAAGCAATAATTGTTCTGTTCTTGCTTCTACTAGATCAACAAACACATACCCGCAGCTAACGTTTCTATACAAAAGCATCTTCTTCGGCGTGAAACAGTAATGCGTGTGTGTGTGTGTGTCTGCGTATGTGCGTGTGTGTGTGTGTGTGTTGGTATGTGTGTGTGAGTGTGTGTGTGTGTTGGTATATGTGTGTGTGTGTGTGCGCGCTCGCGCGTGTGCGTTTAGATTGTAAGATTAATATAGTTCATGCTATTGCATATGCTAGGCATATTTTTATGTTCATAATTTTCCTTGAGAATTGAGAATTTGGCCCGCAAAATGTATTTGCGACAAACCCAGCAAATATCGAAAGCCGATAAAACAAATATGACAAAATATTTATCCATCATAGGAGAGAAATTACAACACAAAATAAAGCAGTTTTGAATATCTAGATTCGATCAGCGATGGAAATGTGAGGACAGATAGTAAAAGAACAAGCAAGCATTGCTGTTCAACACACTCACAAAAACAGAAGCAATTAACCGCTGTTCGCTTTGGATAAGACAAAACAACACAAATCAAAATGCCGATATGATGCATATTGCCTGTGGCAACATGTAGGATTAAACATGAATTATTAACTAATTCATTGTCGATGGATAATATATCTGCAAATGTGATCCCATTTAGACAAGCAGACGATATATCGCCATACTAGAGTCATCCTGCTTTGTGTTTTGTTTCGTGGTGTTTTCTGCAATTTCAATGCCCATTGAAGGAAATTGCCGTTATAATATGTGTTCATTTGAGTGTGTGCCATGTCTTGTCCAAGCCTACGTTGTCTCTGGCAGTGAATCAGTTTACATATCAGCTTAAAAGTACTACTGTAAGTCGTTAAGAAACAGGGATTTTATTATAAAGTACATGGAAGAATATAGACAACTGAAACTCTTATTTCAGGACAAAAACTGGCTCTTAAGCACTACCCCATGTAGAAGTGAGAATCGAGCAGCTTGCACCAATCTTTCTTCCACATTGGCAAGCGACGAATCTAGAAGTGGGAGTGTCCGACCGCGTTCAAGACATTAGCAGTGCAGTTCGCTATCAACTTCGCTAGCTCCGGCTCACGGAGTTAATGGTCCGGGTTCTATCCCCGGCAGTGTAGACTTTTTTTTCTATCAAAGCTGTTGTAGAAGGAAACCGCGATGACACAATGACTAGGAGGCCTAATCACGGGGCGATGGTTCGAATCCCAGTCAAATCTGATTTTTAAATATAATCTGGAGAATTCTTTGAAGCGACTGTAAAGCGACTACTAAGCTGAAATGTAAAATTGTATTGCAGGTTTATAGATTACAGTTTCCTTAAGGTAAATGATTGCTCAAATATAGCGAGGCGTGAGCAATTAGACGATTCCAATCGGTTTTGAGCAAACAGAAAGAATTCGTAGTAAATATAAAATTACCGTAGGGATAACAGATGTTCCACATTCGAACAATACATGTGACTATGTGCTTTAATTGTTTCAGCTTAAGTATCATTCATTTATTAACTTCTTATGATGTACACTTATTATTTCATTTTGAAAATCTAGTTAAGGAGGTGAAGATTTTTAGCAGGTTAAGATTTTTTATGCTATTGACACGATATGAGTTAATTGATTAATTGCCATGGGATAATTAATCGTCTCAAGCGACTTCTCATATCTGCCATGGGCTTATATACAGTGCATTTTTTCCTATGCAACCCCTTTAATTTGATATATACTACAACATGTCTGCCACCATATTAACAACTTTCAAGTCATAACTGTGATACACTCCTACTTTCAATTTGTCGTCATCCATTTTTGTTTGGTCCAAACCTAGTTTTTGCTTGGCACTAAATCTGTTAACATGGTCACATTTTGATAACACTTGTTTCCTTTTTTTTTGCGCGCGCTTAAAAGTCAAAAAGTTCGACTTCATTGCACCGGGTATTTCACATATGGCTCAGTCTCTTTCCGCGGCGCGGAAAGACTCGCACAAAGCACGAGATCCGTAGCTCCAGCGACGATCCCCAGGAGTCTCCGAAAAAAATTCACTCGTGAACAGAAGGACGCGGACTGGAATCGAACCTACAACCTTCGGTGGCCGAGTCAGACGGCTTGACGGACTTCGCCCAACTGTGCGGTGTAGGGGTTGAACCCCTTACCTCAGCATCAGCATCTATTGCCTTTAAAAAGTTTCCATTGTTTGTTTCATATAAGTGATCACAGCCACTCCTGAAAGCCAGACACTGCTCTGGTAAAAACTAGACCATCGCAATGATTCTCTCAATAATGGCTCGGCATAGTCTTTTATTTTTCAAATTCAAAATACCGTTGTTGTTCTGTGTGTTGCTGAAGCCTGGTCAATGAACAAGCAATTAGAATGTCGAACAGAAGCCCTGGAGATGCGGATATACAGAAGAATATGTTGTATTTCATGGAAACAAATGCAATCAAACGCAGAAGTTCTAGAAAAACTGGGAATGAAAAGAGAGTTGATGAAAGAAATAAAAGTGAAGCAAGTGAAATATTCAGGTACGTTAAAAGACATAACACTCTTTTAAAAACCACACTGGGGGAAAAGGGGAGAGAGAGAGAGAGAGAGAGAGAGAGAGAGAGAGAGAGAGAGAGAGAGAGAGAGAGAGAGAGAGAGAGAGAGAGAGAGAGAGAGAATGAAGGCATGCCAGCAAAAGGGAGACAACGACGATACAAATGGGAAAAAAGTATCAAGAGATAGTCGAACAGCAGTCTGACAGAATGTACAATTAAGGCGAAAAACAGACCTTCATTGTGAAAACGGCACCTGATTGCTTCATTGTTCATCTTCATCAGTATTATAAATGTTGTCGAGGCGTGTGTTTAATCGATACAGTTTTAGTTTTCCATATGTTCTACAATCTCTTCATGTCGCGAAAAATGAGTTGTTAAACTTCACTATAGGAAATGTCATATTTTGAGGCGTGTTCTGTCCATTCTAAACAATTAGTTCTAGTAACCGATTTTTAATAATAATTGGTCACTTAAAAGAATATTTATATCATATTCAATCGTTAATTCAACAATTTATTTAACGAATAGTACTCAAAACAATTTTATTGAGTCATTGATTCCTCATGACACACTGTCTTTTATTTTGTTTATTTATTTATTTATTTATTTATTTATTTATTTATTATTACAGTGGCACCTTGCCGTCTTGGCAGACGATAGTTTGGTACATTGTGCTTCAAAAAGGATAATAACTACAACCCACGGCGGTGGCCTGAGTGACTGATAATGCCAATTCACGCTGTAAATGTTCGTCCACAGTGGATGCATGCGAAAACATGGTCATTTCCACCATCATGCACCATATTACGATTCACACGCTCGATGTGTGCTTTATCTGCAATAATTTTCTCCTTTGTCTTTATTCCATTTCTGATATTTGTCCTCCATGCAACACGTTCAGCGGCGACTTGCTCCCAATGTGCATTATCAATGCCTGTATCCATCATGTCCCGCTTACACACATCTTTGTATCGTAGGAGAAGCCGACCCTGAGATCTCGTAACCATCTGTAATTCACCAACAAAGATGTCCTTTGGTATTCTACCATAAACCATCCTCCTAACGTGTCCTATCCATCTAAGTCTACGAAGACTGAGCATGGAACAAACCGTCACACAACCTGATCTTTAGAATACTTCAGTATTTGTGATTTTGTCTTGCCACTTAATACCAAGTATTCTTCGCAACACCAGTACATCCATAATGCACACAAGTATAATACACATGATCAAGTGAATAATATTGAGTCAGGTTTTAGTCAGATATGACTGAGCTACCATATGAGAGTAGACGGTACTACCTGCTTTCTGTTACCGCTGAATGTTGGGCGGCGCTTACCAAACCCGACACCCCATATTGTGCCAACAGCTTCGGGCGGAAGAGCGCAATCAGGATGGTACAAGCTTAATCCTGGTGCGAGGAAATGCAACCTAAAGACAAAATGTCATGGCAGGGCAGACCAGGCTCTAACCTTGGTTGGCAGCTGGTCAAGGATCGAAGCTCCGACAGGCGGATAGGACACGTTAGGAGAATGGATGATGGTAGAATACCAAAGGACATCTTTTCTGGTGAATTACAGATGGGTAAGAGATCTCAGGGTCGGCCTCTACTACGATACAAAGATGGGACATGATTAATACAGGCATTGACAATGCACATTGGGAGCAAGTCGCCGCTGAACGTGTTGCATGGAGGGCAACTATCAGAAATGAAATAAAGACAAAGGAGAAAATGATTGCAGATAAGTCACACACCGAGCGTGCGAGACGTAAGATGGTGCATGATGGTGGAAATGACCATGTGTTCACATGACTGTGGACGAACATTTACAGCGTGGATTGGCTTTATCAGCTATATTCGCTACCGCCTTAGGTTGTTGTTATTAAGCCTTTTTGAAGCACACTGTAGCAAACTATCGTCTGTCAAGACGGCAAGGTGCCAATACCACGTGTATTATTATTATTATTTTTTTTTTTTACTTTCCACTTCACCTTTACTACGAGGGTAAGTTAAAATGTAAGTCACAAATGGCTGTAGAAAAATAACTACACATGATAACAACTTGAAACCATTTATTTGTATACATACATTGTCCCTTTATTTCTCAATATAATTTTCACCAACATTGATGCACTTATCCCATCGTTTTATCAGTCCTCCCAAACCAGCTGCATAGAACTGCGTGATTTGTTTTCATTTACCGGCCATCCCAGAGAACTGTGTGACTTACTTATTGACTAGTCTTCGTAACTTTTTCTACCCATCAATGCACCGCTTTACGGGACAAACATTTGTCAGCATAAACACTGACAACCCACCTTGGCGGGAGACATTTCCCGAATAAAGTCGAAATTTAATGTAAATTGAAAACGTGGTTTAGAAAACAGAGCACGCAGTTCTATTAAGCCGGTTTGGGAGGACTGATAAGACGATGGGATAAGTGTATCAATGTTGGTGGAAATTATGTTGAGAAATAAAGGGACAATGTATGTATAAAAATAAACTGTTGTCATATTTAGTTATTTTTCTACAACCATTTGTGACTTACTTATTAACTTACCCTGGTATATTAAACTGATTCTATTTTAATTTCTAAAAGTGTACAAAAATGAGACCGCACCGGCCACCCTAGAGATTTTGCCGCCTGCATGCATGTACGCATTGCACGCCAGACAGAACCAACATTGGTTGGTTGTGAGATGGAGAATTGAACAACAATCAACGGGCACCATAGCAACCGTTGTGTCAAGGGGACATCACTCTATTGTTGTTATCCTTTACTTCGTGTCGGTCAAAACTTCAGTTTACTCCACGCGGGTCTTCTCGAAGTGCCCCCGCTAAAAAGGGCTGTAGTGACCCTTGTCAGAGCGACTTAACGACGGAAGGATCTGTTTGGCTTCCTCGGTGAAAGGGATCATCGTGAATTGCCTACACAGACAGCTATTACTGGGTGGCGGGGCGGGGTGGGGTGGGCTAAGTGGAAGCCTGGTCGGTTACATGGGGGTTGGGGGAAATGAGTAGATGTAGATGGTGTAATGGAGAGAGTGAATGATCAAGAGAGAGACTGAGTGAGATAGAGAGAGAGAGTGAAAGAGAGTGTGAATGAGATAGAGAGAGAGTTAGTGAATGAGATAAAGGAGAGAGTGAGTGAGATAGAGAGAGTGACTTAGAGAGCGTTAGTGACATAGAGAGGGAGTGAGAAAGGGAGCCTCTGTGGCGAAGTGGTCAAGCTGTTTGACTCGTGTTCCGAAGGTTATTGGTTCGATTCCGGGCCGCGCCCTTCGGTTTACGAGTTAAATGTTTCGGAGACTCCTGTGGGTCGTCGCTAAAAGCTACGGAGTTCGTGCTTTGTGCGACGCTTTCCGTGCTACGGAAAGATACTGAGCCATATGGGATAAAACCCGGTGCAATGAAGTCGACCCTGTCTACTTTTAAGTGAGAAAGTGAGATAAGTTAGAGAGAGTAAGTGAGTCAGATAGCGAGAAAGTGAGTGAGATAGACAGAGTGAGTGAGATAGCGAGAAAGTGAGTGAGATATACTGAGTGAGTGAGAGAGAGAAAGAGATAGAGAGAGTGGGATAGAGAGAGTGAGTGAGATCGAGAGAATTTGTGTCTATATAAGAGTATCAAGGTGAAATTCGTGTTAGATTTACAGCCTGGTGTTCCGAGGTAAGTGGCAACATTTTATTTTTTAAGTTTTCATTTTTTCCCCATTGTTCTCATTGTTTCATCTTTTCATTCTTCCCATCCTGTTCTTATGCCTTAATGTAATCACTGGAGGGTCTTCTCCGTGATTATTATAATTATTTTTTTTTTTCGCCGCAACTTCATGTGTTTTCTGTAATTCTGTTCCGTAAAGCTGTATTACTTTGTGTTATTTTATATTGAAAAAAAAAAAAAGAAACCAGTACTTTTAGAGCGCGGAACAGACGGTTTGGTTACTTCGCCACAGATCCGCCGAAATATCATTCTTTCTACATACGGGTTCTCAATATGTGACCCCACTTTCTCCACATGGTCCCACGGGTGCTCGATCACCTCTCCCTTGTCCATAGGTAATCTACCACCAAGAGGTGTATTCCCTGCCAGACGATCAGCCTGTTCATTCTCCCGCACTCCCGCTTGGACAGAGCAAAATATTCATACAGTTCTCACAATCTGTGACCTCTGAAGCGAGGATAGCCATGCTTGAATTCTATTGCCTTGGCGTTTAGCTCGCGTGAACCCAGAAATCGATCTGGCATTTATGATGGCAGGGTTAATGTATACTCTCCTCCCCACTCGGTACCAAATTACCATGTTCACAGGAACTGTATTGCAGTGTTCTTCTGTTCTTCTCCAAGCTCGGAAACAATCTTCACGGGCGGTACTGAATGCATCATCGGATGTAAGAGACGACATTGCTGCAAATCCTCAATGAATTAATCAACGACGACGACGACGACGACAACGACGACGACGACGATGACGACGACGACGACGACGACGATAACAACAACAACAACAACAACAACAACGACGACGACGACGACAACAACAACAACAACAACAACAACAACGACGACGACGACGACGACGACGATAGCAACAACAAAACGAGAAGTTGACTCCGTAAGCTGTAATAGAACACCATCACACGTAACGAAATTAACGTTGAGGACCAAAGTCTTCGTCAGCACACAAACAACAAACACACACCGATAAAACTATATGAAAAACTCTACATGAAAGAAAAAAAAAAGAAGACTGAGTATGGAACAAGCCGTCACACAAATCGATCTTTCCAATACTTCAGTTTTTGCGATTTTGTCTAGCCACTTAATACCAAGTATTCTTCACAGACACCGCATATGAATGCTGTTTAAACGTTTCTCTTGGTGTGAGTATGTTGACCAGGCTTCATTGCCATAAAGAAGAGTATTAAGGAAACAGGCTTGGTAGACAAGGACTTTTGTTGTGGCAGTAAGCTTCCTGTTTTCCGAGACTCATTTTGTTAACCTGTTCATTGTTCTTGCTGCCTTACTGTGGTATACAAAAACGTCTCTGCTAACATCCGTCTATGGACACCCTTTAAAAATACTAATCCCAAATAATTACTGTTTAAGTACCTTATTTTTGGGAAAAGAAAACAGAAAAACTAACCCGTAGTGTAGCTTAATTTATTTAGCATTATTTTAAAATGTGACCTTAGTTTGGGTCACGTACCTGGCCAACCGTCGTCGATTTTTTTTAAACGAAGGCTAAAGGGTCCATTTTGGTTCAGACAAACAAAGGAGACAGACGTGCTTTCCCTTCGGGGATAGGGAATTTTAGCCCTAAAAACCATCATTCTCTGCAACAATGGTATGTTAAATCTACATTGTTAATATGTTTTCATGTATTTTGATAAGGTACATATACCATTGTGTTTAATTAAGAATTAGTTAGAATGATAAATCAACAATTCTTGTAAACTAGAGTCTGATTGATTTTTACCACTGAGCGCCGTGCCAGGCCACGCTGTAATTTTTCCTATGCTTGTACAATTTCATATTCCTTTGTTAAAACTTTTTATAGGCATTGTGAACCTATATCTCATTAGCAATGCTTAAACCTATAAATATTATGTGTACTGTAGAGTATCAAACTCATGTCAGAAACACATTAAGAAACTCTTCTGAATTTGGGAGCAGACTCCTGATTCATACTTCACAGTAGAGAACTCGTTTCTGCCAATTTCATATACCTATGTTTAAATAGCCGGTCTCTCTGGCCGAGGGGTTACACCACTTTCTCTGTAATCCCGTTTATCACGCAGAGTCTCGTAGCGGGCGAGAACTGGGCGCGGTTCGACCCCCGCTGGTGACTTGCGGGATAACTGAGCCGGCCGCTCAGAAAGCAATGGCAAACTACTGAGCGTAATCTTGCCAAGAAATCGACAGACAGCTGAAAGATGCTGCTGTTGACAGCGATGTCCTGTAAAGGATATGCGAATTTTTAAAAAAATGTTTAAATAACTTCTATGCATTGGGAACTATATCTCACTATCTATGCTTAGAAATCTGCAAATAATCTATGAACTCTAAAGAACATTTTCAAAGAAACAATTTCTCCATGTGGAAGCAGACTTTTGATTACACATTGTATGAACATACTTCATAGTAGAGAACATTGTGTCTGCTAAGTGCTGATCTGTAACTGAAAGCTATCGTGCCAAATGTTGGTACAATCTTCTTGTTAACAGATTAGTAACCACACCATAGATGTGAGGGACATGTAATCATTTCATAAAATATTGCTAGGGAAATGCCATGTTTGAGAATATAAATTAAGGAACAAGGAAAGCAAGCGCATGATATAAATGAATGTTCGGATAGGATGTGCCTTCAATCTGCCTCACTTTACTGTGGTAGGAACAGAAGCGAAGATTCATGTCATAAATTGCTTGCAATATTCAGAAGACTGGACCATGCGCATAAGTTATTCTGATAAAGAACACTCCGAATACTAGTAGTAATTGGCAAAATATATCACAGCATTTACTAACCTCATGCTGCTGTAAGCAGTGGGGGAAAATAGTTTGTTTTAGTTTTATGGATTAACCCCTGAGGAAATCCAAAATCCTAGGCTCCTTGCATCATCATTATGAGTAATTATTATGTATTATGATCATGTACTTAATATCAGAGAAATGTATGTTTGTTTTCTCTGTTATGAGAATTTTTCTCTGTCCTGGTTGTTACTCTTTACTGTGGGAATATGCATTTTAATGTTACCCTTGGGGACATGGGGAAGTTGATGGAAGAATCCTTGTGCATGTCAGTACACAAGAAGACAATGTTGAATAGCCTTGGCCTAATGCTGATTATAATCAAGGAAAGGAAACATAGGTTATGTATGGATTATTCTTTTCAATAATGAGAGATACAATATCTACATGTTTTGAGGAAAAGAATGGCTTCACTCATCTAATAGTCCCAGTAACAACAGAACAAAACATAGAGTGAAAAGATACCTCACTCACTATCAGAGCTAGGAAAGCTCTACAACAAGCAAGGAGGGAACTTGGAAACCCACTCCTTTCCCCTTCTCCTCTTGTTGGTTGTACTTTTGTTTGTAATTGTGTTATAACCATGTTAACATAACACAGTAGGTTAATGCTCGTGTTGTATTCTTGTCATCCCTTTCTATAGCGAGTGGTGGATTTGGTGGGACTGCGTTGCCTCCCTATCAACTGGAAACTGGGTCAACAGCCAGTAAATGATAAATGACAACCTGTCCTAAACAAAGGCTGGACCAATACCTCAATGTTTACTGCTGCACTCATTAGCTGCCATAGCCAGCAACAGACAAATTCGAAGACAACTGACTGCGTGATTGATGAAGTCCTATTTTAGTAGGAAAATCCAGGATGGACTTCGCGATCTAAAAATCTACAAAGATGAAGATCAACAGAGTAACTGACAACAGTGTATCGTCTGCTTTACTTCTGAGAAGTACCACCTATAGCCTCATCATTCAACAAAATCAGTGAAACTATGGGACAATCCTACTACAAGTTTAATAAAACTAACAACAGTGAGTAACCTTCAACTGTTGGTTGGATTACCAAGTTAATATCCAAAAATGGATAAGTCTTCGAAAGAACGTCTCACAGCAGCAAAAGTCAAATATAAGGTTCCAGACACTCAACACCAAGTTCTAGTATACGAACACCAACTCAAACAAATGGGAAGAGACAATGAAACAACATAAGCCAGTACAACCAAGGTACCAACTTAAGATCCTCTGAAACATAACTACACCAGATTATCTCAAGGTTCCAAAATCTGAAACACCTGAAATAAGCCATATCAACTCCAGATCTCAGACCTAAACACCATTAGAAGACCATATGAAAGCAGCTAGCGGAGTAAATGCCTTTATGCCTGCAGCAGAAAAATCCTGGAAATATTTCCAGATGAAACAAATGAATGACTCGCAGCATTGTATGTCTACACTGAAATGAAAATACTGAATCAGAACTCTGTGCTGGTCCCATGTCAGCCTAAATGCCAACAACGGTGGAATAGGTTATAGACTGATGACTAGGTGGGTGAAAAATCTGTGGGAACCTAATTAGGATTCGGATATTATAAGCCGAGAAGCTGAAAGGTCAGCATCCTTTTCATCGGATATGGTGATACAGGGAAGACCCTTGGTCCAAGACTCAAGATGCATCTCCTGAAGGTATGACCAACCCAGACCTCAATTTTCCACTGGCACCGAGCCATTTGCAACAGAAGATTCGTGAATTCAGCCCCAATGGAGGGGATAGGTGGTGAATTTATTTCCTAATATGGATTATAATTAGTCAGCAGCCAACTTCAGTGGACATTAGATATACCTTTCATTCGAGGAGTGGCGGGAGAGTGTCAGAATCTTCCCCGGGTCGTCATCACGGGCGCCTGGCAATGACGGCCAGGTACGTGAACTGCAGTAACACTTACGACGTAGTAACAGGGACTGGGCCTGCGTGGTACACGGAGACCACGAGAGGAGAAAGCTTGACCAACACTAGCTCACTGCGGCTAGCGGTCACACGGCCTTGGACCGTAGGACTGGACAGACATGGAACGAGAGCAGTGCACGTATTGAGTGTATGAGTTGACGCTAGATGAGAGAAAGCCTGTTGAGTATAGAAAGACTGAGTGCATGGTATGTAATATTGCATTCATGAATTGATGTATTATATATATATATTTGTGTATTATCGCCGAGTTGAGCGAAGCCAGTTGTGATTGCTGTTTGCGAGAAGTGCGATTAAAGTGTTGAGAGATGTCACCGTGTGTTATGTACATTCATTATGTGTGAGTGATTGTTATCACATCTGTTAGTCACCACGAGCCTTTATTGATTGCGAATCAGGACTCTGACAATGTACTTAGATCATTGTTTGCCTTAATGATGTAAGGTAGGTCAAGGATAGTAGACTCAATTTGTGGTTGTTGTGTTGTTTGTAATAACATTGTTTTTTTCTTGGGACAAAGGGGTAAATGTGTTTTGATAATGCAAATCATTCCCATGCCTGTTCATGAAATTCAATGAGAATATTACACTTGCATGTATGTAACTACAGATCTTGATTTAATACTTGAACTGTTTGTCAAAACTTTGTTGATGTGTACATCAAGTAAATGTGGTGTTCTCCAGTGGTTGGTTATATGTTGTGAACAATCAATGTCTTCTAGCACTAGATAAACTTTAGAGGGTGATAAGTGGGAATTTAGAATTACTCATAAATACAGCTATGAACAGGAGTGAAGTATTTTCCTTCTTGTGTTTATGGTAGAATTCCATGATCACCTCAAGTGGCTAAAATAATAGAGAATCAAATTAAATCCCCTAGACAACTTAACGAAATATTCTCTTAAATTAAAATCCACATCCCACACTTACTAATTCTGATGTTGATTTCCTGATCTAGGGATAATTTGCTATTCACCTCTGATCCTAGATATGTAAAATTGTCTACTATCTCCAGTTCGGCGTCGTCAATAAAGATTGATGGCACCTCATATTCTTATATATATATATATATATATATATATATATATATATATATATATATATATATATATATATATATATATATATATATATATATATATACAGTGGTACCTCGGGTTACGAACTTAATTCGTTCCAGTACTCGGTTCGTAACCCGAAACATTGGAATGAATGAAATAAAGACAGTTCGTTTCAAGATGAAAGAATCGTTCTTTTTTTATTAACATCCGGTCGTTTACCTGACAAAACGCAAGGAATACGTGTACTTCACTTTTTAAATCAAGAGAAAGAAAGCAACCAAATGAATTAAATGTAAAATAAAAAGAGATTTACATCTTTATTACAAAGAAAACAATCATGGGAAATTTGTCACTTTATTTGTTATTCTGAATCATTAGTTTCAGGAGTATCTTGTCGCTGTTTCTTGGCAGCCGACTGGGAATCTTTCTGCACCAAGAAACTGTCAAGGAAAGTTTGTCGCTTCCTTTGCTGGAAAATCTTTCTGAAGTGGGCCATCGCGTTATCATTCATCAGGTTTACTGCCCTGTTAGCAACAAGTTTGTTTGGATGATGGTTCACAATGAAGTCTTCGATATCTGCCCACTTGCTGCAAATTTCTTTAATCCTGGCAGTGAAACGGTCTCTGACGCCTCATCAACGGACGACATAAATATCTTTAGCTGTTCATTCTGAAGATCCACAAGCTCATCTGTAGAACAGTTTGTACTGTACGCGATCATTTGTCTCCAACGTTACACCTTGCTCTCTCTCTCTCTCTCTCTCTCTCTCTCTCTCTCTCTCTCTCTCTCTCTCTCTCTCTCTCTCTCTCTCTCTCTCTCTCTCTCTCTCTCGCTCGCTCGCTCGCTCGCTCGCCTTCATTCGTAAACCGAGGCACTGTTCGTTACCCGAGACATAAAATTTTCGAAGTTGTTGTTCGTAACCTGAAATGTTCGTGACCTGAGCCGTTCGTAACACGAGGAACCACTCTGTGTGTGTGTGTGTGTGTGTGTATGTGTGTGTGTATGTGTGTGTGTGTGTGTGTGTGTGAATATATATAAAAAAAGTTACTCATCCGTTTCCTTGTGATGGACTGGACACGCTGTGGTTGAATTCCGCTTTTATCGTTGTTATGCGGCTTGACCGGAAATGTGGATAATGGCTGGATAGATTGGTATTAGAACTTCTAATGTGCAGAGAGACTTATTAGGATGTAACTAAGTCATGACTCTCTGCATTAAAATAAACAACAACAACAACAACAACAAAAGCAAGCATAACAAAAAACAAAAACAAAAAGCAAAGGGAAAAGGAAAAACAACAAGCCCCGAAGCATGAACGTGCTGCGGGTGTGTGAAGTGTTGTGACCATCACCATTGTGGGTATGTGGGTAAGTGAAGTGTTGTGACCATCACCATTGTGGGTATGTGGGTAAGTGAAGTGTTATGACCATTACATTTTGTAGGCCTGAGTGCACGGGTGGAAAGTCTGTTTATCCCATAGCGAACGTCGATATGTGACATTAAACACTCGTCCGACCACGCGCGTGCCATGACTAATGTAACCTCCTAACAGTCACACCAGCGTGCCCGCTCCGGCAGTACACACGAACTGATGACACTTACCACACGGCGGTTTTAGGTATACTGTTGCCAACAGACTCCAACCCAATGTCCTCCAGGAATGGAGAGGGATCAACTTTTTGATCCAGCAGCAACGAAATTGACCAAGTTTATAATTTTAAATACCCATGGGCATTTATAACATCAGATGGAAGTTGCACAACAGAGATTAACAACATAGTAGGGCAAGCAAAAGCTATATTTCAGAAAATGAAAAGTATCGTATGCAACTATCACTGAATGTAAGAAATATGGCGCTGAAATACTACATAGAACCAGTGTTGCTGTATGGCAGTGAATCGTGGAATGTATATAAACAAATTAGGAAGTGATTGGAAGCAACAGAGATGTGGTTCCTGTGACGAATGTTGCGAATTCCTTGGACTGCCAGAGTAACTAACAACGAATGCCTGAATGAGGCTAATGAAACTAGAACATTATATACAACAATAAGAAAGAGACAAACAGCTTTCTTTGGTCATGTGATGAGAAGAGAGACATTGGAGAACATCGTGACAACTGGAAAGATCGAGGGGAAGAGAGGCAGGGGAAGACTAAGAGAGATGATGCTTGATCGATTGAGACGGTGACATGGAGGAATATCATCGGCAGAGTTGATCAGAACACCAAAGACAGAGATCTGTGGAAAGCCATGAACGCCTACGACAGCTGATAATGATCAACATAATTAACATTCTTTACTGCATTTCAGTCCATTTCATTTTTTGTCGCCATATTTTGGACTGTATCTCTTTTCCCTTGGTAGTTTTCTCATATGCGACAGTGATGTCATAGCGTCATCACATTTTCCCGAGTTAAAGTTGCTGCATATCCTTTACAGGACTTGCAGTCAACCCCATCACTTTTTGGACTGTTTGTAATTTCTTGGCAAGTTTAGGTTCAATAGTTTTTCATTGCTTTCTGATAGATCAGCACTCGTGCCATTGTGTGAAAACATCTCCAGACGGGCTAATGTCGAACCGCCCACAGCTGTGTATCTAAAACACGTATTGTTGGGCGCTCATACCGGGTGTTCGTAAAATCTCACTACACTTTGTTTGTATAACAAATTTGGATAATTAAGTGCATGACGTCATTAAAAATGTGCTCCACGGTCCATCATGAAACAATATACAGTGAATGGTTGTCGTCTGCTGGAGTAATTATTTGCATTCCTACAAAATGGTGTTAGAAACAGAAGAAAGAATGTTTTGGGTTGAACAAGTGTTTCGAAATGGCGGTCGATACACACAGAAATAACAACAGACACGTTGCAAAAGGTATTTGACAATATGAAGAGACGTGTACAGTCATGTCTTGAAGCGCCGTGGTGGACATTTCCAACACCTGTTACAATTAATACTTCATTGGTACTTTCCAGATTCCCCAAAACAGCGTTAGGCCATAGCAGTGACTATTGTAACCAATTTAATGAATATTTTAGCACAATTTTTATGACGTCATGTACTTCATTTTTCAAATTTGACCTACATAAAAAGTGTAGTGAGACAACAAACGCCCTGTAGAAGTGAGGATAAGGGTTAGAGACTATAGGACGCAACTGTGTTTTGAACGTGGCATACAAGAGATTACGAATTCTTCTTCTTCTTCTTCTTCAGCATTCCGAGCCATTGAGGTTCTTTGCTGCAAATACAATCTGTCTCCATTCGTCTCTCTGGTGGACCTTCTCTTGCCAGTCGATGATTCCAAGTGCTTGTAGGTCTGTATGTATATTATCTCTCCACCGCCTTCTTGGTCTACCTCGGGGTCTACGGTCATTTATTTCCTGAGTGTAAGCGAGTTTTGTTTCCCTATTATCTTCCATTCTTTCTATATGCCCCAGCCATTGTAGTCTATTAGCCTTCATGATACCAGTGATTAGCGGGGACTTAAACAAATCATAAATGTCTTTGTTACTTCTTCTTTTCCACTCTCCACTTTGTGTATCCCTAATGGGTCCAAAGATGCGTCTTAAAATTTTGTTCTCAAAGGTTTGTAACAAGGCTTCGTCTCCTTTCGTTGTACTCCAGGTTTCAGAGCCATACAGCACAACTGGTCTGATCAGTGTTTTGTATATTGTGATTTTGGTGTTACGAGATAGCGCCTTTGATTTTAGTAGATGTTGTAGTGCATAGTATATCTTATTTCCAGAGTTGATTCTAGTTTGTATTTCTTCCCTTATGATGTTGGAGCAGTTGAAGATTGTACCCAGGTATTTGTATGTTTCCGTTCTTTTAATGGTCATATTATCTATTTGTATGTGGCCAGAGTTTTTAGCCATTCCGTCTCTTGAAATTACCATATATTCTGTCTTATCTTGGTTGATAACCAGCCCCATCTGTTGGGCTTTTTCCTTTAAGTGAGTCAATATTTCTAATGTCTTTTGTTCACTTTGCCCTATAATATCTATATCATCTGCATAACCAAGCAGCTTGGATGTTCCTCCAATATCACATTCCTCCTTTACCTTCCTTACAACTTTCTCTAGAGCCAGATTGAAGAGTAGCGGCGATAGTGCATCACCCTGTTTCAAGCCAGATGTTATTTGGAAGGGGTCTGATTTCCTGCCTTTATATGTTACTATATTATAAGTATCTTCCATGCATAGTTTGGTCATGTTAATTAACTTCCTTGGTATTCCAAATTCCTGCATAACATTCCATAGACTATTCCTATGGACACTATCATAAGCCTTTTTAAAATCCACAAAAATGTTATGGAGATCTCTTTTATATTCCCAATGTTTCTCGGCTATTTGTCGTAAGATAAATATCTGATCTATTGTTGATCTGTTTTGTCTAAAACCCGCCTGGTAGTCACCTAATATGTCTTCTGAATATGGTTTTAGTCTATTTAGTAATACTGCGGATAGTATCTTATAGCTTGTGGACAGTAGTGATATTCCTCTATAATTTCCACATTGGAACTTGTCTCCTTTCTTAAAGATAGGTATCAATAATGACTCTTTCCAGTCATGGGGTAATTCTTCTGTCCTCCAGATTTTTATTATTAGTTCGTATAGCTTTAGATGTAATGCATGGCCACCTGCCTTTATAAATTCAGCAGCAATTCCATCAGTCCCAGTTGCCTTATTGTTTTTAAGTCGTGTGATTACATATAGGATTTCTTCAAATGTAGGTTCTTCAATTTGTGGTTCGCATGTTAGAACCTCTTCCTGTGGGAAAATGTTACTTGGAGCTTCACAATTTAGTAATTCAATAAAATATTCTTTCCATGTGTTGCACATTTCTTCATTGGTATTTATCATATTCCCATTTTTGTCTTTTAAACCATATGTGTTTTGTTGGTGCCCTCGTTTCATTGACTTCAGTACTTTAAAAAACTTTCTGGATTCATTTTTCTGGTGATTAGTTTCCAATATCTTTGATTATATTACTCATATATTCTCGCTTCTGCTGTCTGACTATTTTTGTAGCCTCTTTACATTCATTTCTATAATGCTCTTCCTTTTGGATGTTATTGATGTCATTTAACCATACATGTCTGGCATTCTTCTTCTTAGTGA
The DNA here is from genome assembly GCA_014155875.1 of Cepaea nemoralis. NCBI lineage: Eukaryota > Metazoa > Mollusca > Gastropoda > Stylommatophora > Helicidae > Cepaea > Cepaea nemoralis. Next base: position 37,070 of record JACEFZ010026489.1, read on the forward strand.
CTGCTTCTTCACATTTTTGATTGAACCATCTGTTCTTTCTATGCGTGGTTGACACACCGAGACATTCTTCTGCGGTAGATTGAATTGTATTCTTGATGTTCAACCAAGTTTGGTCAACGCTTTCCTCCAAAGGGTTTTGCAAAGTTTCAAGTTTACATTTTATTTCATCTGTAAATTTCTCTTTGACTGTAATGTCTTGTAGTTTTTCTCTGTTATATGTTGGGTGTAATCTTTGTAATTTAGTATAGAAAGCTCTCTTAAGTTTTATTTTAAATTTTGCTCCAACGAGGAAATGGTCACTATGGCACTCAGCTCCTCTATAACTTCTGACTTGCTGTATGTTTGATGCATTTCTGTTGTTAATTAAAATGTGATCTATTTGATTATAGGTTCTCTTGTCACATGATTTCCAAGTTTGTTTGTGTATATCCTTTCTTTGTAGTCTGGTACTGCTAATCTGCAGTCCTTTGGCTTCTGCCAGGTTGATGACTCTCCATCCATTATCATTTGAAGTTGTATGTAGGCTTTCCATACCGGCCACTTTTTTATTAGTTTGCTCTCTACCTATTTTTGCATTGAAGTCTCCCAGCACAATCAGGATGTCCTGTTTGGGGGTTTCTTCTATGACATCTTCCAGATCATTATAAAAGTCAAGAGATTACGAATTGCGACCGTTAATTCAATCGCCACAGAACAGGCTTCAGAGCAAGGCAAAATAAATGACCAGTCTTTCACTCACTTTGGCGAGCGACGAGTCCAGGCGTCGAACTCCGCGTCCCGCCGTATCCATGACATTACCAGCAGATCGCTATCAACATCGCTAGTGCGTCCCGCCGGTGTATCTCCGCGGAACCAATAATTACGGAAGAGTGACATCCGTGCTGAGATCCTACTCTCAGTAATTACTGAGAAGGGAAACACATGTTTGGGTCTCATTCTCCTCCAGAGAGTGATAAATGGATGGAGGTGGTGGAAAATGGAGTGAGAATGCGCCGGCAGATCGATGGTGAAAGCTGGAAGATTGAGAGATCGTGTACGTCTGAGAGGGTCCGAGGGAGATTCGTTTGTTGTTATTAGAGCCAGGAGACGGTGCTGTTTCAATGGCTGTGTCAAAGGAGGTTTTATGAGGCGGGGAGTGTGAGATGGGGAGTATAAGAGATGGAGGGTATAGGAGATGGGGAATATAAGAGATGGGGAGTAGATAAGGTCGGTAGTAGATGAGGAAGATGGTGAAAGAGGTAGGTGGTATATGAAAGAGGCAGTGAAAGACATAGATAGTAGATGAGGGTGGGGGGAAAGAGAGCGAGAAAGGGAGTGAGTATAAGAGGTGGGTAGTATAAGGAATGGGTAGTATAAGAGATGGGAAGTATAAGAGGTGAGGGGTGAAAGGGAGATAGTGAGTGAAAGAGATGAGGAGTATAAGAGATGGGAAATATGAGAGACAAGAATTATAAGTGATTTGGAGTGTAAGAGATGGAGAGTATAAGAGATGGGGAGTATAAGAGATGGAGAGTATAAGAGATGAGGAGTATGAGAGATTGGGAGTATAAGAGATGGGGAGTATAAGAGTTGGGGAGTGTAAGAGATGGGGTGTGTAAGAGATGGGGAGTATAAGAGATGGGGAGTGTAAGAGATGGGGAGTGTAAGAGATGGGGAGTATAAAAGGGGGGTTGGG
>JACEFZ010026490.1:0-22500 GCA_014155875.1 Cepaea nemoralis
TTTTTTTTGTTTTTGAAAATTGGAATTGGAATTGGACATTCACATAAAACATTTATATATATATCAGTCTTCGTAGACTTAGATGGATAGGACATCTTAGGAGGATGGATGATGGTAGAATACCAAAGGATATCTTTTTTGGTGAATTACAGATGGGTAAGAGATCTCAGGGTCGGCCTCTACTACGATACAAAGATGTGTGTAAGCGGGACATGATTGATACAGGCATTGATAATGCACATTGGGAGCAAGTCGCCGCTGAACGTGTTGCATGGAGGGCAAATATCAGAAATGGAATAAAGTCAAAGGAGAAAATTATTGCAGAAAAGTCACACACCAAGCGTTTGAGACGTAAGATGGTGCATGATGGTGGAAATGACCACGTGTTCACATGCACCCACTGTGAACGGACATTTACAGCACAAATTGGCCTTATCAGTCACACTCGCTACCGCCATAGTTAAAAGTTATTATGCCTTTTTAAAGCACAAACTATCGTCTGTCAAGACGGCAAGGTGCCAATGATGATGATATGATGATATATATATATATATATATATATATATTATATATATATATATATATATATATAATATATATATATATATATATATATATACACACATACACAATAATAATCTCCGCCTAGAAGAGTATGTAAATATATAACCACGGGCCGGCAGTCAAGCGCTCTAACTGCTGCGCCACCCTTTCCCACAACTCGAGGCGTATTATGTGTAAGGTGGTAATCCCATGTGTGTACACAAATCGGCATCCATTAGTACTGTGGTCAATATTACGCCGACGCCTTTACTTCCCAAGACATTTCCTGGTTCCCATATTAAGTTGGTCATCCTGAGAGCCCAGGTCAGTTTTCAAACATCCATATGGCGATGGGAATTCGAATTTCTGACCATACTGGCGGCAAGCCAGCAGTGATCGCCATTGCGCCACTTCGGCTCTCACAATAATTCCCTAATAAAAGTAAGTAGCAAACTATTGAACATAAGCTTGCCAAGACATCAACAACAGCAGTGCTGGTGTTGACAGCGATGTCCTGTAAATAGGAAATGCAAAAAAAAAAAAAAAAGTAAGTAAACCACCCATTAACACAACCCATTGGACATATATATATATATATATATATATATATTAATCACATATATATATATATATAATATATATAGTATATATATATATATATATATATATATATATCTATATATATATATATATATATATATATATATGGACCCATATTTATATTGACCAAACGGCACTGGGTGTCTGATGTGGACAGTATCTCGCCGACCGCTTTTACTTCCCAAGACAATTCCTGGTCCTCGTTTTAGACTGGGTCGACCTGGGAACCCAGGTCAATTCTGACATTTAGAATCCGTCTTGATGGGGATCGAACCCATGTCCAACGTGCTGGCAGGCCAGCATGCTAGTCACTGCGGCACCACGGGTCACACCCTAATTCCTTGCTAATGCATTATTTTCTTTTGTTATAGGGGCCACAGATGTGTCCTCACCTGGGTGTAACAGTCAATGTTAGTTAGTTGTATTTCCTTTTACATCGCAATCAACCCCACAATTTGATTATTTGTTGATGTTCGTGATCTCTTGGCAAGTTAACGTTCAGTAGTTTGACATTGCTTTCTGAACGACCGGCACCCATACAATTTCGTTAAAAAAAAAAAAAAAAAACCCAACGCAAGGCGGTCTGCTGACAGTCAATGAATTACCAAACAACGAGAAGTAGGCGGTAAACATTTTTAGAACACGATGACAAGTGAGAAAATGGACGATGCGGCCAATGCCTCCTTCAGCACACAAACAAGAAACATACACCGATACAACTACATGGAAAACTCTACATGAAAATATAAATACGACAGTGACTCATCTGTTTCCTTGTTGTGAACTGGACACGTTTGTGCTGCAATCCACATATATGATTTCAACAAAACGACTAGACAGGAAGTGTGGTTATGACACGAAAGTGGAGGTCAAGGGGCTAAAGGTCAATGACGCCACGAGCCCGCGGATTGCCATAGCAACACGCGAAGAGTACATTGGCTGGGGGATCGCTGGCTTTGAACTCAAGAGTAGTCCATACTTGTGCTACTACCCCTAGTGCACTGAACAGATCTTGCGTGTGGATTAACTTTCCTATTAACTGTCGCCCTCCATCAGACCAACGCCACTTCGACTTCTGAGGTACTTGTAATTTACTTCCCCCAATCAAGGACGAGAAGTCAACATTTATAAGTATTATGATGATAACGATAATGTAGTCGGCGACACAAATAATCATGAAGATGACAGCGAAAATAATTACACTGATAGAGATGATGGCGATCAAGATAATGATGAAAAAAGGTGATGATAACGAAGATGCTGATAATGGTAATGTCGATGAATATCATAACAACGATGATGAAGACTCATATAATAAATAATGTGATTATAATAATGATGGCAACAAGGAGATTGACAACGGGGTCAAAGGCAACAATGACACAAGTCATGGCAACAATGAGATTGACAATGGGGTTAAAGGCAACAATCACGACAAAAATGTTAACTTACTGCCTGTACTGCATGGCCAGATCTGTGAAAATCTTTCTTCTCTCACGGTACACGGCGTCCTTGAAACCCTGAAAATGACATAGTTTCCTTTCATTATCAAAATCCCTCCACCCTCACAGTAAATTGTGTCACTAAAACCCTGAATATGATACAATTATCATCATCATCATCATCATCATCATCATCATCATCATCATCATCATCATCATCATCATCATCATCATCATCATCATCATCATCATCATCATCATCACCATCGTCATCATCATCATCATCATCATCGTCATCATCGTCGTCGTCGTCGTCGTCGTCATCATCATCATCATCATCATCATCATCATCATCATCATCATCATCATCATGATGTCCTCTTGTTCCTCTTGTACCTTGCGGTGTCGCGGTTTATATACTTCATATGTCTATATTCCCATGGACACTGTTACTCTCTCTGTCCGTCGTGTACATGGTCAGCCTCTTTATCTGTTTCTATTTGATCTGTACATCATGTCTCGCTGTGATATACTGTCAGTTGACACAATTTTCTTTCATTAAGAAAATCTTTCTTCGTTCACGGTAAATGGTGTTCTTAAAACCCTGAAAATGACATATTTTCCTTCATTACCTCTTTTGTTTTGGTCACAGATAGTCATCTGGACAAGACGATGTGTTATATAGAATGGGGGTACTTTGGTAACAACAGGCGGTAAGTGTATTAAAGGAGTTAAATGTAGAATATCTCATGTGATAACGGCAAGTGGAAGGTGCTAGTTAAATGTAGAATATCTCAAGTGATAACGGCAAGTGGAAGGTGCTAGTTAAATGTAGAATATCTCAAGTGATAACGGCAGGTGGAAGGTGTTAGTTAAATGTAGAATATCTCAAGTGATAACGGCAGGTGGAAGGTGTTAGTTAAATGTAGAATATCTCAAGTGATAACGGCAGGTGGAAGGTGTTAGTTAAATGTAGAATATCTCATGTGATAACGGCAGGTGGAAGGTGTTAGTTAAATGTAGAATATCTGAAGTGATAACGGCAGGTGGAAGGTGTTAGTTAAATGTAGAATATCTCATGTGATAACGGCAAGTGGAAGGTGGTAGTTAAATGTAGAATATCTCAAGTGATAACGGCAGGTGGAAGGTGTTAGTTAAATGTAGAATATCTCAAGTGATAACGGCAGGTGGAAGGTGTTAGTTAAATGTAGAATATCTCATGTGATAACGGCAAGTGGAAGGTGCTAGTTAAATGTAGAATATCTCAAGTGATAACGGCAAGTGGAAGGTGGTAGTTAAATGTAGAATATCTCAAGTGATAACGGCAAGGTGGAAGGTGTTTAGTTAAATGTAGAATATCTCATGTGATAACGGCCAGGTGGAAGGTGTTAGTTAAATGTAGAATATCTCAAGTGATAACGGCAGGTGGAAGGTGTTAGTTAAATGTAGAATATCTCATGTGATAACGGCAGGTGGGAAGGTGTTAGTTAAATGTAGAATATCTCAAGTGATAACTGGCAGGGTGGAAGGTGTTAGTTAAATGTAGAATATCTCATGTGATAACGGCAAGTGGAAGGTGTTAGTTAAATTTAGAATATCTCATGTGATAACGGCAAGTGGAAGGTGCTAGTTAAATGTAGAATTGCGGAAGTCAGCATGGCCTAATGGATAAGAACGCTCTTTCTTAAACATCCGGTGTACTGATGCCGAGGTAGCGGGTGCAACCCCTACACAGGTAAGTTAGACTAAATATGCTGACTTTTCGTCCTTGACTGGGGTGTCTAAATCACAAGTACCTCTGGAGTCGGAGTGGGTTCGCTTGATGGCGAGGATCACTAGTAATAGGGAAAGTTAACTCACACGCAAAAATAAATTGATGCTTTTGACAGTCTTGTGTCATGGCACGGTAGAGAGTCATCCTATCGTGTGCCATGCCGATAAGCGTGGGCGGTCATGTTCTGCCATCTCACTCGATCACAAGAGTCATGGATCAGCTCCGTGTTCCTGTCTCGACCGTGCCACTTGGCCAAGCCATCCAGGTATTTACTTCTCGGTCTTCCCCTTGGTCTCTTCCCTTTGATCTTGCCAATTGTCACCAAGTTCTCTAAGTCATTTCTTCTCATAACATGCCCAAACAATTTTGACTGTCTACGCCTAATGACTATAAACAGTTTACGATCTTCATTTGTTTCTTGAAGGGCTTGTTAATTGGTTTTTCTGTCTGTCCATGGTATTCTTTGCATTTTTCCGGTATAATGGCGACGCGATGACCCGTTGTCTTGAGGAGGAAGCTGTTCAGTGTTTTTCTGTGGATTCCCTATGGAAATTCCCGTGAAATTCGTGTGGATAGTGTTTTTCCTTTGGATTATGTGATGTTATTTCGTGTTCGTTAATTGGAAGTGTTCAAAAGAAGCCACGGAAGGCAGGTGGTGGATGAAATTATGAGGGCAGCCGACAGATATTTGTTGGTTATGGTCTCGAGTTTCGCGACGGCAAGCTTTCTCTCTTTCGAGAGACACTGATTGCGGTCACCCGGCCAGTATGGTCACTGCCATAGAGGAAAGCAACGGCAAACTACCTCTTTGAAATTGCCTAGTTTATTATGATTCGCTTAAAGACTGATCATCGCAAGACAAGGACAGAGACATTAAAATTAGGAACATGGAACGTTAGGACGTTAAACAACGACGGAAAATTAGAGAACATAACACAAGAAATTCAAAGAGAAAAAATTAATATATTAGGTATGTGCGAAACGAGATGGACAGGAGCAGGCATCAAGATACATAAAGATTTTAAGATTATTTATTCTGGAGGTGAGGATCGACATAGGGGAGTGGCAATAATTTTGGACCTGAAAACATCAACGTCTGTTCAGGGATATTGGGCCGTGTCGGACAGAGTATTACTAGTTAAATTGAGTGGCAGACCTTTTAACATAAATGTTATTCAAGTATATGCCCCAACAGGAGAGTCTAGTGAAGATAGTGTACAGGAATTTTATAATGACATAGAGTCTGCCTTAAAGAAATGTAAAAATTCAGAAATAAACATCATAATAGGGGACTTCAATGCAAAAGTAGGAAATCAAGGGGATAGATACACAGTAGGAAACTATGGTTTAGGAGAGAGAAATGAAAGAGGATACAGACTAGTAGAGTGGGCAAAAGAACAGGAAATGATTGTAGGAAACACCTATTTCAAACAACACCCTAGAAGATTATGGACATGGAGGAGTCCTGATAGCAGGATTAGAAACCAGATTGACTACATTCTCATTAGCAGAAGATTTAGAAACGCCCTAACAGTAGCAAAAACAGTTCCCAGTGCTGATTGTTATAGTGACCACAGATTACTCACAGGAACATTGAGGATAAAGTTGAAGAAAGTCAAGTATACAACAGGGAACACTAAATATGATTTGTGTACATTGAGTAATGACAAGGAAATACAAAACAAATTCAACATAGAAGTACAGAACAGATTTGAAATATTGTCTGATCTAGAGATCCTATTCCAGGATGTGGATGATCAATGGGAAATGTTAAAGAATTCAATCAATGTGGCTGCAGAAACAACTATTCCAAAATTAAAGAAGGTGGGTCGTAAGAAATGGATGACTGAGGAAATTTTACACTTAATGGAAACAAGAAGACTCAACAAAAATAATCCTGCCAAATATGAAGAAATTCACAGACAAGTCAGAATATTATGTAGGAAGGCAAAAGAATCATGGCTTGAGGAAAAGTGCTTAGAAATTGAAAAACAACACAACAGTCAAAATACCAAATTAGTACACAAAAGAATTCAGGAGCTTACTAATAAAAGAACAAGTACATCAACAGGCTGTCTAAAAACTAAAGATGGCAAAATCATAATAGAAAAAGATCAGATTCTACATGTCTGGACAGATTATGTGAAAGACCTGTATAATGATAACAGAGAGGAACAGTATGCTATTAGATTTAATAATGAAGGACCAGCAATTTTAAAGATGGAGGTTCAAAATGTTCTTAAGCATATGAAAGCTGGCAAGGCCCCCGGTGCAGATAACATCACAACAGAAATGATTAAAGCTTTAGAAGAATTTGGTCTAGAACAAGTCACTAGACTGCTGAACACATTATATGATACTGGAGATATACCTTCTGAATTATGTAATTCTGTATTTATTGCAATCCCAAAGAAATCAGGAACCTTAGAATGTGATCAACATAGAACAATTAGTATAATGAGTCACATCACAAAGATTTTGTTACGAATTATCATGCAAAGAGTGAGGAAGAAAATACAACCTGAAATAGGGGAAGAACAATGTGGTTTTGTAGAAGGAAAGGGTACAGTAAATGCTGTGTATATGCTGCGAACAGTTATTGAACGTGCTTTAGAAGTAAACAAGGATATACATCTTTGCTTTATTGACTACACAAAGGCTTTTGATAGAGTTAGACATGTCAACATTGTGGATATGCTTGCAGATCTACAAATTGATGGGAAAGACATTAGACTTATAAAAAACATATATTGGAAACAACAAGCTGCCATAAGAATTGATAATGAAGTAGGACAATACCAACCTATTAAGAGAGGTGTTAGGCAGGGATGTGTAATGTCTCCAGATCTTTTTTCCCTATACAGTGAAAATATTTTCAGAAATGTAGAAGACCTAAATGGAATCAGCATTGGAGGACGAAACATAAATAACATTAGATATGCAGATGATACAGTATTGATTGCAGACAATGAACAGGATCTGCAACAATTAGTAGACGCTGTGGTTGTACACAGTGAGCAGCTGGGGTTGGAATTAAATTGTAGGAAGACACAGGTTATGGTCGTCACAAGGAAGAACGAAGTACCACAATGTAATATACAAGTAAATGGGAATATTCTTCAACAAGTGAATCGGTTCAATTATCTCGGAACAGTCATAACATCTGATGGCAGATGCCTTGAAGAGATTAGAACAAGAATCGCCATTGCGAAAGTAGCCTTTAGCAAGATGAAAAACATTCTAACCAATAAAAAGATGTCAATTGAAACGAGAAAAAGAGTGTTGAGGGGATACATAGAGCCTGTTCTTTTGTATGGATGTGAAACTTGGACAATGTGCAGTCAAGCTGAAAAACATCTGATGGCTGCAGAAATGTGGTTTCTGAGGAAAATGCAAAGAATACCATGGACAGATAGAAAAACCAATGACCAAGTACTACAAGAGACAAATGAAAATCGTAGATTGATTAGAGAAATTAGACGTAGACAGTCAAAATTTTTTGGACATGTTATGAGAAGAAATGGACTGGAGAACTTAGTGACAGCTGGCAAGATCGAAGGGAACAGACCAAGAGGAAGACCGAGAAGAAAATACCTGGATGGCTTGGCCACATGGCATGGACGAGACAGGAACACTGAGCTGATCCACGACTCTGGTGATCGAGTGAAATGGCGAATCATGACCGCCCACGCTTTCCGGCATGGCACATGATTGATTGATTGACTCATTGTCCACGCTTCACATCGATACAAAAGTACAGATTCTATGTAGCACTTCAACACTCTTTTCCTCGTTTCAATTGATATCTTTTTATTGGTTAGTATATTTTTCATCTTGCAAAAGGCTACCTTCGCAATGGCAATTCTTGTTCTAATCTCTTCAAGGCATCTCCCATCAGATGTTATGACTGTGCCGAGATAACTGTACCGATTCACTTGCTTAAGAATATGCCCATGTGCTCGTATATCACATTGTGGTATTTCCTTCTTCCCCATAATGTGTCTTCTTAATATTCAGTTCCAACCCTAGTTGTTCATTGTGTGCAACCACCGCATCTACTAAATTTTACAGGTCCTGTTCATTGTCTGCAATCAAGACTGTATCATCTGCATATCTAATGTTATTGATATATCGTCCCCCAATGTTGATTCCTTCCATATCTTCTATATTTCTGAAAATATTTTCACTGTACAGGGGGAAAAGATCTGGAGACTTTACACATCCCTGTCTCACACTTCTTTTAATAGGCTGATATTGACCTTCATTGTTATCAATTCTGATGGCAGCTTGTTGTTTACAATATATGTTTTTTTTAAAACAAGTCTAAGGTCTTTTCCATCAAGGGAGTTAATACACTAATTATTCCATACCGTCGGAGATCGCAATATGTAGAAAGGCATGATCTCCTACGTCAGCCGGCAAGACACTTGATGATGCCGAGGCGTATCTAAAAATGTATCATTAACATTCTTACCGGGTGATCAGCATCTAGTTCCGTCCCATACATCAGGACATTGTGAGCGCTTTGATCAAGATCCGACACTTTCCTGGGAAACCATGGTACACTCTCCATGCAGGCTGCAATAGAAGGGAAATGGTTTGAGAATGTCTGATGGTTTGTGTGTGGAGTTGTAGTCATTACTCCGTGTATGGAACTTTATTCCGTGTATGCAGTTGTATCTAGTATTCCGTGTAAGGAACTGTATTCATTGTTCCGTGTAAGGAACTGTATCCATTATTCCGTGTATGGAACTGAACTCGATATTCCGTGTATGGAACTGTATTCATTATTCCGTGTATGGAACGGTATTCATTATTTCGTTTATGAAACTGTATTAATTATTCTGCGTATGGAACTGTATCGATTATTTCGTCTATGGAACTGTATTCATTATTCCGTATATGCAGTTGTAGCTATTATTCCGCGTATGCAGTTGTATCTATTATTCCTTGTATGGAATTGTATTCATTATTTCGTGTATGGAATTGTATTCATTATTCCGTATATGCAGTTGTATCTATTATTCCGTGTATGGAACCGTAGTAATTTTCCATGTATGGAACTGTATTCATTATTCCGTATAAATAATTGTATTCATAATTCCGCGTATGGAACTGTGTTCATTATCATCACGTGCCTTGCCATTTAAAATAGACGTTCATGTCTTTCCATAGATCTCGGTCTTTTGTGTTCAGGTTCAACCCTGCTGATGATATTCCTCCATGCCACCGTCTCAGTCTACCCAGCATCATTTCTCTTGGTCTGCCACTTTTCCCACTGACCTTTCCAGTTGTCACGATGTGCTATAAAGCCTCGCTTCTCATCACATGACCAACAACTGCTATTTGTCTCTTTCGTCTATCGGATACAACAACAATTACGACATGTTTTAGACATATTCTTATAATGTCGTGAACCAAGAAGAAGAAAATGATTAAATTTGACAAGATGTGAACATTGACAAAAACTGGCTCATAAACATGTCTAGGAAACTGAAATACTTTGGCCATATTAAATGTCACAGTGGCTTGGAGAGAACAGCGATGAAAGGCGTGGTTCCTGGAAGAAGAGGGTCTACCAACACGAAGATGGACATTTACTGAACGTAAAACTGCCTAGAAATAAACCTCTACTTGTTGATGATCGCAAAAACCTTCAAAGGACATGCAATTGTTGAAAAAATTTCAGTATTTTTCCTCTTCTTGGGCCACGATATTCTAAGAACTGTTGCATTTGAGCTCAATTTTCTTCTTCAGTGATTGGGAAATTGTCCATGTGTTGCCACAGACAAGACGAATGTCCCCAAAAATGCTATTATAACTAGTTTGCTGGTGTTGTGCTACAGGTTCTTCATCTGGTATAATCTGGCACCTTGCCGTCTTGATAGACGGTAGTTGATAAAATGAAGTTATACCTCTCCGTAGCACAAAGCCTGGGCTGAATTGTAGAGACCATGTGTTGTCCATGCAGCATGATCTCTCTCCCGGCCTGCCTAGTTTACTCCAGAGGAAAGGTAACACCAATACATCTGGAACAAGACAAGCTGAAGAATTTGCAGAATCAGCAAAGAAAAGCTCTAACAGCCATCCGATCCTAGACCTGTTGTCGACGGGGGCTTAGGGCTTGGTCTGCCCTGCGATGACATTTAGTCTTTAGGCTGCCTTTCCTTGCACTAGTCACCGGGTATACCATACAACATGAAGACTTACCGGCTTTTGTGAGAGCTGGGGGAGTCATGGGGATATTCAGCTGGTTGAACGTAATGCTGGCCACTTCCCTCTTCAGTCTGTCGACCAGTTCCTCCAGTCGGATGTGGTCAGTCTCCACTTCCACGCAGATGTCGTAGAGGGCGTCCGAGCGGCGGGACTTGCGAGACTCTATGTGTACCACGTTGATTTTGTTTTCCTACAGAAGGTAGACATTCAGCTGATTGTGTTTGTTCTATAGAAGTACAACAGTCAACTGATTGTGTTTGTTCTATAGAATAACAACGGTCAACTGATTGTATTTGTTCTACAGAAGTATACGTATCAACTGATGGTGTTTTATCTATAGAAGTATAAGTGTCAAGGGATTGCGTTTGTTCTATAGAAGTACACCAGTCAACTGATTATGTTTGTTCTATAGAAGTACAACAGTCAACTGATTATGTTTGTTCTATAGAAGTACACCAGTCAACTGATTATGTTTGTTCTATAGAAGTACACCAGTCAACTGATTGTGTTTGTTCTATAGAAGTACACCAGTCAACTGATTATATTTGTTCTATAGAAGTACACCAGTCAACTGATTATATTTGTTCTATAGAAGTACACCAGTCAACTGATTATATTTGTTCTATAGAAGTACACAAGTCAACTGATTGTGTTTGTTCTATAGAAGTACACCAGTCAACTGATTATATTTGTTCTATAGAAGTACACCAGTCAACTGATTATATTTGTTCTATAGAAGTACACAAGTCAACTGATTGTGTTTGTTCTATAGAAGTACACCAGTCAACTGATTATATTTGTTCTATAGAAGTACACCAGTCAACTGATTATATTTGTTCTATAGAAGTACACCAGTCAACTGATTATATTTGTTCTATAGAAGTACAAAAGTCAACTGATTGTGTTTGTTCGTGTTCTATAGAAGTACAACAGTCAACTGATTATGTTTGTTCTATAGAAGTATAACAGTCAACTGATTATATGTGTTCTATAGAAGTACAACAGTCAACTTATTATATTTGTTATATAGAAGTACACCAGTCAACTGATTATATTTGTTCTGTAGAAGTACACAATCAACTGATTGTGTTTGTTCTATAGAAGTACACCAGTCAACTGATTATGTTTGTTCTATAGAAGTACAACAGTCAACTGATTATATTTGTTCTATAGAAGTACAACAGTCAACTGATTATATTTGTTCAATAGAAGTACACCAGTCAACTGATTATATTTGTTCTATAGAAGTACACCAGTCAACTGATTATGTTTGTTCTATAGAAGTACACCAGTCAACTGATTATATTTGTTCTATAGAAGTACAACAGTCAACTGATTATATTTGTTCTATAGAAGTACACAAGTCAACTGATTGTGTTTGTTCTATAGAAGTACAGCAGTCAACTGATTGTGATTGTTCTATAGAAATACAACAGTCAACTGATTGTGTTTGTTCTATAGAAGTACAACAGTCAACTGATTGTGTTTTATAATGTAAAACATTGAACTTAATACGATTCTTCAACATTAGTACACATTGAAATATGAATATTTTTAAGCATGGACAAGAAGATACCCTAAAACAACGGTGTCAGCCAAAACCAAATGTATCATCCACTAAAGGCGATAACAAAAGGCAGCTGGAAGATAGCCACCCTGAGAAAACTAAGTTTAACTCCATGGAGAGCTAATGGGGAAAATATTTATCGAAGTTTAAAAACAGCGCATGCGTCCACAGCTGGAACGTGGATGAAATGGATGATGTTCAGCATCAAGCAATGATCAAGAATGTATCCAGCGAAATATAACTAGACATTGCATCTTTGAAATGCCCTACTAGATGACAAACTGCATTGGGAGGACGTGATTTCTCCTCATAACACGGAGGTTCACTATCTCCGCTGCGATGAAGCCTGTCGAGAGCCACACGTCTAGCAGGTTTCGTGACCGAAAGAGAGTCAAAGCTAATTCCCACGATGTTGGTAGTCATGTAACACCCACGACTTGCACCCACGGTTTGCTATCTCTCACATATGCTAGACATGAATGTTCTGTTTGTCTACCGGTATGGTAAAAGGCTCACCACTCCTCCTCAAATGCTTCATGTCGTATAAGAGTGAATAACTGGAACCGAACAACAATTAGGCTCTGTGGAGATGTCAACGGGCTTATTTTTTCTGCCAGCTTCCGTTAGATGTATTCATATTGTTGTTCAAAGGTGTTTGAAGAAGAAGAAGAAGAAGACAACAACAACAACAACAACAACAACAACAACAACAACAACAACAACAACAACAACAACAACAACAACAACAACAGCAGCAGCAGCAGCAGCGGTGACAACAACAACAACAACAACAACAACAACAGCAACAACTACAACAACAACTACAACAACAGCAGCAGCAGCAGCAACAACAACAATAACAACAACAACAACAACAACAACAACGGCTAACCTGGAAGATTTTAAGAGCGCTAGCCAGATGACCCACATGGTTATTAACTGAGAAGACGACGGTGGTTGTTGTCCCCAGGCCAGACGGGCTGTTCATGCCCTCTAGATTCCGCAAACTTTCCTGCGGATACAGACGCCAAAGTTTGGACAGTGGCTTTGTCATTTCTCTGAATCAGTAGGTACAACTATCTCGGAACAGTCATAACATCTGCTGGGAGGTGCTTTGAAGAGATTAGAATAATAATCGCTATTGCAAAGGCAGCCTTTTGCAAACTGGAAAACAGACGTGACTAATAAAATGATGTCAATTTCAACGAAAAAAAAGTGTTGAAGTGCAACATGGAACCTGTAAATTTGTATGGATCTGAAACGTGGACGATGATAATGCAAGCTGAAAAACATCTAATGACAGTGGAATGTGATGTCTGAGGAAAATGCAATGAATACCATGGATAGACAGAAATACCAATGAGTAAGTCCTACAAGAGGCAAATTAAAACCGCAAAATGATTAGAGAAATTAGACATAGACAGTCAACATGTTTTGAGCACGCTATGAGAGGAAATAAACTAGAGAACTTGGTGACAACTGGCAAGATTGAGGGGAAAAGAACAAGGGGAAGGCATAGAAGTAAATATCTGGATTGCTTGATCAAATGACATGGTTGGGACTAGAACATTGATCCACGGCTCTGGTGATCGTGTCAGATGGCGAAACATGACCGCCCACGCTTATCGGCATGGCACATGATGAATGAATGAATTTCTCCCATGTCTTCGGCCTTGGGTTTAGGATCTAACAGACCACGAGTCTAACTATTAACCACCTAAAGCTGAGTGGTCGGTTACAGATTCTCTGGGAGGTCAGCACGGCCGAGTGGAAAACAAGTGCTCGCTCTTAAGCTTCACGTGATGCCGAGGTAGCGGGTTCAACCCCAACACGGGTCAGCTGAACTAAAATATTGACTTCCCGTCCTTGACTTGGGGACGTAAATTACAAGTATCTCAGAAGACGGAGTGGATTCGCCTTATGGCAAGGTACACTGGTAATAGGGAAAGCTAATCCAAACGCATGGATCAATCTGGTGCACTCGAATCAGTAGCACGTAAATGGACTACGCTTGAGTTCAAGGCAAGCAAACGCACAAACAAAAGTCCTCTTAAGTCTAATGCATGAACAGATTCTGTGCCAAACAAAAAGTAGGTTTGGACCAAACGAAAATGAGAGACCGATAATGGGAAGTCACAGTTATGACTTGAAAGTTATGAATATGGTAGCTGTCGCGAAAAATAAACTTGTTAGTTCGATCGATGGAAAAAAAGAGACGTTCGTCTGCCCAAACACCAGCAAACCCTTTGATGTTGTATGGACTGAGAAACAAAATACGTCGCGTTACAATATCTACACCGGTCGGCATTTTGTTAACAAATTGTTGCTCGAGCCTGTCATGAAAATAACAGTGGATTAACCAGATGATGATAATACAGACAGTCTTGTTCACGGCGTGTTTTCAAGGCCACATTATTTTTTAACGGTACAGAAATAACAGAGTTCGCAGCTACAACTGTTTACTTCTAGTCGGCGAGATAAGAACGGTCGGGAGACCTTGAGAAGTTTCCGACATCAAAACGAATTGGCGGCTTGTTGTTGAGACGCGGATTCAGACAATGCAGAAACGCGAGTTTGTTTTGGGTGCTAAAACAGGAAAAGACAACTCTGGCATTGATTAAACACAAGGGAGATAAGATTCTAGAGATAATCTGCCCCTGAAACCTTCTGATGTATTGACATCAAAGGAACGTCACGTGAACAATTCAAGGCTCTTGGACAAAAACGTGATCGGGTGACACAGTGTAACTCGGACAGTTGATTTAGGCAGAAGTGCTTTGGCACTGCAGTTATGGATTGTAATAATGTCTACCGTGTGCGAATTAAGTGTATTTAATTTTACACGTGCCTGTCATGACAAATGTGGATGTGATTTAGTAGAACTGCGGTGTTGCCTAAGGTAGTTCATATTGTATAATTAGTCCTAATTAATTTAGGCAGTAGCATGGTTGAAACTAGCTAGAGTCGTGAAGTGATGATTAGCTCTGTTAGTTGAAAATAGATTAGTGAAGTGTTGATAAGCTCTACTAGTTGAGAATTGAGTAATGGGGGATAATTGGGATCTTCCAGTCGGTGCTCCCTGGTGGGCGGGGTTCCGCATTCTGTTTGTTGTTTTTTTTCTTCTTGTCTTGGCCTGATGAAAATCAATGTGTTGAGTTCATGTGTCCCTGACAGAGTTAGGTTCACTGTATTTTTCTGAGCAAGGCCGATGGCCCACGATCATCTAATAAGGATCAGTGACGGGGAGGCTATCACCAGTTGTGTTATATATTTTACAGGTTCCCTCTGGTTGGGATGAAGAACACAGAACCATTGAAAAATCAGATCCCGAATAAATTTTGGTGAAGGAAGATTGGCCAGCAACTTTCTCAAGGGGCCTATGCTAGAAGAAGTTGATAAACATTGCTCGGTGGAGCTGAATGGTATAAGTATCCCACAGGATAAATATTGAGAACATTACTAAGAAGATTTCACACTACCTGTGGATAGCAACATAGTAATGGGTTTTGATTTTCATACCATTCGTGAATATACCAGTGGTGATGGATGTTCAGTCCACTTATTACTAGAACAGTAGGGATTGACGTTCACATTACTTGAAACCAAAACATTGGAGAGTGGTTGTTCCACGTATCAAAGAAATCATAAATTAAGACGTTATCAGGAAAATTAAGAGATCTATTTGAGTCTAGATAATATGACTGTTTTAAGAGTGAAAACTGTAGAACATTTCGCAAGAAGGAAAAACGTCATGTTCATGGGACAGTTATCCACTTTTCACGGGGCAGGAATTGTGTGGTCTCAGTTTCTATAAACTATTAGGAATAGTCTTTTTTTGTTAGGAACAAAACTAGTATCATTCCTTGACTGTAGATTTGAATGGGAATCAGACCTCATGGTTATCAAAGCTCCTGGAGGAGGACATGTCTGGAGGGAGAGACGCGGCATTTTGTGAGGTCCATTGTGCTGATTCTTGTGATGTCGTGTAATCCTTGCCATGATGAGTGGACTCTGATAATGAGCTTTGTTGTCTGACCTCTACATTTACATTAGAATACACAACACACATTTTCTTCGCATACACGTCTCACGTACATTACACTTTTTCTTTTAATAAATTAATCTTTATTAATTGTTGGAAGCAAGAGTTGTTGAATATGTTGCGTTGGGGAAGAATGAGAGGGGGCATAGTATGACAGTGAGAGAGAGAGAGAGAGAGAGAGAGAGAGAGAGAGAGAGAGAGAGAGAGAGAGAGAGAGAGAGAGAGAGAGAGAGAGAGAGAGAGGAAAAGGTGTCCATGAACCGAAGGAGTGTGTTGGACGGAAGCTAGTGGATTCTCCAAGATATTGAAAAGGGGTAAAATATAATGTGGGTGTTGACTCCCCTCACTCCAGGGACGACACTTTAAAGTAAGAAACGACAGAGACGAACAACGGCGTCATCCGTCTGCAAGGCGGGAGTCGGCCTTTGAAGTGATAGACAGAATGTCTGGCCAGAAGTCGGATGGGGTCTTGTGATGTGGAGAAGATCTCTAGATCACAGACAGGAGACAATTCCCCAAATGAAAGGGGACACCAGACAGAGGTTCACAATGAGTTGGGAAAAATACAGAGAAAAACAACTTCTCGACGCCTCAGCGTCTAGACAAATTGGTGACGTCACTCAAAGCCGATATAAAGGCCGTTTAAGTAAACAAGTTGCGTTAGTCGACCAAGATTTCTGAAGTGTTAAGGATCGGTGCAGTTTCCGAATTGTGTTCAATGAAAGAAACTATAGTGTCAAATTGTTGATATTTATCGGCGGACATAGATCCAGTCTGTGATTGCATAGTTTCGATTAGCAACCGGAATAGGCATATGGTATTCTATTAATCATATCTAACTTAGAGTATGATTAGAAATAGAGTACAGTACTGTGCGGTGATATAATGTATTATAGGTCTGGTGATACAATGTATTATAGGTGCGGTGATAGAATGTTCTATAAGTGCGGTGCTAGAAAGTATTATATGAGCGTCGGCACTAGTTTCCTATTGTATGGCTTTAACTAGCTTGTGTGATATATCATTTTACTCGGGGGGTTGAGGACAATTTAGTGGGATAATAATTAAAGAGATTGAGGATGGTTGGGAGGGATGAGGGGAATGTGAAAAGGTAGGATCTTCCAGTAGGGCCTCTGCTGGGTTTCTGCCCGTTCCTTTATTCTTTCCTGGTGTTGCCATGTCTAAGACCATGTGATGAGCTATTTGGCCGTATGACAGAGATCGGATCTCTGTTATAGATCTGAGTGCTGCTATTGGCCTACACTCACCTAATTACGGTCAGGATTGAGCTGCCCTCACCATGATGTTCTCTACTCAACAGGTTCCCCTTGAGTGTTCCACTTGAGTGTTCCACTTGAGTGTGAGATGATTCATTAAGAAGCAGTTTTAAAGTTTTATACAATGATGGCTCACGGAATGAAGACCGAGATTACTGAGAGGCTTTTACACGGGGCTCAGAACCTAGTTGGTCTGCAGAAACCTGGCTTCTGCTGAGTCGGACTTAATGAACATAAGTGTTGTGTTTAATGAGTGATAAGCTTCATCACCGAAGATTAATAACTCATATACCAAGGACATATATATATATATATATATATATATACACACACACACACACACACACACACACACACACACACACACACACACACACACACACACACATCTACCTAAAAACATTAATAGGTTGTTTTTTTTTTTAAAGAGGGGGAACATTTTATAATCAGAGACTTATGAACAGTAGATTTTCCCCAAGTGACATTTCAGTTAATTGAAAGATTATCAGTTCAACAAACATTATGAAACATAGTAACTTCACCGTGTGGTTAGAGTGAAGACCAAGATCGAACAGTGTCTATCTGATGACCAGCATCCTGTTTGTTCGAGTGATTGGAGAAAGGTTGTCACGTGGACGGAGAAACATCTTCTGGGTGAGGTTCACTGTCCGGAATACATGGTGCTGTTGTGTGCTCAGTACAGTGATGTGACAGACTTTGCTCCTGATTCACTGGTCTGATTCTACATACACATTAGAATATTCTACACACATTCTACACTTTACACACACACACACACCTCTCACACACATACTCTTTGCTTTAATAAATTATTTGTGGTATTTATTTGTTAAATCTAGAGTTGTTGAGTATGTTGTGTTGGGGAAGAATGAGAGGGGGCATGATCCAGGGGTGAGTGAGAGTAAGAAAGAGGTGTCTACAGACTGAGGGAGTTGTGTGGACGGATTCTGGTGGTTTCTCTAGGACAATAATATTGGGTTAATAAAATTGTGGGTGTTGATTCCCCTCACTCCAGGGACGACACTAAAAGTAATCAATAATTACTTACGACAGTAGCAGACATGTTGTATAGGGTGTATTGTTAATGACAGTGGGGTTGTTTGAAAAATATTGCCGTTCCAAGTTTTGTATTTACCTTTTATGTTGCATGAACTCCACAGAGGACTAATACAAAACCTGGAACGGCAATATTTTCAAAAAACCCAGCCATTAAAAATACACCATTTATTATAAGGCAGTGACAACATTTCAGCGATATATAAGTCCATGGCAGATACGGAAAGCTTCTTAAGACGATTAATCATCCCACGACACCTTTTCAGTTAAGGAATCTGCGGAAGCGTAGTGAATAGACGCTCGCCTGAGGTTCTGGAGATCATAGATTCGAATCCATATTGGGTCCGATATTTGAAAGTGACCTGGGTCCCAGGCAGACCCAACCTAAAAATAGGTACCAGGAAAGTTCTTGCGAGGTCATACAATGCACAACCCACTGAGGGCCGACTAAAGGTGCAACTGTGTGTGATACTGCACATTTGTAACCCCTACACCATAGAGCCGGCTAAATGAGAAAACATATCCACGAAAGAATATTTGTACGAGTAGGCTTCAAGTGAAAACCTTAAAATGTGATTGAAATTACTATAACCATGCCATTGTCCTGTAACCTGTCAATAGTGTTGTTGAGCATGTCAAGAGTATTAAGCACGTGACATCATGGTGCAGACAAACATGGTGACGTATTTCTGACGGTTTAAAGATGGCCGCCCCACTTTTTACCTGTACTAAAGAGGGGCAGCGATCTGTTATCAGTTTTGTGATCAGTGAAAGGGTCAAACCTATAGAAATTCATCGACGAATGAAGGTCCAGTATGGTGATCTCACACACACAAATTAAGGTTTAAATTTGAAGCCCCTATGTACACATAACACTGAGTGCGGACTGGTCTTTAAAATGGGTGCAACTCAATGCAATGGTATTGCACCCATATTGAATTCGTAACCTCTTTGCCACGGAGCAGGCAAAATGACACAACCTATCCACACTAGAAAATTTGTATCAGGTGAGTCTCATGTATACGTATACTTCCCCGAGCTACGGTGTCCGTGCTCTGTACTGAGATCCCCCTTGAGCGATCTGCTAGAGGAGACTGAAGCACACGGGAAGGTGTATGTATACGATGAAAGTCAGCCATTCCAAACTACAAACCAGAACTACAACCATTATAACTGCATCAGTCTCCTATCATATACCGCATAAGAAGTTTCTAAGCGTAGTGCACAAATTCCGTAACAATAGCAATGATTCAAATTTACGTACACACTTGAAATAACTGATTCAGTGCTGGAGGATAATATATCGCCACATGTGACCTTCCATGTGCATAGAAGGACGATATATCGTCATACTAGGGTCATCATAAAATAACACAAAGTAATGCAGCTTTACAGAAAAATGTTCAGTAGTTGTGTTTCGTAATTCTGTTCTGTAAAGCTGCATTACTTTGTGTTTAGTTTAGTTTAGTTTAGTTTAGTAGTAACTAAACTAAACTAAACTACCGCAGTTCCACTAATTTTCTTCATACTTGGGTCATGATGTAATTCGTTTTGTATCATGGTATATTCCGCAGTTTAAATGCTAAGTGAACGGATATTTACATTATAATACTGATTCAGTTGATTGTCTACCATGTGGATCAGTTAAAGGGTTATAAATAGATGTATGATGTTAGTAAGCAATGAAGTGGGTATGTGTGAGATCCCTCGGAAGAACAAGAAGCACAAACAGCATATACCATACGTTACATGTTATGACACATGGAAGACGCTCTAGTGCAGTTGTTAGCACCCTCGCTTGCCTGTCCGGTGGGCATGGTTCGCGTTCCCTTCGAGGCTGATTTGTTAAAATTAATCTGGGCTCACAGACCCACGGAAGTAAAAGCGGCCTGTCCGATACTGCCCATATCATCTATTGTGTACCGAGTGGTCTATACAATTATGAAACTAGCATCATATACAATCAAGCCACCAGACTCATGACCCGGGTGGGCCTTCCCGCACAGAGTGTCAGGAAGATGAAAGGCCGAAACATTACGGAAAGGGACACAACAGGAGTATTGTTTTTTAAAGTTTTAGTCGATGGATCAACATCACGGCACACGGGTGTAACCCTATAAGTGCTCCGTTCTCCTCCTAACTCAAATCTGAGTCTGGAGAACCTCAGCCCAGTGCACAAACTCCGTAGCGCCGGCGAGGATCCTGAAATACTTTGGGTAGATTTTTAACTCGAAATTTTGCCCGGGCAGCGCCGTTAGGCTACTCTTTTTCGATTTCCAACTGCCAAGGAATTTCTTACGTGCGCAATGCGCAACAATGCACACGGGCGTCCGATCTCACTACCCAGAGACCAGGGGAAATTATGTTACTAGAAGTCCACGTGAAAAAATCCCGGTCCACACCGGAGCTTGAACCCGGGACCTCCAGAGACCACGCAGCCCCGTCCCCCCTCCTTCCCGAGAGAGACAACGGGATTGCTCACATATAGTGAGGTGTTAACAATTAGGCGGTTCGAATAAGTTTTATGCAGGAAGAATTCGTTGTTAAATGTGAAATTACCGCGGGGACAACGAATGCTCCACGTCGAATAATACCTGTGACTATGTGTTGTAACTGTTTCAGCTCAAGTATTATTCACTTATGCACATTATATGATATACAACCCTGCAGTATGCAACTGACGAGACGCTGCAAAATATGCCAGGCAACAAATCGTACAACATATTGTTTGTGGCTCCTATGTTTAAATTCACTAAGGGACTACTCATCTCATCATGTCTCATCTCATCATGTTCCTCTTGTACCTTGCGGTGTCGAGGTGAAGTATAAACTTCGTGAGAGTGCCCGGCTTATGGGCTTCGTATATCGACATTCCCATGGATTCTGTTATTCCCTCAGTCCAACGTTTACGTGGTCGGCCTCTTCCTCTGTTTCCATCTGGTCTGTACATCATTGCTTGTTGTGGCATGCTGTTGACTGGTAGCCTACTTGCATGGCCAAACCATTTGACTTGCTGCTTTCTAATAAAATCTAGAGCAGCTTTAACCCCTACTTTAGTCCTGATTTCTTCATTTCTGATCTTATCTCTTCTTGATACGTTGAGTATTCTTCTCAGGAATCTCATTTCTGTTGTTGTGATTTTTCTTTTCTCTTTTTCTGTCATTGTCCAGGTTTGGCATTGGTAGCACAGAGTTGGTAGGAAGATTGTGTTGTAAAGTGCTTTCTTAGTAGTTATTGATACATGTTTGTTCTTTAGTATTGGTGCCATTTGTCCAATGAGTTGGTTTGCCTTATTGCACCTATTTTCGATCTCGTCTTCTGATCTGCCATTTGATAATATTATACTTCTTAGGTACTTGAAACTCTTTACTTGTTTCAAAGGATGTTCGTTTAGGTGAATTGTTGTTGTTGTTTTGTTTTTGTGTTTTTTTTCATCTTTAGTTATAGTCATTACCTCTGTTTTGCTTGTGCTAATTTTCATGTTATGTTCCCTACACATTTCGTTTAGACTATTCATGTGGTCTTGTAATTCAGCTTCTGATTTTGCTATTAGTGCTTGGTCGTCCGCAAACAGGAGTTCTCTAATGGTTAGATTTGCAGATGGTTCTTCTTCTGTGTTCTCGTCATGCGGTATTCTTGCTGTCTCTGCTTGGCTGGTTTCTTTACATATGTTGTCTATATATAAGGGACTACATTGTTTTGAAAAAAAATAATTAAAGTACAATTTTTGAGAACGTGCGAATTTTCTAGCGTAACATATGGACATGAGTTATGGACAATTTTCAAATCTTTAAAGAAGAAAATCTGGGCTTTTGAGCTTAAATGTTACAGTAAAAGTTTATCGTAGCAATTCTTATCAATTGTGAGGGTACAAGCCTGACCCTAGTGCAAGGAAATGCAACCTAAATTCTAAATGTCATGGCAGGGCAGACCAGACTCTAAGCCATTTAGTCTTTAGGTGC
>JACEFZ010026490.1:27500-39069 GCA_014155875.1 Cepaea nemoralis
CCCCTTGGTCTGTTCCCCTCGATCTTACCAGTTGTCAACAAGTTCTCCAAATCATTTCTTCTCATAACATGCCCAAAAAATTGTGATTGTCAACGTCTAATATCTCTAATCAGTTTACGATCTTCATTTGTTTCTTGAAGGACTTGTTCATTGGTCTTTCTGGCTGTCCATGGTATTCTTTGCATTTTCCTCAGAAACCACATTTCTACAGCCTTCAGATGTTTTTCAGCCTGACTGCTCATTGTCCAAGCTTCACATCCATATAAAAGTACATATTCTATGTAGCATCTCAACACTCTTTTTCTCGTTTCAATTGACATCTTTTTATTGGTCAGTATGTTTTTCATCTTGCTAAAGGCTACTTTTGCCATGGCGATTCTTGTTCTAATCTCGTCAAGGCATCTTCCATCAGATGTTTTTACTGTTCCGAGATAATTGTACCTATTCACTTGTTGAAGAATATTCCCATTTACTTGTATATTACATTGTGGTGCTTCGTTCTTCCTAGTGACTACCATAATCTGTGTCTTTTTACAATTTAATTCTAATCCTAGTTGTTCACTGTGTGTAACAACCGCATCTACTAAATTTTGCAGGTCCTGTTCATTGTCTGCAATCAAGACTGTATCATCTGCATATCTAATGTTATTGATTTATCGTCCCCCAATGTTGATTCCTTCCATATCTTCAATATTTCTGAAAATACTTTCACTGTACATGGAAAACAGATCCGGAGACATTACACATCCCTGTCTCACACCTCTCTTAATAGGCTGATATTTGCTTACTTCATTATCAACTCTTATGGCAGCTTGTTGTTTCTAATATATGTCGTTCAACATGTCCAAAATATTTAACTGTCGTCATTTTTTATTTGCCTTGATAACCAATCTTCTGGTCACACCTCTATTTTAAGGGTATGTAATACAAGACCCAAACTACTGAGCATAATCTTGCCAAGAAATCAACAATCAGCTGAAAGATGTCCAGTAAAGGATATGCGAACAAAAAATTTAAAAAATACAAAACCCAAAATTTTATTGTCAGTCGGTAGGTGATGTTTAAATTGTCCGCAAATATCTCTTTTTGTCTTCCTTTGACATGTGTTTCTTACATCATCATCATCATCATCATCATCATCATCATCATCATCATCATCATCATCATCATCACCATCCAGTGCCTTTCCGGCTGGCGTGGGCGATCATGCCTCTCCACAAATTGCGATCTACGACGGCATTGATCAATTCTTGTGTTGACTCCCTTCCGTGCCATGACACAAGACTGTCAAGAAGCTTCTCCTGTGGTCTTCCTCTACCTCTCTTTCCGCAATATCTTTCCGGTTGTCACTACTTGTTTCAGTTTTCAGCATTTTTCTATAAAACCACATCTTTAAGGCTTCCTTGGATTGTTTCCCACGTTTACTAATTGACCAGGATTCGCACCCGTGTGGTAATATTGGTTCTATGTAACATGCAAGAACTCTATTTCTAACTTTCAAGGATAGTGACGTATTGCACAAAACGTTCTGTTCTTTATCTCAGTGATGCATCTTCCATCTGATGTTATCCGTGTGCCCAGATATCTGAATGTCTGCACTTGCCCCAAAATAACGTCATTTACTTCAATTGCACATTTAGGCATAATCTGTTTCATTGATATCACCATGACTTCTGTCTTAATATTATTCAAGCTAAGGCCCATTTGTTAACTTTCTACAACCACTATATCTATAATTTCCTGTAGTTCCTCCTGAATTGTTGCTGTCAATACGGTGTCATTGGCATAATTTAAGTTATTTATATTATGTCCACTAACCAGAATCCCTGACATATTTTCTGTAGACCTCATTATTTATTCACTGTCCAATGAAAACAAATCAGGAGACAATGCACAACCTTGTCTGACGCCCTTCTTTATATACTGAAATGTTTCTACCAGGTTGTTGATTCTTATGGTTGCAGTTTGATGCAAATATATGTTCTTTATTATTCTCAAATCTTTGCTGTAATGTTCAGTTGCTTTAGTAATTGTATTATTTCGACATGCTTCACATTGTCAAATGCTTTTGTGTAGTCTATGTAGCTTAAGTACAGATCTGTTTTATTTCTATAGCTCTGTCTAATAGTGTCCTGAGATTATATATAGCAGTGTTTGTGCCCTTTCCCTCCACACATCCACACTATTCCTCACCAATTTCTAGTTTATTCTGATTTCTTATTCTTTTTATAATTATTCTGAGTAGCAGCTTTGTCCTGTGACTCATAAGAGATATTGTGCGATGCTCTTCGCATTCTAAAGAGGCTGATTTCTTTGGCAGAGCTATAAAGGTAGATTTTAATAGGTCACAAGGAGTGTACCCGCTAATATAGATGTTAATTAGGAAGTGTGTCAATATTTCGATTCCAAAAACACCAAGAGCCTCAACTTCCTCTAATGTAATATTGTCTGGACCGGGTGCCTTTCCTTTCTTCATGCGATGTATTGCATCTTCAACTTCCGCTGCAAGTATTGGTGGACCCTCAGCATTGTTTTGAACATTTGCATCCGGTTTTCCTATCATCATGATAGCTCTTCCAGCTATTCCGTCCATATATTGACTGTATATCAATATTACACCGTTACTCGATTTTAAACATCCAATG
This sequence comes from Cepaea nemoralis, assembly GCA_014155875.1. Lineage (NCBI taxonomy): Eukaryota > Metazoa > Mollusca > Gastropoda > Stylommatophora > Helicidae > Cepaea > Cepaea nemoralis. The sequence continues at coordinate 30,146 of JACEFZ010026490.1, forward strand.
TTATTTCGTGTTTTCCTCCCTGTTATTGTATTTATTTATTGATACATGGAATATGAACCTTTTCCTTAATGTATCCCAATTTCCATGCACTGTTGATTCAGCCATACTTCTTTAGCCACTTTGCATTTAATTACTATTTCTTTATGTATTATATTATATTCTTCTTCTCATCTCATCTCATCATGTTCCTCATGTACCTTGCGGTGTCGATGCGAAGTATAAATAGCGGGAGAGTGCCCGCTTATGGGCTTCATGTATCGATATTCCAATGGACTCTGTTATTTCCTGCTTCCATCGTTTACGTGGTCGGCCTCTTCCTCTGCTTCCCTCTGGTCTGTACATCATTGCTTGTTGTGGCATACTGTTAGTTGGTAACCACTTGCATGGCCAAACCATTTAACTTACTGCTTTCTAATACAATCTAGTGCAGCTATAACCCCGAATTTAGTCCTGATTTCTTCATTTCTGATCTTATCTCTTCTTGATACATTGAGTATTCTTCTCAGGAATCTCATTTCTGTTGTTGTGATTTTTCTTTTCTCTCTTTCTGTCATTGTCCAGGTTTGGCATCGGTAACATAGCGTTGGTAGGAAGATTGTGTTGTAGAGTGCTTTCTTAGTAGTTATTGATACATGTTTGTTCTTTAGTATTGGTGCCATTTGTCCAATGAGTTGGTTTGCCTTATTGCAACTATTTTCGATCTCGTCTTCTGATTTGCCATTTGACGATATTATACTTCCTATGTTCTTAAAACTCTTTACTTGTTTCAAGGAATGTTCGTTTAGGTGAATCGTTGTTGTTCTATCATCTTAAGCTAGTCAGTATAATATAGGACTGCTCACTGTCTCAAAGAGTCAGCTGGAGAAATTAGAGCGCACACAGAACAAAGCTATGCTAGTTATTCTGGGATGCGCCAGAGACACCCCAGTAGTGTGTATGCCTTACATGCTTGGTCTGCCGACTGTTGCTTGTAGGCTCAAGGTGATGCAGGCGAAGGCATACCTCAGAGTAGCTGCATACACAGATCACCCGGTGCATGGGGTGCTGGACGCCGTTAAAGATCAGCGACTGATAAGACGGAAATCATGGATGACTCAGGCGGAGGATACGATCAGATAGGTGTGCCCCTTGGCGAACATTAGGCGAGGAGAGGAGTGAGTCAGAGTGCCAGTGGAGCAGTCAGACTTGTGCAGAGTTACAATAACATTGAGCTGGGAGTGCAGGGAGTGGCCAGCAGGGGCCACGGAGGTGGAATTCCAGCAACTAATTCAGGAGAATGCTCGCTCGGGTGATGTGATTGTCTACACAGATGGGTCGGTGTTGAGAGGTAGGAGAAGTGCCTGGGGGTTCTTAGCAAAAACTAATGGTCGACGTTTGGTGCAGGAGAGCCTGGCATATGATACCACAACATCTAGCTTAAGAATGGAGATGGAGGCGGTCAGTGCAGCTTTCCGCTGGATGGAGAATACAATACACACACACACACATTGTGATTGTAACAGACTCAGAAAGCATGCTGAGGAAGGTGAGGACAGGCAATCTTCGGACAGAGTGGATTGCTTCGCTTCGGAGGTCACGGGTGGCAAGCATCGCCTGGATCTTTTCTCCGGGGCATGCCGATGTGCTGGGGAATGAACAGGCGGACAGATTGGCTGGCTCTGCAAAACTTGGTGGAGTATTGATGCATGACAAGGCAGACGTGGTTGCGGCCTTGTGAGAGCACGCCTACACCTCAGAGGAGCAAATGGATCACCATGGTCTGGCAAGAATGAGGCAGCGAGGGGTGACGAGGGGATCTGGCCGACGCTCAACGCTCAGAGGAAAGGCGACACGGACATATAATCAGATTGCTACTGGTACTATCGGTGTTGGAACTCTTCGATGGCTGCTGGGGATGGGGACGGAACGAACGAACGAACGAACGAACGAACGAACGAACAGACTTTCTGTTTCTGAGAATGCCCCGCACGCTATGATGTAGGTTTTTAAATCAATCAATCAATCAATCAATCAATCAATCAATCAATCAATGCCTCTGTTTTACTTGTGCTAATTTTCATGTTATGTTCCCTACACATTTCGTTTAGACTATTCATGGTATCTTGTAATTCAGCTTCTGATTTTGCTATTATAGTATGTCCACATTTGTTTGCCGCAATATAAACATCAATATCTCAGTAACCAACTGAGGGGAAATTATGAAATGTAGTATATAACCTTATCATTATGTCCACCCAACAAAAATTTTTTTGTTCTGGAGATTTTACAGCAGATTTCAAAGTTTGTTTATATGACATATATAATTTACGAGTCTGACATGAAATTCATAATTTTAAATGTATTACAGCGTAGCCAGACAATCAGGGCTCAATTTTGAATATTGTACGTGTTTTCACGGGATTGGCCTTTTGCCAACCCCCCGCGTTGTTCAAACTAAGACTGTTCAGAGGTGTCTCAAAATGTGGGTTATTTCATGAAACCTGATTAATATGTTATTTTTTTTGTTTTTTTTTAAATCTTACCACTTATCGCTAACATTGAAATGTGTGAATATTTTTCAATGGGCTTTAATGCAAAATTGTACACTTCAAAGAATCGCTATGAAGTTGTACACATATTTTTGTCAAGAAGCTGATCGCAAGAAACTGTTTTATACTATTACAAATTCCGAAAAAAGAACAATGCATGCATTGGGCTTGAGTAAATGGATCTATCTATCTATCTATCTATCTATCTATCTATCTATCTATCTATCTATCTATCTATCTATCTATCTATCTATCTATCTATCTATCTATCTATCTATCTATCTATCTATCTATCTATCTATCTATCTATCTATCTATCTATCTATCTATCTATCTATCTATCTATCTATCTATCTATCTATCTATCTATCTATCTATCTATCTATCTATCTATCTATCTATCTATCTATCTATCTATCTATCTATCTATCTATCTATCTATCTATCTATCTATCTATCTATCTATCTATCTATCTATCTATCTATCTATCTATCTATCTATCTATCTATCTACCTATCTATCCTATCTATCTATCTATCTATCTATCTATCTATCTATCTATCTATCTATCTATCTATCTATCTATCTATCTATCTATCTATCTATCTATCTACCTACTATCTATCTATCTGTCTGTCTGTCTGTCTGTCTGTCTGTCTATCTATCTATCTATCTATCTATCTATCTATCTATCTATCTATCTATCTATCTATCTATCTATCTATCTATCTATCTATCTATCTATCTATCTGTCTGTCTGTCTGTCTATCGATCTATCTATCTACCTACCTACCTACCTACCTATCTATCTATCTATCTAACCATCTATCTATCTGCCTGCCGGCCGGCCCACCCACCGACCGACCGACCGACCGACCAACCGACCGACCCACCGACCGACTCACCGACCGACCGACCGACCGACCCACCCACCCACCCATTCAGCCAGCCAGCCATCCACCCACCCACCCACCACCTATTTTTCTGCCTACCTACCTACCTACCTACCTTTCTGCCTACCTACCTACCTACCTACCTACCTACCTACCTACCTACCTACCTACCTTTCTGTCTGTCTGTCTGTCTGTCTGTCTGTCTGTCTGTCCGCGCTATTAAATATTGATAAAATTTACTGGAAAAAACGTCAGGACCATGTGTTGAAAGAGGAAGAGGACTATTGGAGAAAGGACGGATTGAATTTTATGCAACCGAGAGCAATCATCAACCTACTGGAATCGTCCGACACAGATTAAGGTATGAGCAGATAGCAGCATTTAATCTACGTATACACTTACTGGGATATTTTGCTCCAACTATTCAGACGAATTGCAGGCCCTAAACATTATAGCATCAGCATCAGCTGAAGAAACAAGAAGGAAATGAAAAATAAGGTAAGAAATATATTCCTTCTACTTTCCTGTTAATTTACAAATTATTTACCCCGTGCCTCTGTACATTCTCTGTCTTTACTAATATTACACATTGCACCCCTCTCGGGATTCTCCGTGGTGAAGTGGTCAAGCCGTCTGACTCGGGCTCCGAAGGTTGTATGTTCGATTCCGGGCCGCGTCCTTCATTTCACGAGTGCATTTTTTCGGAGACTCCCGAGGGTCGTCGCTGGAGCTACGGAGTTCGTGCTTTGTGCGACGCTTTCCGCGCTGCGGAAAGAAACTGAGCCATATGGGATAAAAACCCGGTGCAATGCAGCCGACCCTGTCGATTTTAAGCTAGATCTTTCATTGCACCCACTCCCATACGAATCCGGATACGCCTTTGTGTGTCATCAGAATTTGCATTACCGTAAAAATAACTTTGTTAGCGAGAAATCACTAGTTGTTAAGCAAAACATCAAAGGAATGTCGCCGTTTTCAATTATTTAAGTTGTTTTTGGACCTATCAAAGACATATTCCTTGGGTGGGGGTAAATATAAGACGGCTGGAAAAATTTCATAACGATGCAACAGACAGTTTTAAAAATAATTGATCGTGAATGAAGGCAAACAAATGTGGACATACTATAGTGCTTGGTCGTCCGCAAACAGGAGTTCTCTAATTGTTAGATTTGCAGATTCTTCATTCTTCTTGATTTTGCTTTATCTTATCTTTCTTGTTTTGTCTATCATCTGCAAAATTTCATCTGTCATGCATTTCTGTTTTGCAATACTATTTTTAAGTGGAATGATTTCTTTTGATATCTGTTGGATTGATTCCTGCAATATGTCCCATTGTTCATCAATAATATAGATATATACACATCAATAATATATATACATAAATAATATATTATCTCAATGGAATTACGTCTGTTCCTTAAAGTAACATTTTCCACCCATACATCATGTGCAATGTCCGGTAAGCGTGGGCGTTCATGTTTTGCATCTCACTCTATCACCAGAGTCGTGGATCAGCTCAGTGTTTCTGTCTCGACCATGTCACGTGCATTTAATCTGCTTCCCAAAGGGCTCTGGAGTTACCAGTCTGGGATGAATACCTGGGTCAATGCGGCAACATTTGCATTTGCTGTCTATAAGGGCTTCCATGATAAACAAGAGGCAGTGGCTGTAGCTCTTGACTTGGAGGTTGAGTATAACAGTGTTAGGTATGATAGTTTGGTATACACTCGGTTGGACATGGAGGTCTGCCCTTGCCTTGTCAGATGGGTTTCGGTAGTCCTTTATGAACGTAAGGTTGCACGGCTCATAGGGTCATCCCCATTGCTCTTTAATGTATAAACCAACAACGTAGTAGCTATCGAGACAACAGGTGTTGTTAGAATCTTGCCATTTTGCAGATGATGTGGTGGTGTACAAACAGGGCAGAGACTGAAAGTTTGGCTGAAGTCTTACAAATGGCAGTAAACAGGGTTGCGAAGTAGTGCAGGGACTCAGGAGCTGTTATAAACACAGATAATTCATCGTTTGTGTGTTACCCCCTGGATAACCGGATCGTGAAGGCAGATGTCCTTTGTATTATATTGAATGGATTTAGAGACGGAAAGTTTGGCTGAAGTCTTACAAATGGCAGTAAACAGGGCTGCGAACTCGTGCAGGGACTCAGGAGCTGTTATAAACCCAGATAAGGTATCGTGTGTGTGTTAACCCCTGGATAACCGGATCGTGAAGGCAGATGTCCCTTGTATTATATTGAATGGATTTACTCAGAGAGAGAGAGAGAGAGAGAGAGAGAGAGAGAGAGAGAGAGAGAGAGAGAGAGAGAGAGAGAGAGAGAGAGAGAGAGAGAGAGAGAGAGAGAGAGAGAGAGAGTAAATTGAATTACTTGGGCTTGGGTATCACCTTCGACAGGTGTATGTTTTTTAAGGATCATGTGGAGGCTTTGGTGGTGACGATTGGTATGGGACTTAATGCATTGAGGGCGATGGCAGCAACCGGGGTAGAGCAGAGGATGCTTTAGAGCAGTGGTTCTCAACCTTTTTTGGTGCAATCATTCACCATATGTTCAGAACGTCATCCCCTCCCCCCTTTCGTATTTCCTCCCTATAAATTCCCCCCCCCCCCCCGCTCCTACACAGTAAAAATGGAAGTTAAATTTAATAACACATACTAGAACAAATCTAGACGTCTACATAAACGTGATTTGCGGGTCTACTTACTTCTATACCCAACAAAGGCGTGTAAAATGAAACCTTACATTACTTTATTTTATAGACACCAAAGGCGAGTAAAATGAAACCTTACATTACTTTACCCTATACCCAACAAAGACGTGTAAAATGAAACCATACATTACTCTACCTTATACCCAACAAAGACATGTAAAATGAAACCTTACATTACTCTACCTTATACCCAACAAAGACGTGTAAAATGAAACCTTACATTACTTTACCTTATACCCAACAAAGACATGTAAAATGAAACCTTACATTACTCTACCTTATACCCAACAAAGACGTGTAAAATGAAACCTTACATTACTCTACCTTATACCCAACAAAGACATGTAAAATGAAACCTTACATTACTCTACCTTACACCCAACAAAGACGTGTAAAATGAAACCTTACATTACTTTACACTATACCCAACAAAGACATGTAAAGTGAAACCTTACATTACTTTACCTTATACCCAACAAAGACGTGTAAAATGAAACCTTACATTACTCTACCTTATACCCAACACAGACGTGTAAAGTGAAATCTTACATTACTTTACCTTATACCCAGCGCGATTCATATCGTCAGAAGGGGTCCCATACCTTTACTTATTGTCCGTGTTGTGCAAGAACAGTACAGGTCCCTTGTATACCACTTAGTGGCACTGGGTACATGGCGCTAGACCCATATTTGTATAGACTATGGGTCCTCTGTGGGTGACGTGGTTAATATCACGCCCCCCCCCCCCGCATTTACTTCCCAGGACATTTCTGGACACCCACTCTGGGCTGGGTCGACCAAGAAGAACCGATCAATTTTACAAAGTCCACCCGCTGTGGATCGGAACCCATGACCACAAGGTGGGCAGAGAAGCGTCTAGTCACTACTCTATCGCGGCTGCCATTGTCTGATTTGGTTTAGCATTACATTACAAATCAGTTGATAAGATGAATTCGAGTCCACACAGATGCGTCAGCACAAAATGAAATGGAACAGCGGGAGTGCTCATAGAATACACAAATAATATTAGGAACACGGCCAGAGTACCAACAGGAAAGTACTGCCATAACTCGGAAGCTGAAACTGAGGCAATCAATACAGCAACAGAGAAATTACTGAATACCAACCATGGTACACAACCTGTGTGCTATTGAAAGATGCACATCAGTACTCGAGGCGCTCCTGTCTGAGAAATTGCTAGCACTACGGACACTACTTTGTGAACTCTGCATAGGGTCACCATACAGTGGATACCATCTCACTGTGGAGTACCTGGAAACGAGAGAGAGCTGATCGATTAGCTAAGGAAGGGGCAATAGAATGCCTGATGTACCCGTTACATATCATCAAAAGAAAAGAATGATCAAATCAGTCAGAAAGTCACCAAACCCTTGTGAAGATGATTATCACTTTATAGACAGACCAGAACAGGACACGCTACCTGTATACATAATTTAAGATGGGTGAAACAGCCATGTGCACATGTGGATTAGCGCCGCAGACAGCAGATCACATAACCAAGACTGCCCAAAATATATACAACACATCTAGGCAAACCTTCTGGCCTAGAGAAACAATAGTGAAAGATAAACTCTATGGACCAGTGTGTGAACTAAAAAATACAGTGACATTCATACAAGAGACAACATTGCAGTTATAAACACATTACAAACGAACGAAAGAAGACGAAGAATACAAATGATAATGTATACATACTTTTGACGTTTAAAAATACAAGATTGCGATATGCTAAAAACAAAAGAACAATCGTCAAATGACGAGGAGGAAAAAGTGATGATCTTTCACGGCGTGGGGGTAATTTGTCTTCAGATTTATTTCTCGCATTTGCATAATCGATCAAGTTCTATGTTTATGGAACGAGTCGTGTCGGACGCTGTTCTGATCTGCCAGATATGCAAACGTTCACACCGACCCTGGTGTTTAAGGTGTAGATGCGAGCTTTTCCTGGCCAGTCGTTCAGACATCGTTTGAATACAGCTTTTCAAAACAAGTTTTCAACTGTTTGGTCGTCTTTTATACGTTGTCTGTGTCTGTTTGTGTAATGTGTATGCCTTCATGGTTGTTTATCTCTCCGACTACTGTTTATTTATCTATCTGTCAAAATGTATGTCTATAATACAGAGCTGTATAGCAACCATGGATGGTTGGATGGACACATGGATAACATCAGATGGAAGATGTATCACGGAAATAAAGAATAGAATAGGATAAGCAAAAACTGTATTCTATCAAATGAAAAACATTTTACGCAATAAGTCCTTGTCACTAGGAGCTAGAAAAAGAATTCTTGCATGTTTCATAGAACCAGTTCTATCATATGGCTACGAATCCTGGACAATTAGTAAACAAGCAATAAACAAACAAACAAAATCCCTGGAAGCTTTGGAGATATGGTTTTATAGAAGAATGCTGAACATTCCACGGACAGACAAAATAAATAATCTGGACATTATGAGAGAGGTTAAGTCACAAAGGCAACTCAGCACAAACATTAGAAAGATGCAGTCATCATTTTTCTTCGCCACATTATGAGAAGACGAAAAAAAAAACAAAACAACAACAACAACGGGTAAATGTTGCGACAATTGGAAAGATTTGTGAACCGAAAGAGGAAAACAACAAGATATTATTCTTTAAAGTCTTGTGTCAGGGCACGGAAGTGAGTCACCACAAGAACTGATCCATGCTTTAAGATCGCAAGATGTGGAGGAGCATGATCGCCCACGACAGTCAGAAAGACACTTGATGATAATTTTTC
>JACEFZ010026491.1:0-64103 GCA_014155875.1 Cepaea nemoralis
AGTCCCCCCCCCCCATACATCATACGTGGATATCTCCATAAGTGCTCTAGACCCCCCCCCCCTTCCACCAACCACCCACTATACATCACGCACGGATATATCCATAAGGGCTCCAGTGTCCTTACATCTCTCCCACCTACATCACACCAGGGGGGGGGGGGGGTCTCTCAGCACAGTGCTCATACTCCGCACGCAGTGCCGGTGAGAATCCAAACATGTGTATACCAGAATCGCACGTGATCCACATATGCCATTGTGGGTAGGTTTTCTCATTTCAGAATGTAGTCTTGGTAGCGGCCTATTCAGCGTGCTCCTCGCGATGTCCCATTTGTGAGGCATTGCTAGAACGGGCAACGGGTTCCCCTGAATTGTTCACACTTGTCCGAGAATGATAGGCGTCGAACTCACTACAGCACTATCAGTCTACCATCATGTTCTTATTGTTTGCAAATAATTCACAGTCCCTATCGTGAATTCAAATACGTCTGCACAAGACAGGGTGGACAGTTTCTCATATAAGCCACTCCGCCACACATTTATATATGGATTGAGGATTACGCCTTTATCCACATGTTTGTCTTTTATGTCTAAACTCTCCTTATGTTTAGATACAGGACTCAGCCTCCGGTCTTCTCCATAATTTCTAGCCACCCAGATCTTCAATCTGAAAGTTAATTTCTATGTAATTATGTTAATCTATGCTAACTATTGGCGTTAGTTCATTCAGTCCAAAACCCTTATTCCAGCCCAATTCTCTAAGGGTGTTTATACCGCCGGCTTAATCCATTGGTGGTACCCTCTTATATAGTGGCATTGCCAGTTAGCCTATCTGCTTTCTCACTGATTGTTCCTCAGACATAGTGGCAATGCCAGTTAGTCTATCTGCTATTTCATTGGTTGGCCCTAGGATATAGTGGCTTTGCCAGCCAGGGTATGATTTAGTATCAGCTCTTTCATTGGTAAACACTTTGATATAGTGGCGGTGCAGAAAATGCCAACTCCTCTGTCATTGATAAAGTTACAGTATCATCCAGCATGTCTGCTGTTTCATTACCCATGATACCTGCGTGACCAAAGTATGGACTTTTGTAGGGATTCAAAAGAATGCCTGAGTGCGAAACCTGTCTCAACATTCTAGAGCACGCAAAATTATTCACTTAGTGCAAACACGGACCATTTTGCCAGTCATATAGAATATCTCATAATAACAATAGCCCACAACTGGCAAGCAGTGTGCGTGACGAAACAAGTATGCTTGAAACAAACACCATGCCGTTTTGTTTTAGTTACTGACAAGCCCCGATGAACACTGTTAGACATTGACAGTTGTCTGTAAATGTCTGCCACTGTCAGGACAGTAAACTGCCACGATCATATCTGGTATTTCTTACTATCGTTTTCTTACCTAATAGTTCGTATGCGCCAGTTCTCACCTGCTATTTCTTCACGTTTTTCACATAGTAACAGAGCCGCAGTGTCTATCATGTGACATAACTCCTGGAATTCAATATTTTTGCCTCCCCGTTGTGTCCATGAATCTCCTGCTGTGATTATCTGCAAAAACACAGACATTCTTGGAGGTCAACCACAGAACAGTCAATCTGAAACACGTTCCTCAACAGGGATGTCCAGGCGGAGAGGTGCCTCAAGAAACTGACCACACGACTCCAGGGGCAGCTACAAGAAATATGAGTGGACCAGCCCAGAACTGAGTATTTCAACTATAGATTTCACCACAGCATTTCATTACATTACGACGTAAATATGTGGAGACCAACTCTTCACGGGAGTCGAGGTGGCGCTGAAACTACCAGGCTAGCTTGACGGCACTGTGGTCATAAGTTCGAGGCTGATAGTTTTTTTTCCCTATGTTTCCCGGTCGATAAAGTCGAATATGGGTCCAGTGAATGTTTCTAAGGGGTTCAAGTGGCTGGCACCCGGGTGTTACCGGGACTCGAACGGGAAGCAAAGAATAGTATCACTGCACCCTGACAGGCATGGCGTAAGAGAAGTCTAAGAGAAGGCAATCTTTAAGGAAGGCTACCCCATCATGAAGAAATATTCAGCAACACAATCCAACCAATCATGGAACGCAGAGGTGTTTCCAAGGCACCAGGGCCAAGACCTATTGACGCGTCCTCGTCGAGCGTCCTGGGCAACAGGTCCCTTCGGGGTCCTGGCTAAAGTCAGTAGGATCGCCGATTCCTCCGAAGTCGGAGAGTGTTTGCCTGTACGGCGAGGAACCACCAGTCTGCACACCAATAAGCCAGACATGGGACAACGGATACTCACGTAAACCTCAGGTCCTGTATGACATCACACTGATGTTGGACAACAGGATGCCTTCATCCGACATACAGGACTTCGCGTTGGAGCTCAAGCCAACGAATACAAGCAAGAAAGCAAGCAAGCAACCAACCAATCATGAACAAGTCACGTACAGAAAAAAGAATGACTCACCAACCAAGAGACAGAAAGCTCTTCCAGAAGAGATATGATACGTTACGGAGAAAGCCACAATGAATCCGGGGCGCTGATTACATGTCTTTCACAAAGGAAAATCTCCACCTTTGGCACACGGAGCGTTAAAACAATGTGTGGATTAGGAAAGAGAGCACAGGAGGTTGAAGAATTGAAATATTATAAGAACTCAAACACACGGCGAAGAGAATTACACAGAGATAAGTAATACCCAGAAAAGGGGGGGGGGCATGGGCGTAGATGCTGGAGATAGCAAAAGATAGGACTGCTTGGCGCGGTTTGGTTGAGGGACTATGTCCTTATTGGAGATACAGTGTAGAGTAGGAAGTAGGAGTCAAGCCGGCCAGTGTAAAACTGACCACATCACCCAAGGTGTGCCAAGAGGTCTTCACAGATATGGGGCCAGCACCATATATCCGCTACACGTGAAAGCAAATAAAAGTGGCATGTGCTTTACTACTGAGACTTCACACCCTAATAGCGGTATCTGCCTAGAGACTTTCATGGAACAAGATCTGTTGACAGACGAGTTCTTAGGATCTATACTAAGATAAGCCTAATGTGCGGAAGCGAGTCTTAGACAATTAACAGACACTTGAGTAATTATGTGGAAGCTGCATATATGTGGGTGTATAGAGAACACCGAGGATGGATAGAAAGGACAATACTTTCACAAAGAGAACTGCTTGCTTGCATCAGAAGAGGACAGCCCACATTGTTTGAGCACGTCATAAGAAGGGGAAATCTGGAGTGTGTCGTCACAATGGGAATGTTGGAGGCGAGGAGAGGAAAGGAGGAGATCAAGAGAGAAGATGCTAGGCCTATGGTTCTCACTCAACCGATGGTAGGGGGGGGGGGGGAATTAAGATCACGTTAATACAAGGACCGATTACTTGATATTGTTTTTCCCTCCATACTTTACGGTTCTGTACTTCTCGCCCTTCTGAAATTCATTTTATAACGTCAGTAGAGACCCGTAAATCACGTTTTATGTGGACGTCTAGACTTGTTCTAGTATGTGTTATTAAATTTAGCTTCCATTTTTACGTATAATGTGGGGAGGGGGAATTTATAGGAAGGAAATACGAAAAGGGGAGTGGACCAATGACGTTCTGAAAATATGGTGAAGGGGTGCACGGACCAAAAAAGGTTGAGAACCACTGTGCTAGGCAGTGTGACATCATGGCTTGGCGGAAAACCAGTATCAATGATTGGCAGCACACTAAACAGAAGGCTGTGGATAGGCATTGTCAAGATGCTAGTGTGGGAGTGTTGACTTAAGGATAATACCGCTGACAATGATGACTTGAAACAATGGCTCATACACACAAGCATCTAGCAGATGTTCAGACGGTAGGATCAAGACAGACTCACAGCGGTAGCTGGTATAACATTTATTTCTTGAGAATATACATCCTGTATACTCCCGCAACAGACTGGGATACTTTTAATCACATTAGACAGTCTTACTTATACGCATCTCGATCATGGGTAGTTCACTTGATGACCCTCAATTATGTCAACACAGTCCAACTGTAGCCACCTGTGTCATAATGAACACTCACTTTGCTACTACTTGGTAACGCTCAATAGATGAGCTTATTACTCTGTCTTGTGCACAATGAACGAGAACTCGCTCTTTTTTACTGCTGCTTACACTCGACGATTAACACCTCCATCAACTACTGGATCATTCCATCACTCATTCAAGTTTGCAATTGTAAACTCGCGTCCTCCGAATATTAACAGAATAACCTTGCTCATCATCTTATGATGTCGGGCGTGTGATGATATTGTCAACTGGGAAAGGTATGCGAGTTAATGTCGGAGTATCCCTGATCTATTGTTATGTTTTCTCCGTCCTTAAAATAGTCAGACATAAATAACACATACCTTGTTAACATATTGTCCAACAGTGCTGATCAAATGGTCTCCTTGTATCTTTCAAGAATTTCAGCTTGTGATAGATGAAAGTTGCTTTTCCCGGATTCGTCGAAGCCATCTGATCAATACTTGGGTAGCTCTCTAATCCTAGGAAAGTGGATAAAAACAATCTCAGAAATGTAATTCTTATATTAGAATAAAACCATACAGTTAGACTAAGAATGTCAACAAATGGACAAACACACATAAACAGACGAACGTTTCTCATGAAGTCTTTATCAACCGGACAATAAATGCAAAACAACAACAACATACAATCAACCCCCGTGTTCGATACCATAATGGTTATGTTACCTTGACAAGAGATCATGGTTAAGTTTTCACTGGATTTGTTGAAAACATAAAAGTGAGACAGTTCTGAACATTTTACCGCAAGTAATAGTAGAAGGGATTGTTACCTGATGAATTGCAGTACAAGATAGAGATATCTTGTTAACTGCAGCTAAAGATTTAATTCGACCAAGAATAAGCAAAATAAGCCATGGATTACATCAGACAAGTTATAATTAATAAAACAACGAAGGGAACTGAAACAGAAAGGAGGTGAATCCGATAACAGCAGGATGAAGTATAAATATGTAACTCGAGAAATAAGAAAGAACATAAGAAAGCAGAAAAACCAATATATACAAGATTGTTGTACCAGAATAGAGCAATATCATAAGGCTGGAAACGATTACGAAATGTTCAAAGAAACGACGTTATTGACAAGAACTGTTCAACCTCAATTAAATGTTATCTGTGGCAAGTTGGGAAATACCAAATACCTAGACAAATTCTAGAAAGATATCAAGAATACTGCAGTGGAATGTATGATATGAGTGACAGTGGGGATATGAATGAGATACATAAACCAATGGCAGCGGAGACAGAACATGAATCCTCATTAGATCCATCGGCGTGGATGTACGCCAGAAACCAGCGGTAGAAGTTACGTAATTGTTAACCACTATACCATCATGGGTCAGACACTCAGAGCTTGATCGGTTACAGGCGTAAAATGTATGCTGTCTCATTATGTTGAGTCATCGCAGCAATACTCAATTACGTCAATAAACATTGAAACATAAGACAGAGGCCGATGTTTTGTTGATGAATTGTGGCATCTGACACGGGCCATACCCAGCTAAAAAAAAATGCTTGCATACCCTTTACAGGACATCGCTGTCAACATCAGCGTCTTTCAGCTGATTGTTGATTTCTTGACAAGATTACGCTCAGTAGTTTGCCATTGCTTTCTGAGCGACCGACTCACATACCCCGTAAATTACCGACACGGGTTAGAACCGCTACCGAGTCTCGCCGTCGTTACGTTACTCACGAGAGTATACAGGATTACGGAGAAAGTCGCTAACCCCTAGACCAGGGAGACCGGCCATACCCAGTTACACCGCCATAATACAGCTAGACACTGTTACAGGTGTGTAGAACACTTGGCCACGTGACATTCTTTTTTTTTTAAAGGGGGGGGGTGGGGGGGGGGGGGGGGGGAAAGGGGGTGTTCGGCTATACACTCTTACAAAGTATTAATCACTTTTTTTCATATCCTTCTTTTTTTTTTTACAGGTCATCGCTGTCAACACCAGCATTTGAATGCTTATGTTGATGTCTTGGAAAGTTTACGTTTAGTAGTTTGCCATTGCATTCTGAACGACCGACTCCCATACCAACTTGTTAAAACCCAGCGTAACGCGGTCTGCTGCCAAATCGGTCATAGCTGTTTCGAACGCGGGTAATCGGGCTTAAGAATCGCGTACGTAAACCCTTGGCCACGGACACCGGAATTAATCACTTAGAAGTAGTTTTTTTCTCTTGCACCCGCTCGCTTTGAACTCAAGCGTAGTCCATACAGACTATTTATAGCAGTGATGGACTGCATTGTGCGTGTGGGTTAGCTTTCCTTATTAACAATGTCCCTCGCCATCGGGCGAACCCACTCTGACTTCAGAGGTACTTGTAATTAACGTCCCCCAAGTCAAGGTCAACATTTTAGTCCAGCTGTCCGGTGTAGAAGTTGAACCGCTTACCTCGGCATCAGCATTCCGGATGTTTAAGAACACGCGTTCTTATCCATTCGGCCATGCGGACCTGCAATTAGAATTAAATTCTCTATTCTAAGACAAGTGTTTGTTATTTCTTCTTCTTCTTCTTCTTCAGCGTTCCGAGCCATTGAGGTTCTTTACTGCAAATACAATCCGTCTCCATTCGTCTCTCTGGTTGACTTCTCTTGCCAGTCGCTGATTCCAAGTGCTTGTAGGTCTGTATATGTATTATTTATATTGTTTGTTATTTAGAATGAGAATTGCTTTCATCTACCACAAATGTTAGTCGCTTCACCTTCGTATAGTCCATGTCGTGTGGTGTTGGTGATCATGTCTGTCCACAACCTTCTGTATCTTGAGCTCCCAGACATTTCAGATACCAACGTTCCTCCCTGCCATGATGTCAAATATCCAGTATCTTCTCTCTTGGTCTTCCCCTGCCTCCCCCCCCCCCCCCCCATCCTCCACCAGCTTCCCATCGTGACGATATACTGCAGCATTTCTCTTCTCATAACATGTCAAAGGAATGGGGACTTTCTTTTCATGATGCGAGTATCCAGTTCTCTCTGTGAGTTAACTTCTTTCAATATGTCTTCATTGGTCTGTCTATCCGTCAACGGTGTTCTCATCATTCCTCTAGAAAACCGCATTTCCCCAGCTTCCACACAATTCCTCACTTTTTTAATTGTCCATGATTAGCTTCCGTACATCAGGATTGGCTCACAACAGCTCTTAGTTACTCTTTTCCTCACCTCGATTGAGGAAGATAAATTACAGAGAATATTCTTTGTCTTGTGAAATGTTGCCTTTACTTGGGCGATTATACAATTTAACGTCCTTTACTACATCTATTATCTGCTGTTATTACAGTACCTAAATATTTAAATACATTGACTTATTTCAGACTGCTTCCATTCACTTTAATGCCTGCATTAGGGTATACACGTTTTCTTTGTAATAACCAATACTTCTGTTTGTTTTCTGTTAATCTTACTAAATCCTTTGTTTTGACTTTCTGTTGTAATTGTATCTAGTATTTCTTGTGACTGCGTTAAAACAAGAAGACAATGATATAAATGGGTAGATAGCATAAACAGATGGACTAAACAGTTCAGACGGGAAGTTAGTTGTATAAATAGGAAAATAATACAAACAGATGTACTGGAACATTCAACAGTAAGCTACTGGTATACAAGGGAAGATCACTTAAATAGATAGACTGAACAGATCAGACAGGAAGACAGTGGTATAAATGCAAGATAACATGAATATTTGGATTCCTGTAACAGTACAGCTAGGTAATGAAGACGATGGCATCAGAGATAAAACAACTCCAGCAGTCTCGGTAGATAGCGTTTATTGGAGTGACTTCACTATTACAGGCTCGGGATAACGATCCACTTTGAATACATTGTAGATAAACAACAGAGGTCTAGCCCAATTAACATTCCAGTTGACGACTTTTACACGACCTCTCCCTAGGACTGCTCGATGGTAACTAATATGTTCGCTGCCCCTACGTCAGCGCGTGAGCGCCCCTAGTTACATTTCAGCGGGGTGCTCACGCGCGCATTGAATGCTAAACCCTTTCCCCTTGCACGCCCATCTAAACCCCTTAACAGAGACACCCTGTTATATTCCTCTCTATCCTCAACGAGACTTTTCCCCGAAAAGTCTTAAACCCAAATCTTACTTAACCTAAATCTACAACCCTTACGAGGTATGCTTTATAAAAACTTCGAGACAACTATCCGTTATTTCTATATTCCTAACTACCTTACCCCAAATAATCATACAAGTTATAGCCAACCGCTATTCTCCCAACCACTTTTGAAATTCCCCTTTTCGTGCACACAATTACTTCTTCTTCGTTACTTTATAAAGGTTCACTAGTCTCAAACCTTAACTTTCAGTATTATCATAATCATATAGATGTATAATTTATCTTAAAAACAGCATATATCATACCTTTAATTCCCTTTACAACACATTGCAACACCTCACCTTATATGTGATCATTTAATACTTCTTCACTTCTGTAAGATCACAAGCAATCCGCTTACATACTTCATTGTTAAAATAGACAGGTATGTCTCTCAAAATCATTGGTATATAAACACAAATTGAAGATTATCATGCGTTATGAAATGCAACATATCATACTCTCCCGTAAATCAACTGAACAACACAGGATAGACAGAGAAATGGTGCACACCAAGAAAAGATAGTAGGAAGTAGTCACATTTATCCTCCCTTGCACTCACAAAACTTTATGAAATAAAGGTTTCCAAAAAAAAAACAAAAAAAACACCTATACAAATTATATAATGTATGAAAATGATATGTTTATCTTCAAGTTTGTTTATATTAAATAATCTTGTTATCCATGATCACAACACCTTTGTGTAAGCCTACTCCATTAAAACATTATTCAAAGTAGTTCATCTAACCTCTGACCTGTATTAACTGTCCTGTTAACCACAGCCAGTAAAATATGACTTTATGTCTGTGCCTTCCCCCTGTCTATACTATATCAGTATCTTCTACTTATTACACACCTTCCCAAACCTCCATGGCTTTCAATCCATGTTTGATCATGGTTATGCCATAGCCACACCATCCAAAAAAATAATATTACTGTTCATATTTTATGAACATAAGTTCTACCCCCTGGCATTTAACCTATCCTGGATTATGCTGTAACCACAGCATCCTTAATTAATATTGACAATGTTCATTTATTATGAACATACTTACTTCCCCTTACGATTCATTGTTCATCATTTAATCCCCCAACTACTGTACTGATATCCACAGTCCCGTCTATGATTACCCCAGGCTAACACAATCCCCACATTCTGAACATGGCGCCCAGTCCATGTGTTCTCCTATTATCGCTGACTAACGCAGCACCCTTTAAATACTAAGCGTATATTATCTCTGACATTCATCTAACTTAATCTTCGACCACCATGACTTATGCTGATATTCACAGCCCTATCTCCGACCACCCTCAAGTTAAACCAATCCCCTCATTCTGAACATGGCACTCAATCCATGTGCGTTCCTATTAATGCTGACTAGCGCAGCACGCTTAATTTATAAGCATTTACTACGTCTACTTTTTCAAAACCTGTAAATTCACTATTGTTAAGGACAAGCATCTATTAGCCATCCCCCAAACCATTACAAAGATGACTCTTTATCAAATTCTACACGTCTAAGTTCGTGGCAGTTACTGAACTCACTCCTATCAAGGCAATTATGTCTGAACGAAGAATCTTATTTTTATTGATCTAACCCAACTCTTTATTCAGAGCTAAATAATAACAGTTTTTTCCAACAAATTATAACAATTCTTCAACTTAATAATTGAAACTACAAATTATGAGTCATTGAAAACCAATCGTAATTCAAAACAGAACGCTTTCCCCCCTAATTATTCAATCATCATTTATCCCCAACATTTTCAAAATAATTTACATAATGAAATAAGAATTATGTTCAACCAAAACCAAACTACTTATTGCAATCAACTAATATTAGTCGCTTTTATGGACTATTATTTACTCCTAACAAAAAACACAACTCATGACCAGGCCATCAATTAACCTGCACTAGTTACAAAATTCATATGTTAACTACAACCAATTTTCTCATCAATGTGCAGAATAATATATATACAAATGTCACAAAAATGTCACTAATCAAAAATTACCATACATTCTCTGGAAGTTAACAATCACCTCCACCCATCATAGATAAGCGCAGCCCAGCGTATCTATTTTCTTATTTGTATCAAGAACTATAACTCATAACGACATTCTCGTAAATCGAGTCTCTCGTCCACCCGACGTAACAAATGTTCTATTCTTCCACATCAATAATCTCTATCAACTTCTCATCTCTCGTCCGACACAACAACTCAAGGTTACACTAAACTGCCTCTTAACTTTATTCAAGCATACTGCGCTGGCAGTCACGTCTCTCGCATCCCTCGGACTACATTCGAACCAAACAGCAACCAGAAACGCATCTGGCCAACAGTAACTGTGACAGATAGAAAAGAAGTGGTATAAGAAGCAGAAGGAAGTGAGGAGGAGAGAAGGGATATTGAGGGAATTGATTGAAGTAGTGTGAAGCCTAAAAGTTCGTTCCTCAGTCGAACTCTGCCTACTACGCACTACCTTTGATAATAAGGAAAGATGAAGAGAGAGAGAGAGAGAGAGAGAGAGAGAGAGAGAGAGAGAGAGAGAGAGAGAGAGAGAGAGAGAGAGAGAGAGAGAGAGAGAGAAGGAGAATGAGGATGAGAGTAAGGGATAGGAAAGATTTAGGTTCGTTCTCCGCGTGAGAACAATAGTTAATTATACTATTGCACCATCAATGTCTCGTGGTGTATGTTATCAGGTTATAGGAGAGATGTACAGCCCACCTCACAATGTCTCTAAACTACTCTAATCTACACAATCTCAGACTGACAAGTCGAAATAAAAGGCAACTCAAACATATATTTATTTTCTTCTGAACAGTAACAGAGTGACAATCTACAGCATAATCGCATAGAGTAACCAGTACATGCATTGAAGACACATCTATGTATAATCGACTCCAAAAACAACACAATACTGCATGACGTCACAAGGGGAGGTAGATAATATAATATACTACTATGCAACCGGATGTTAGGGAAATATTACCTACTATCACCTCCTAACCGCATGAAGAAAAGGACTAAAGCTAGGAATTACACCGGCCTTTGTTTCATAACTATCTCTCCGTGGGCTTATTATTGGTACATGTATTCAGCCCAAATACCCATTGATCCACAGAATGATCCATCAACCCATATACCCAGGGAATTAATTCGCTCCCATCCAACTTGTTCAGCGGGTAACTGTTTATTCAGCTATGCCCGGTATGTCTAGGCAACTCCAGTTTACCCAGACAATGTCTGAAACATTATAAAACAATACACGTGAGTTTTATGTAATAATAAACCTTAGTCTTTCACTACCTACAAAGTCCTTAACAGCTATTGCTTCCCCATCTATGCTAGTATTAATATATCTTAGCCATAACATAAATTAACAACAGTATTTTAAACTCAGTAATTTATCGTTTATGTATATTTAACTAACATTATTATCGCCTATTTCCCGACGCGCCGCCTACAGCCAACATAACCCTAAAAGTATTTAACCATTTACCCGAAGATTTGAACCCGCTGCCTGTACCACGCCAGGCCAACTCAACTACACAACAGCAGAAGCGCGACCTCCTTTCACCTATGTCCAGCGAACAAAAGACCCGCATTCCTTTCCATACCGTTCAAGTCTCTCCGCCGATCTCACCTGTCCTTATTGTCTGGTTTGACCCAGTGGTCGCTTCCCGTCTGCTAGTTTTTGGTTGCCGTGTTTATATTCTTGCAGTGGCCTGTCTTTTTGTATTTACAGGCTGGGCCGACCCGCCTAGTTATCATTAATCTTGTAGCCTATTTGCTTAGTTTACATGTACATATATAGTTTATCTACACTCTGCTTATCTAACCGATTAATTTGACTCCCATCACCCTATTTCAGCCATTTAGATATAGGTCATTCGCAGGACGCGCATCCAGTCCTGATCCTTTGCCGGGTGTTCGTGATTTCTTAGCACGTTAACCTACGGTAGTTTGCTATAGGTTTCTAAACTAAGGTACCTTATTATAATCTAGCTAATACTCTAACAATGCCTTATGTCTACATACATTCGCTTCTGCCACCCAGTTGCTTTTCTGGTTGCCCTTCTGGGTTTCATTTGTCTCTGCCCAATCAATCGCTTGTCGTGGATCCCACTTGACCTTTCCGTCCTATCTGACTTTTAGTCTCCTGCGTGGTTCCAACCGCAGTGTCCTCTGGCTATTGTCGTCCTATTGACGTTTAGCCATCTACTGCAATCAACGAACGGTCTCCTTTGCTGGCGGTCCTCTTAACTCAAGTGGCTTTCTTGCACTTTAACGACCCTCGGACTCTGCGTGTCTTTCCCTTCTTTGGCTTATCTGCCTTGGGTAGGTTCCGTTCACAGATCCTTAGTCGTTCTCACTCCTATCAGTGATTCAGACGAGTTCTAGCATGGGCGCTTGTCCGTCTTCCTTCACTTCCTCCTCCTCCAGATACTATACAGACTTGGGCACGGATTAGCCACAATTTCTGAAGTCCTGTTACTATGTTCCTTGGGCTGCCCCAAGAGGGCACAGACCCCCGCCACTCCCGGAGTCCACTATCAACTGTCCTCTCCCCTGTTCGACTCTTCTTCAACTCACTGGATCCCAAAGTATATATCACCTCTTGAGTTGGCGCCTTTCTTGAATCACGTGACCATGCTTCTCTCATCTCGCTACGGTCATCCAATCAGTACCTCGCGTACCCTGCTTAATTTGCATCTTATTATTAATCCAACTCCCTTCATCCCAATACGACCTATTCTTGCCGCCTTTGCCTGTTTTGGGTCATTGGGCGTGTCCGTTCCCATATATCTAGCCCCATCCGTTGTATTTCTTGCCCATTTGACAGTTCCTATGCTAAGTTTGGCTTCATGTTTCCTGAATTTCTTATTTCACTAACAACGAAAGGTAAACTGTCGGTTAGCGGGCCGTGTCCCAGTCAGTGCCCGGCCACTCACTAACTTTGAACTTATACTGGTCGGTGAACTTTCTGTTTCTCAAAAATATTCCAGTTCATGTTCTCCGGTAAACTTAGGCGGTATGTGAAAACCATTTTCCATACTGTCTCATAACCATCATCATCACATTTAACAACAGCCCCTCACAACAAATCTCACTTCGATGAGACATACTGAGTATGTCTTCGCTATATTCTCTCATTCCTCTGTATCAGGCAATCTCACTTCAACATAACTCTACCAAACGATACCGGATCTGCTTCATGAAATGACAACCAAAAGGTTAATTCAATATCTGCCACAGGACTTTCACAATCCAACTACTTTCTTATTTCAACTTTCCTCAATCATTCACTCCCTTTCAAAAGCTCAGAGCCAACCCGACTCAAACAACACATTAGCTCTAGCAATCAACATTCATAACCAGCCTACCGTGTCAGCCTTACATTACGTCAACTGCCGCAGCACACATCACTCAACGTGAGCATCCCACTCCATCTGGCCACTCCGGACAAGGGACGCTTCAAACTCCAATTCATCTAATCTCCAATCACCACAAACCAAACACAAGACATGCACACATGACATTCTCTGTCCTATCCAATCCTCCATAGCCGGCCACTCCGACATCCAACACCCTGCCTCCTCGGAAATACAATCAAACACACTCCACTCATCATAAGCGTACCGTCCACTTTTTCCTTTTAACACTCGTATATTATGCTCGCTCAGACAGTGCATCCTCTCGGTGATTCTTACGCAATTTCCTTTCAACTCTGAAATATATCCTTTCTCACTGCTTCCAGTCTGAGATATACCAACCGCCCTGTTCATCCATGCGCTATTACCAATAACCTGACATCGTTCTATTCATGCAATCCAACCAGACGACGTTTCAAAACTCCACTCTTCACTCTCTAACCAGCGCGACGAACACAGCTTTGTCTACACTTTTACGCACGCAAGGACATCCCTACGTATCTACAACATAACCAGACAGATCACTCCGATACTCGACTACTCACTCACTTCTCATCAACCTCCTCATCACCCCAATCCTACACCGTCACAGATTCCCTCGAACGCGTTCGTCAATTCTCACGCAACTTTTCAGCTCTAATCATAGCAGATTGTCTCCTGTAATAATGATCTACTGCTTCTTCTTAATGCCTAGAGCTTCTTGTAAAATATTGTGGTCGCAACATCATATATTCCCTGAGCTTCCTCGCGTCATCTTCTGTATACGTCGGGTTAATAGAAATTCCTGCCATCTCCTTATTACATTTCTTCTTACCAACATTTTTTCTTTTATTCCTTCCTTGTGGTTGTTCGGTTGTCGTATCCGTCAACGTACCGTATTGTACATATCTTCCTATCTCGTCCTCCGAATACTCGCTACCTATAGTTGTTCCATCGGCCTGTTTAGTATATGCTGTAGAAAAGGAAGCAACATCTTTGTAATCCAAACTAGCACCTCTGGTATTCTCATTTCTGTTACCACCCTTCGTACTTCGGTCGGGTATATAATTTATGTCCAACTCTGAGGAGTCTGAGCCATCTGTCGTATAATCTCCTATATTTACTAACATACTGTTTGCAGATCTAGCTTTAACACTTTTTCTAACTTTCCTCTTGGTCTTTGTCTGTCTATCTTTCTTAATTTTAACTGTGTCTCCTTTTTCTAATTTCACCTGAGGTGGTTCTGCAACTTCTAGCGTCTTAATAGTTTGCGTTCCCCTTGCTGTTTTCTTAGTCGGTTGCACTTGGGTATTTTTCTCTACTGTATCTACTTGAGTCTGCGTACTATTTTCTATCGTATTACCTGTCTGCGTCTGTGTCTCTCGGTCTATTTTCTTTATCAGCAATAATTTCTTTTTCTGTCCAGTCCTAATATTGGCAAGCACTTTAGGAGCCGTTGAATTCTTATTTGTGTGTTCTACCCTATCCTTCGACCCTGACTTCAGATACTGTCTCTGTCTTTCCTCAAACCATTCGTCACGTCTTTTTCTAGCATTCACACTATAGGATGGCCAACTCCATTGTTTCCTAGAAAGGTTTCTCTCAGGCCCATTTCTGTATCTATAACACTCTATACAAGTCCGACATTTCACAATTACCTCTCCTTTCACCGCCTTTTACCTTATAGACATCGGGTCTTGGTTCATCGTAACCAGCTGCATACGTGGAATCATATCGTCTTCTGTCTTCATTAAGTACTGGCTGTCTCCTGTTATTCCTTCCTACTCTATTGCACTCCACATTAAATCTATAAGTCTCTTGCCCAGTCGTTCTTCTTCGTAACCCTTCTACAAAATTTTCAACCTCACTGACTGCTACTTTCAATTCGTTTAGCCACACGGTCACACGTCCCAATTCTCTATGGAGGTGGTTCATATTTATTCAGTATGTTGACCCAATGAGAGGTCTTGAGCTTCTATCATAAATTTACACAATACTATAATTTACTAAATCAACAGTATTTCTAATCAAGTTCTACAATCAATTACTAATAAAATTAATTCAATATAATTTAATACTTTACTTGGTTAATAGATCGTTTCTCAGTTACAAGTACCAGTTCCAGTTTGTGAAGTCTAGAGCGTAGGTATCCCAGTTTTTTTTTTTTTTTGAACAATCAAAGAGCAGCATTTCCCGACAGCAGGTCCCGAAACGATCATACCGCGACCAAAGAGCAGCACTTCCTGACAGCAGGCTTCAAAACGATCAGACAGCGATCAGAGAGCAACACTTCCCGACAGCAGGCTTCAAAACGATCAGACAGCGATCAGAGAGCAGCACTTCCCAACAGCAGGCTTCAAAACGATCAGACAGCGATCAGAGAGCAGCTTTGGTCAGCCCCTTGAAACAACGATGTATGGCAGCGGCTTTGGTAGCCCGTTGAAACAAACGACAATGCAGGCGGCGGCTTGGATAAGCCTCTTAAGGTAAATAATGCAAAGCGGCGGCTATGAAAAGCCTCTTACGGTAAACAATGCAAAGCGGTGGCTATGATAAGCCTCTTGAGGTAAACAATGCAAAGCAGCGGCTATGACAAGCCTCTTGATACCCACACAGACTGTCTAAACCTGTGTAACGATGATTCAGCCGGAGAAAGATCACAAACAACCACCCCTAGCCGGGCTTCTGGCTGCTGTGACTCTCACATACAATGTTGTAGCAACGGAAGCCATTTACTTACAAAGCGCGTTCAACAAGCGTTTCTAGATGTGCCGTGGTTAGTACTTCACGTTTTCTCTACAACCCAGGACTTGAAATCCTGGTCACGGCACCAAATTACCTCCTGTAACAGTACAGCAAGGTAATGAAGACGATGGCATCAGAGATAACACAACTCCAGCAGTCTCGGTAGATAGCGTTTATTGGAGTGACTTCACTATTACAGGCTCGGGATAACGATCCACTTTGAATACATTGTAGATAAACAACAGAGGTCTAGCCCAATTAACATTCCAGTTGACGACTTTTACACGACCTCTCCCTAGGACTGCTCGATGGTAACTAATATGTTCGCTGCCCCTACGTCAGCGCGTGAGCGTCCCTAGTTACATTTCAGCGGGGTGCTCATGCGTGCATTGAATGCTACACCCTTTCCCCTTGCACGCCCATCTAAACCCCTTAACAGAGACACTCTGTTATATTCCGATGATGACCTTAATCCAGTTGCCCCCTGAGGTTAGCAGCAATTAATATGCGAGTTTAAAAAAAAAACATTTTCACCCCTCATTGGCACCTTGCGTCTTGACAGACGATAAATTGTGCTTCAAAAAGGCATAATATCTATCACTCTTGGCGGTAGGGAGTGTGACTGATAATTCCAATTCGCGCTGTAAATGTTCGTCCACAGTGGGTGCATATGAACACGTGGTCATTTCCCCATCATGCACCATCTTACGTTTCACACGCTCGGTGTGTGACTTATCTGCAATAATTTTTGCCTTTGTCTTTATTCCATTTCTGATGTTTGCCCTCCATTGAACACGTTCAGCGGCGACTTGCTCCCAATGTGCATTATCAATACCTGTATCAATCATGTCCAGCTTACACACATCTTTGTATCGTAGTAGAGGCCGACCCTGAGATCTCTTACCCATCTGTAATTCACCAAAAAAGATGTCCTTTGGTATTCTAACGTCATCCATCTTCCCAAGGTGTCCTATCCATCTAAGTCTACGAAGACTGAGCATGGAATAAACTGTCACACAACCTGATCTTTCCAATACTTCAGTATTTGTGATTTTGTCTTGCCACTTAATACCAAGATTTATTCGCAGACACCGCATACAAAAGCTGCTTAAACATTTCTCTTGGTGTATATTGTCCAGGCTTCACTGCCATAAAGAGGAGTACTAAGGACACAGGCTTGATAGACAAGGACTTTTGTTTTGGCAGTAAGCTTCCTGTTCTCCCAGACTCTTTTTTTTTTCTTAACCTGTTCATTGTTGTTGCTGCCTTACCAATCCGGATGTTGATTTACTGATCTAGGTATAATTTGCTATTTACCACTGATCCTAGATATGTAAAATGGTCTACCACCTCTAGTTCGGCGTCGTCAATAAAGATTGATGGTACCTCATGTGCACCTTGTGACATAATCGATGTCTTCTTTTTGCTAATTGTTAAACCAAATTCAGAACAAGCATGCGAGAATGCAGATGGTAGACATTGTAATTTTTCCTCAGAGTGGGTCGTAACTGCAGCATCATCTGCAAAAAGAAACTCTCTAATCAGTACCCTTCTAATTTTGGCCTTGGCCTTCAATCTCTGAGCATTATAGAGGCCGCCATCTGAGCGTGAGTGAATGTATATACCACCATCTTGAGAGCTTTTTTTTCAGAGGTCCGAACAAATGAAAATCACATGGTGACAAATCAGGACTATAGGCTGGATGTTACAGAATTTCCCACTTTTTCCTTGCTAATGCTTCCTGCACAATCTTTACGACATGCGGACGAGCATTTTTGTGCAACAAGATCACACCGAGAGAAAGCATGGTGGGTTATTTATTCTTGACGGCTTTTTGCAGCTTGTCTAGTGTTTGCAAGTAGTTGGTAGAGTTGATGTTGACACCAGGTTCTTTAAAGTCGGCCAACAATAACCCGTCATCTTCTTCTTCTTCTTTTTCTTCTTCTTCTTCTTCTTCTTCTTCTTCTTCTTCTTCTTCTTCTTCTTCTTCTTCTTCTTCTTCTTCTTCTTCTTCTTCTTCTTCTTCTTTTTCTTCTTCTTCTTCTTCTTCTTCTTCTTCTTCTTCTTCTTCTTCTTCTTCTTCTTCTTCTTCTTCTTCTTCTTCTTCTTCTTCTTCTTCTTCTTCTTCTTCTTCTTCTTCTTCTTCTTCTTCAGCGTTCCGAGCCATTGAGGTTCTTTGCTGCAGATACAATCTGTCTCCATTCGTCTCTCTGGTTGACCTTCTCTTGCCAGTCGTAGATTCGAAGTGCTTGTAGGTCTGTATATATATTATCTCTCCACCGTCTTCTTGGTCTACCTCGGGGTCTACGGTCATTTATTTCCTGAGTGTAAGCGAGTTTTGTTTCCCTATTATCTTCCATTCTTTCTATATAGCCCTTCATGGTTAAAAAAAAAAAATGAGCTCAGCATAACCTTACCAGCGGAAACCTGTAACTTGAATTTTTTGGCTTTTGGTGATCCAGCATGCTTCCTTTGCATGCTATCTCTTTTGCTGCTCGGCTCAAAGTGGTGACACCATGATTAATCGCCTGCCACTATGCGGAAGAGAAATGCATCACCCTGCACTCTGTAACGCAGCAAGTAGTTCAAACAACATTCCATGCGTTCTTCTTTTTGGTGGTTTGTCAACATCCGTGGTACCCACTGTGAACACACCTTCCGATACTGCAGTTTCTTAAGAACGACCTTTTGAATTGTCCCAATTGACACATACAATTCTTTCGCTAGAGAACTTATGCTTCGACAACGGTTCCTCTGTACTTGCTGCGTCAATTTTGATGATGTTTTTTTCTGTTTCAACAATATGCGCCGTCAAACATCTGTCGTGAACTGACGTCCTTTCCTAAACATTCGTGCCCAGTCTGTCACTGTTGTCTTCGACACATATTTGTTACCGTACGCTGCCTGCATTCTTCGATGAATGTCCACTGGTCGACATTCTTCAAATGAAAGAAATTGAATCACCGCTCTTTGAGCTTCCTTGGACGGATTTTGGATCAACCCGGCCATTTTCTCAACGGTCAGAAACAGAACCTATTCATCATGGGACGATAAGCACGTGATCTTTTATTCATTGGTCAGTAGTTATCACATGACTATGATATTATCATGTTCAACTTACGCAATTAGGCGCGGTACAGCATGAACGGATTTCAAATGAACGCCCTTAATATATATATATATATGGTGTTTCCACCTTGTCGTGGTGGGGGAGCTTGAGTTTCTCAATGACCCTGAGAGCTATGCCGGCGGTAGCGGTAGCTACTAGCAGGACCACCCAAGCCGGACAGGTCAAAGGATAGAGAACAAAGTGAAACTCCTTGGTCCTCCAAGTTGGGGGTTGAAGCGTGGGGTTACCATCCCCACCTTTGTAAAAACTATTTTGTTACGAAACAGATACACAAGCCTCGAATTCGAACTGACTTATTTGGACAAGGAACTCGGTATAAACTCCACACTAAACTCCTCTACTAAAATCAAATGCGTTATCTCGTAACACCAAGATCACAATATACAAAACACTGATCAGACCAGTTGTGCTGTATGGCTCTGAAACCTGGAGTACAACGAAAGGAGACGAAGCCTTGTTACAAACCTTTGAGAACAAAGTTTTAAGACGCATCTTTGGACCCATTAGGGATACACAAAGTGGAGAGTGGAAAAGAAGAAGCAACAAAGACATTTATGATCTGTTTAAGTCCCCGCTAATCACTGGTACCATGAAGGCTAATAGACTACAATGGATGGGGCATACAGAAGGAATGGAAGATAATAGGGAGACAAAACTCGCTTACACTCAGGAAATAAATGACCGTAGACCCCGAGGTAGACCAAGAAGATGGGGGGGAGATAATATACATACAGACCTACAAGCACTTGGAATCAACGACTGGCAAGAGAAGGTCAACCAGAGATGAATGGAGTCGGATTGTATCTGCAGCAAAGAACCTCAATGGCTCGGAACGGTGAAGTAGAAGATATATATTTATATATAAAAGAGAGAAACAAACAAACATCATTATTTGTTCTTTGGTCATGTATGTAATGAGAAGAGATTCATTGGTAAACATCGTGACGACATCGTGGCAGGTCGTGTGAAATTATACTGGATGGACTGAGACACTTACATGGAGGAATATCTTCCAGAAAGCTGATTCAGAACAATTATGGCTGATATATGTGGAGAGACATGAACGTCTTCGTAAGTTGTCAAGGCACGTGATGATGATGATGATGATGATGATGATGATGATGATGGTGATGATGATGATGATGATTGTCACAGAAAAAACTGCAGTTTAATGATTCCTTGATAACTTACATATTAAAATACAAGGAAGGAGAAGGGTTAACAATCGTGTACTTCATTCTGAGAGGAGGACGAATAAAAGAGCATTGACCGACACAGATATGAAAATAGGATACAGGTGTTCGTAAAGTTCATTGCTTGACGATCTGACGGACACGGAGAAACAGGACGATCGGCCGACGGGAAAATGAACGGAGAATGCTTTGAAGTGCAAACGAGCGATGGACAGAGGACCAGCGCAACAGCGGAGAACGGAGCGCCAGGACGTATACGTGATTTCACTGAACTTTTGATGTTACGGGTACGGCTAATTTGATTGTAGATCAAACAATCAACGGAGAATGGGACACGCAATATAAAAAGCTGAACATGGAGTTTCTGTTTAGTGTGATACCAAACTGGACGGAAAGATAGAATTATGTGTCCTGTAATGAATAGAAATATCCTCCCTTATAATGGGATAGAGTGCTTGGCTGCGGATAAATTTCGATTCGGGGACTTACATTAATTCTATAGATATATATATATAAGGTAACACTAATATTAGAGTAATAGTGGCATAGGGATATAGGTGTTTGTTCTTAATGTGTGAAATTGCATTCGTTTATCTAGTCGTGTAAACTTTAGTGCACTCAGAAATCGTATGTCCGTATGTTTTTCGGAGGCTTTTCAGTATGGCTAGAAAGGGACTATCACATAAGAAAATTATATGAAGCAGACGCATATCACCAGATTACCTATCTTCTCCACAGGTTCAAATCTCCTATTGAAATCATAGAAGAGATGAAGGTTACTACACTTGAGCAAATAAAGTACCTACTTAGAAACAACAAGAACATAGACATGTTTAATATGAAGAAGTGATAACTTAACGTCAAATACAGAACACTGTATGCTCAAACAAATATACAACTACAACCCTTAAAAGGAAAAGACGTTAACCTGTGGCAAGCAGGGATACTTAAAACTGCATGCAATTGCACTGTGCCGAAACATTAAATTTTATTAACAATAGACATGGTGTAGAACATTCATAGTAACTCTAGACAATGTTGGATAGTGGCGGTGTGTATTCAGAGGTGGATTATAATACCGTCCAACCCGGGAAATATATGAACTTCAGTGACTTACCAAATCGGATTATTTTCTGGTGATAAGACATTGAACAGTTGTTTTCTTCAAGAATTGGATTAATTCCCGACTCAAGCAGGAGGAGATCATTCATGGTGAGATCACTCCATTTCTGTGTGTGCAGTCCTGTGTTTTGGCTGACAGAAAAGACGAGAAGAACTAATGCACATACGAGATCAACCGTCCTATCTTGCATTCACACTAGCAGACAATACCAACTACATATACACAGTCCATACATACACCAGACATAGTTTTTCTTAATAAATCTGTTATTTATTGTTGAAAGGAACTGTTGTCAGAGTATGTGTTGAGAAAATAACAGAGAGAGTGAAAGAAATAGATATATGGAAGGGAAGACAGAAGGGAGGGGTGTAGACAAAAGTCAGTCAATAATCCCAACAGATAATAAGTTTGAAGATGTGCTTGTTGATTCCAACTCTCTCCCGGGAAAACAAGCGACAATGATGATGATGATGATGATGATGATGAATGATGATGATGATAATGATGATGATGATGATGACTGGGGTATAGTTTGTAAATATATAAGTTTAAACAAAATGTATAAAAACAATTACCGACCTTCAATACTGATCTCCAGGCACGACAGCGTCAATTGTTGACCCACAAAGAATCGACGGCCGACCTTTAAGTGCACCCGTTGATTTTCAATGAGGAAGTAGATTACGCTTAAATGAAAGTTAAAATCCTGAAGATAGGATCTTGTTCTGACAGCAGCTTTCTGGACCCCGTTGATTCTTCCACAATGACTCAGTCTATATATTAAAGTGTGTCTTTCCTAGAATCAGGATGTTCTCTTTCTGTGTCTGTTCGTTTTATTATATCGTCTGCGACTCCTGTCAACTGTTCTAGCTACAGCATAACCTGTTCTATTTCCGACATCATTGATTACCCTGCAGAACGTATTTTGTTTGGCCCTTTGTTATGGAGATAACATCCGGTTACCTGATTCGTACGCACGAATGTAGTCCTGAGTTCACTGTTTCTCATATTTGCAGTCTCATGTCGTCTTCTCTCCTTCATATATCATGTATCTGACATTGTGACACCCATGCTTACATTGTGGGCATCCCCCCTTCCCATTTTTGTCCTCTCATATCTGCTGTGCTGTTGATCCTGTCTGTCAAAGAGTCACGTCGCAAATCTAAATCTGTTGTTGAACTTAACAAAACAACAATAATGTCTATGGCAAAACTACCTACCAACCGAAGAAGGCAATCAGCAATGAAGAAATTGAAAATGGCAGAAACATGTCATATCTGGGCTCCATTATCATCAACAATAGCGACTGACCTGTAGAAGTCAAACGCAAGCTGACTACCAGCCATGCCGAGATTACACAACATGAATAACCTGTAGCACAACACCAGCCATGCCGAGATTACACAACATGAATAACCTGTAGCACAACACCAGCCATGCCGAGATTACACAACATGAATAACCTGTAGCACAACACCAGCCATGCCGAGATTACACAACATGAATAACCTGTAGCACAACACCAGCCATGCCGAGATTACACAACATGAATAACCTGTAGCACAACACCAGCCATGCCGAGATTACACAACATGAATAACCTGTAGCACAACACCAGCCATGCCGAGATTACACAACATGAATAACCTGTAGCACAACACCAGCCATGCCGAGATTACACAACATGAATAACCTGTAGCACAACACCAGCTGACCCCAGCAATGCCGAGATTACACTGCATATAGAACTTGTAGGACAACACCGGCAAACCGGTTAATGTAACAATTTGAAAATATGCATCTTTCCTGGGTGTGTGGGATGGACCATCTCACAATCGCTGATTTCCCTCTGAGCTCCCTGAGTTCCCCCACAGTGATACTAGCTGCTAGACAGCTAGTCCAGCAACAATATCTCCAGATTCCAGCTGTGGTTTTACGTGTATTTGAGTTATCTGAGAAGACTTGAGTCAGGAATCGAAATATTCCGAATCGCCACCCGTTTTCTTCCTTTAAAAAAAAAAGGCACCGAGGGGCCCAATACTAATCGTACTAGTTTCAGTCTGATTATGTGTCGTGGGCCTTTCCTCAGCATATTGAGTATCGTCGGAAGATCTTCTGACCATTCCATTCCCCACCATTATCTCAAGGGTAAGGTTATTCATGTTCCTCCACACTATACAGCATGATACCAAAGGGCCCTAACCACATTTGCCCCATCGTGCACCAATAACCCACCCAGTGGGGTAGCTCCAGCCAATCTCCCGTTCGTTTCCCAACACACCAGCATGTCCAGTGGAAACTCCCTATCGTGGATTGTGTCATTGAACCATGTCATTCTTTACAGTCAGCCTTTGGGTTGGGGTCTCGGTTTTGAAGTGGTTAAGCCGTCTGCCTCCCGCTCCGAAGGTTGTGAGTTCGAATCCAGTCTCTGTCATTCGGTTCACCAGTGCAATATTTTCAGTCTCCTGTGGGTTCGTCAATGGAGCTGCATTGTTCTTGCTTTGTACGATGCTTTCAGCAGGCCACCGTGCGGACAGAATCCAAGTTAGGTGGGTTAAAACCCGGTGTAATGAAGTCGATCTTTAATGTAAGCAGTAGGTCAGTTTTTGGGTGAAGACATACTCGATGAGCTCCTCGAGGTGTTGGGTAGTGTTTTATAGTCCTCTCCACTCGGTCGTGGATCTTCATGTCACACCGCGATAAAAACCAGCTGATCTGGGAGATTAGGGTTAGACATTTGTTGTTTGCGGGAGTTTGTGTTTCATAGAAGCTAACACTGTTATCTGTATAACCTTCCCGTCCTATGCAACAAGTGAAGTGTCATACGTTCTTTCACAGTAGTCACAACCTTCGCATCAAGTGTTGTTTGATTCTTTTAGATTTTACTAGAATATACTACAGAAATCTGGCCTGTTCAGTGACTACTTCCGTGTGTATTTTATACAATCTTTACATATTTAGTCTTTGTGACAGTAAGGTACCCGTGAGTGTTTCAGACTGATTATTTCCTCGTTGAAATCTAAAATGAACGCGTCTGTGACAAAAAGGGTATACAAAAGGAGCTGAATGAAAATATTGGAAAATAAAACTTCATCCCACAGCTCCGGGTCCAAAGTCTACAGTGCGAATAGACGGCCCCCGAACACAATTACAACCGCACGAAGCAAATACGTCACCGTAATGATTGCCTGCCAATTCTACATGCCTTTATAAAACCTTTAAATGCTATTTGAGATCAACGCATTTTTTACACCAAAGAACTACGCAGTTGTACAATCATATGTCAACTAACGTTTGCAACTCAGAGAGATAACCAGTGTCAGGAATGTGATCTGTCAACATAAAAGATACGTTGTGACGACACAGATGTGTGTGCTGTCAACATAAAACATACGTTGTGACAACACAGATATGTGTGCTGTCAACATAAAAGACACGTTGTTACAACACAGATGTGTGTGCTGTCAACATAAAAGATACGTTGTTACAACACAGATGTGTGTGCTGTCAACATAAAAGACACGTTGTTACAACACAGATGTGTATGCTGTCACCATGATCGACACGTTGTGACTACACACATGTGTGAGATGGCCTACCTCTGGCTAGGGACGCCTGCTCAGGTAACTAATGTGCTCAATCATCATCATGTGGCAGGTACTTGGTAGAAGGTCGCTCACATTATTGTGCTCTCATCACGGCATTAAAATCGCGGAGCCGTCGCCACGGTGCTCTCATCACGGCATTATCATCGCGGCGATCTTATCGCGGCACGTCGAGAAGCCTCTCGATCTCTAGCTATGTCACCTGGCTCGTGCACCATAGTGCCAAATGTGTCTACAATGTCCTGTGCCCATTTCCGTGCTGGTCGACCCCTGCCTGTTCTACCAGGAACCACACCTCCCATCCTGTTCTCTCCCAGCCACTGTCAGGTTTAACATGGCCAAAGTCTTTCAGTCCCCAAGACACGATTCTGTTTATGAGCCGGTTCTCTTTCACGTTTACATCTTGTAGAATTTATGTGTGTTTCTTCTTTTTGGTCCACAATAGACTAAGAATTTTCCCGTAACATCTGAGTCCCAAAAAGCTGCAAATGTCTCCTGTAATGATGACGAAATGGTCCGTCACTCATATCCGGGAAAGATGCGGGTTTTCCAAATGTGGTCAGTTCACCCACTCCTCGCCAGGTTCTACAAGTTCTTAATGATGTTGAATCTCTGTATGGCCATGGCCAATCTGCGTCAAATTTCTTTCTACCAGTCGCCATTGTTGTTGATTGTGGGGTTAAAATATTCACATTTTGAGGCACTTTTCATTTCTTGGTTCTTCAATGTGATCTTTGGTTGGAATGCTGTTTTGTATGTGCTCATTATTTGCTCAACAGAAATGCAAGTTACTCGCATCCACAAACAGAGTGTAAGAAACTGTAAGTTAGTTAGTTAGTTAGTCGACAGAGCATCCTCGTTGCACATTGAACCATTCAGTCCATAAGTGCTCGGATCCCCTCCTCAGCAAATTCGCAGCGTGTAGCGGCTAACGACGCCAGTTCTGTGTTGGTTTATCAATCTTCTTTGGCTTCCTGCGTAGTGTTTTTGTTTGGCCACCCCTCTTTTAATTTGCTGCTCTCGCAGTCTGGCCATTGTTGTAGATTCACAGTCATCACTTGGTTCTCGCAAAAGTCTCACTTCTCGTAGAGCATTCAGAATGTCAGCCTGGTCCATGGCGCGTCCGCCCTCCACAGTAGCCTCACCTGCGAGCTTGTCAGCCCGCTCATTTCCTTGTACTCCCGCATGCCCTGGCACGAAGATGAAACTAATCTTTGCCAGCCGAGACCGCTTCAGAGGCAGCAACCATTCTCTTCGGATCGACCCCTCCTCTATCCTCTTGATCATGTTCATTGAGTCGCTAAGGAAACAAGCCCTAGTGAATGTCTGTGTCTCGAGCCATGTTATTGCTTTACTTACTGCCATGACTTCCATGGTCAGGCTACTTGTGGTTTCAGTGAAAGCACCAGAGTCCTCCTTCACAATTCTCCCTCCGGCCCGAGCTGTAAAGGCCCATGAGCTTCTCACATGTCGGACGACCGACCCATCTGTGTAGATGACCGCGTCACCGTCTAGCGAATTCTCGAAAATCAACGCTTGTACTTCAGCCTCAACAGCAGCCGGATTTTCTTGTCTGCATTTTCTATCTAGTTGGATGCAATCTGAAAAGGATGTGCAGAAGTCTGTTGGCACTTGCACCCACTCCTCGCCAGGTTCTAAGTCCTCAAGTGAACACACCTGTTGAAGAATGTCTTCGGCTTGACCCATCCACGACCGTCCTCTTTTTAATCTGCTGCCCTTCACCTTCCTAATTTCACTATGCAGTGGATGTTGTGTGTTTGCGTTAATTCTGAGGTAGGCGCGTGCCCTGCAAACTTGTATTCTCTCTTCAATGGTTGGAAAATCAAGAAGGTAGCGCATCGCCCTGCATGCTGTATCTCTTGTACATCCAAGAATAATGCGCATAGCTTCATTCTGTATCCTTTCCATCCTTTCTATCTGCTTATGGCTGAGAGTCAGGATTGCCATTGCATACTCCAAAACAGACATGACCAGCCCCTCGTACAGAAGACATAGATGGCGCTGCTCACAGTTTGCTGCCGCCATCACCCGCATCGCTGCCAAACCCCGCTTGGCCTTTGTTATCACCTGGTCTATGTGCACATTATAAGCAAGGCTTCGATCAAACCGTATCCCCCAGGTAATTCATTGCCTGCGTTCTTTCCACCGTCTCTGAACACAGCATTACAGTTGGTGTTGGATTGTTGACAATATGATTATTCAACGAGAACCAAGTCACTGTTG
Organism: Cepaea nemoralis; assembly: GCA_014155875.1. Taxonomy (NCBI): domain Eukaryota; kingdom Metazoa; phylum Mollusca; class Gastropoda; order Stylommatophora; family Helicidae; genus Cepaea; species Cepaea nemoralis. The sequence continues at coordinate 27,627 of JACEFZ010026491.1, forward strand.
CCTTTGTTGGGTTGACCATTGCCCCAGCTTTCATCACACCAAGTACTTATGCGATTGAGTTCGGTTTGTAGTTCCACAGCAACCTCCTCTCTATCCTTACCCTGACGATACACTAAAACATCATCGGCATATGACAATGTCCTGCCAGGTCCAGTGATCTGCTCACTGGTGATTCTCACTGTGTAGGCGTTGAACAGTACCGGAGATAATGGTGATCCCTGTGGTAGGCCAGGATATATTGTTGTTGGTTCCGAAGTCCAACTGCCACATCTAAAAACTACTTTCCGTTGGAAGAGGGCTGCAGCGATCCAACTAAGGAGGAATGGACTTACGATTAGTTCAAGAAGCTGAAACATTAAAAAATCCAGTGGTACTCTGTTGTATGCGTCCTCAAGATCAATCGCTGCAGCAACGGTTTCAGTGCCTGAGTGGAAACCTTCATAGACATCATGGGCAAAGACTGCTGCATTGGTCCATGTTTCTTTTTTTGGACGGTACCCACCCATGGTAGGTGGGAAAACACCTTGCCTCTCTAGTTGGCTTGATATTTTCCTGGGAATTACCTTCTCCAGCAGCTTGCCTATTGTATTCTGCATGGTTATAATTCGATATCCCTGAATTCAGGTACTGAAGTCAGGTACTGTTAGAAACTGTAAATCCATATACAATGTTTCCAGGACGAACAAGTCATAAAAGACCACAGAAACTAAGTGAGACAGTGGAGATCACATGGGCGAATGGATACCATCCCCCATTCTTAAAAACGAAGTGTGCTGATGCCGAGGTAGTGGGTTCAACCCCTACACGAGGTCGGTTGGACTAAAATGTTGACTTCTCGACCTTGACTTGGGGATATAAATTATCATCGATGGACTCGGCAGTCACCAGAAAGACCTCACTGACCCGGGTTTTCTCACATGGCTCGGTCTCTTACCGCAGGGCGACCCGCCGAAGGTGTCGCACAAAGCACGAACTCCGCAGCTTCAGCGCCGACTCCCAGGAGTCTTCCGAAAAATGCACCCGTGAACCGAAAGGGCAAATCAGTCAATTCAGTAACAGACGGTAGCCATTGTTCCGAACATGCAGGTCACTGTACAGAACAGATGTAAAAGCATTCCACGCGAATTTTACAGCTCACGGTGTCGCCCACTCACTCACTCAGTAGCAGGGCGACGGAACCATAACGCTTAACAACAACAATACAAATGCCAAAGCAGAAACCAGCTATGGCAGTGGAAATGTGCTTTCTGGTGAACATGAAAAGAATACTATGAGCGGTCAGAAACACGAATGAGGAAATAATACATAAAACAAATGATAACCGTAAACTGATTAGAGAAATTAATTGTAGAGAATCAAGATTATAGGGCATGTAATGGAGAGAGATAAGCCTGAACATCTAGTGACTGGAAACACTGATGGGAACAGAAAAATGAGGAAGGCAATGATATAAATACCTGTATGACTTGTCCACGTGATATAATCGGGACAAGACCACAGAGCTGAACAAGGACTCTGGTGATCGCATGAAGTGGTCAAACATGACGGCCCAGGCATGACGCATGATAATGATGAATGTAAAGGACAACAAACTGGCCGCCATCTTGTTGTTAGCTGGCCAGTTTGTTATTTCTGTGAACTTTGACACAGGGGAGACAACAACATACATAAAATCATGAATTTGTCATGAACGGCTATAACTCAAAGACGAACTGACGCCACCAGGAGCTGCGAACCTTATTTGGGTCACGTAGTGGAGGAAGAAAAGTGTCAAGATACACATAAGGCTGATTGTTTATGTGTTCATGTTTGAATAACGAAGACACAAACCATATATAGTACGATTTATTGCCTGGCACATTTCGCTGAATCTCGTCAGGTATTACTGCAGACGTCAAACAACGCAAGAAATCGTACTATATATGGTTTGTGTCTTCGTTATTAAAATTCAATACGAGAACACATTGTTTTTATTTTCTGAAACGGCACCAAGTTTGTTTAATTTGAGAATAAATATAAATTACATGTGTTTTCTCCGCTGTAGTACAGGTGACAAAAGTCGAAGTGAGTAGCAGTTTAGCAGATTCTGACGTATGAGTTGATGAAATGTTGGCCACAGTGTTCAGATCTCGGCCTTATGGCTAAGATCACAGTATTATATCTGCACTTGATCTGACCAGGGCAGCCAGCATTGGCGGTCATCCGAATGATACACACGGACGTGGGACCTGTTGGGGCAGCTCTGTCAACTGGGGAACCGTGAGTCATTTTGAAAAACAATACGATGTTATGATTATTACTAAGTGAAGTGACCAGTTCTCTTCCAGCACACCGTTTCCATGACAAACAGAGGTCCAGCCCGCTCTGTGGCGAAGGGGCAACGAATACAATTCGTAATCCCAAACTAACTTAGCTGATTCTGATGCTGGAACTTCAAATGTTGGCCACATTGTTAGATTTATTAAGTGAGGTGACCAGTCTTTATTCTTTAGACGTCTCGATTACCACTGTGTACATTTCTGATTTAACTTCTGTGTAACATACAATCATCACATTTAAGATTAGTTTTGTATGAAAGCCTCAATCTTCGCTATGTATATTTGTGATTTAACCTTTTTAGACGCTTCAATAATTACTACCCGTGCTTGCGATTTAGCCTTCACGGAAACCTTATAAACATCATGCATGTTACAAAAACTGATTCAACATCATCAGTTACACGGTTAATGCACATATTTTGTATTTTATTTTACAAATATAAAATGTTAAATAGCAAGCCATAATTTCATTCTTACTAACCATAGTATATTAAACCCACGTAACAGGCTAACACATAGATAACTTACATAGTTCCTCAGCCTGGAGTCATCGGCGCTTCCCTGAGATGGTAGCAAGCATCTCTGGTGTTGCAGGGAAAGTAACACAGAGTGCAACAGATAAAAAATATATAACTTTATGTTCAAAGGGGAGCATTAGCCAAACAGTACTGAGCTAATGCATATACAGAGGGTTCACAACTATCGAATCACTAAAATGGGATGTCTGGCATAGTGGTCCATCAATAAGAGCAGAAACAGAGGCAGAGCTCGTAACACTTCAGGGAGTCGGTGTATTGACTCCTGTCTTCTAGGCCGCCCAGATCAGACACAGCTTTTGAATAATTGAGGAAACAAACTTGAGTTAAATCTAAGCGTTATTGAACCAAGTATCTTTGTGAATCTAAAGTTCTAGGATAAGTAAACTGACCATGAGATAGGGCAATCTGTTGCACTCTAATAGATGCGAGATCAGAATTAGGTTACCACACTTTCTATGGAACGCATGAACCTGATCTTGCTTTTCACACGACAATACGGCATTATAAGATTGATCAGTTATTCACACAGACAATATGGAATCAGAAAATGTATAAGTTCTTCACACAGACAATATGGAATCAGAAAATTGACCAGTTCTTATCATGGACAACATGGACTTGTGGAACAGACATGAAATAATAAAACAGAAAACATGCAGTTATGGAACTACTCGTGTTATTTGCATAATCAATACGAAACCATATGAACCGATGAGTTATCCATTACATACAACATGAACTAATGAAACTGATGAGTTCTTCGTACAGACACAATGAAATAATAGAACTGATTACGGCGTTCACATAAGCAACATGGAATCATGGAAATGAGCAAGTGCTTCACAAGAAAGCATAAAACCGTGGAGCTGGTTAGTTCTTCACATCATCATTATTTAGGATATCTTTTGCGGAACAACACGTTCATCCTACCCATGGTTAGTTCCTTTGTCTTATACATGTTCATGCTCATAATGTCTTTAATGTCTCTTGTCCACCGTTGTATTGATCGACCCCTGCCTCTTCTCCCAGGAAGTATGAGTCTCTGACTGTTCTCTCTAAACCACTGCCTCTTCTCCCAGGAAGTATGAGTCTCTGACTGTTCTCTCTAAACCACTGCCTCTTCTCCCAGGAAGTATGAGTCTCTGACTGTTCTCTCTAAACCACTGCCTCTTCTCCCAGGAAGTATGAGTCTCTGACTGTTCTCTCTAAACCACTGTCTCTTCTCCCAGGAAGTATGAGTCTCTGACTGTTCTCTCTAAACCACTGTCTTGTCTCTCTTAAACCACTGTCTCTTCTCCCAGGAAGTATGAGTCTCTGACTGTTCTCTCTAAGCCACTGTCTCTTCTCCCAGGAAGTATGATTATCTGACTGTTCTCTCTAAACCACTGTCTTTCCTCCCAGGAAGTATGAGTCTCTGACTGTTCTCTCTAAACCACTGTCAGGTTTAACATGGTCAAAGTATTTCAGTGTCCCAGACATGATGCTGTTTATGAGCTTGTTTCCTTCCATGTTCGCATCTTGAAACATTGTTAGGATTTCTCTTCTGTGTAATCCATATAGACACATTACATCAGTATCACTGGATGAAATAAAAAGAGTGCTGCAATGTTATATAGAAAAGTAAAAAGAAAAGAAGCAAACATTATCATTTTGGCATGTAATGAGAAGAGAGGCATTGGACAACATCGTCACAACTGGAAAGATCAGTAGGAAAAGGGACAAAGACAGAGAAATACTGGATGGACTGAGATGGTTGCATGGAGGAATGTCATCAGCAGAGTTGGCCAGAACACCAAGGACCAAGATCCGTGGAGAGTCATGCACGTCTATGCCAGTTGGCAGGTCACATGATGTTGATGATAGGCAAACTGAAATTATGGAACTGATCAGTATCTGGATATAGAATATGAGATTATGGAATTGATTAGTTCCCTACATGGAATATGAAATCATGGAACTGATCCGTATGCAATTATGATAATTAAAGAACGTATGACTCAAAAACAGATATTTAATCAATATGTACATGAAATTCACGTGAAGGCCAGCAGCTTATTCTAAAATATAGACCGCCATGATACATCACGTGTGCTGAAGTAGCGTAGCTGCTAGACACACGGCGGTCATGGGTTCGAATTGGCACATAATCTGGTCTTTAACCTTGACCTTGGCTTCCAGATCGACACGGCCTAAAACTGGCACCAGAAAATGTCTTTCGGAAGTGAAGGCTGCCGGGAGATATTGACGTCATCACTGCCCGAGTGTCGATTGTCCTTTAACAATATGTGTCTAGAACCACATCACTGCCCGAGTGTCGGTTGTTCTATAACAATATGGGTCTAGAACCACATCACTGCCCGAGTGATTGAGTGTGGGATGAGCAGGCGGGTAAAGGATTATGTGAGGGTGGGGATTGTGTTTGGCTGGGTGGTTTGGGTATGTGAGTGTAGGTGGGTAGATTGGAGATGTATGTGTTGATGGGTGGGTGGGGGATGCGTAGGTGTGAGTAGTTGTGGGATGAGTACGCGAGAGAATAAATTTGTGTGGGGAATGAGTGTATGAGTATGGGATGTAAGTGTGTGTGGAAAGATGTTTGTGGGGTATAAGTGGGTGGTGGGGTTTTTTTGGGGGGAGGTGTGTGTTTGGCTGGGTGGTTGGGTGTATGTGGGTTGGTGGTGGAGGATATGTGAGTGGGTGTGTGTTGGTGGGTGGAAGATGGGTGTGTGGGTGGGGGAATGAGACAACGAGAGAGTTAGTGTGTGTGTGTGTGTGAGAGAGAGAAAAAAAAAGGGAGATAGAGAGGGGTGAGTGCATACATGTCATGTAATGTGCTATTCCAATATTTGTCTATATACTCATCATTCATACCATTTTTACTGCCACTTGATTTTCTAACACGTACTGACAAAAATGTGTTGACTGCTTATTCCATCATATTTATGTCAATTATAGGAATCAACGTTTTGAATCGCATCACTATTTTATTACGCTACACAATGTATGTTCATAATTTGCTCTCCATTTTTTACATTTTTGTGAGAATGCTCACGATAATCGTCAGTGTAGGTGTGTGTAAAGTGTTCACATTAGCTTAAGTGATTATTTGAGACATTATGTGTGTGTCTAAATGTGAGGATTGTGTTTGTGTTGGGGGATGAGTTTGTGGGTAGGGGTATGTGAGTGTGTGTATGTGTGTGTGGGTGGGGGAACTGTGTGTGGCTGGGTGGGTGGAAGGAGAGATGTGTTGGTGGGTTGGGGAATATGTGTGTGAATGAGGGATGTGTCTGGGTGGAAATGTGAATGGGTCGGTGGAGGTGTCAGTGTGGGCAAGGTATGTGTGTGAGTTGTGGGTATTGGTGGGTGGGAGTGTGGATGTATGGGTGGGGATGTGTTGGTGGGGGTATATGGATGGGTTTGTAGAGATGTGTGTAGGGGGGTGGGAGATGTGTGTAAGGGTTGAGGGATGGGTGTGGCTGATGTTTATATGCTTGGAAGAGGCGTGTCGGTTGGGGATGTGTGTGTGGGTTGGTGGTTGTGTATGGGTGAGGGAATGTGTGTGTGTGTGGATTGTGGAGGTGTGAGGGTGGATGGGAGAAGTATGTTGGAATACGGGAGGAGTTTATGGGTGGGGAGATGTGTGCGGATGGGAATGTAAGTGGGTGGGTGGGTAGGTGTGGGATGTGTGGGTTTGTGGGGGATGTGTAGGTGGGTGCGGACATGAGTGGGTTGGTGGATAGAGGGATGTGTGTATGGATGGGGCGTGGAGGAGGGTGTTTGATGTGTGGGAGGAGTATGTGTGTTTGGGTTTGTGTGTTTGCATGGGTGTTGGTGGGTATTGGGATGTGTGGGGGTTGGCGGGTGGAGGGATTTGTGGGCGTTAGTAGGTGGGGGATGTGTGTGTGGGGAATGTGTGTTTGTGTGGGAGATGTGTGTTTTGGTGGGGGAATGTGTGTCGGTGGGGGATGTGTGTGTGGTTGTTGGGGTGTGCGAGTGGATGTGAAATGTGTGGGTGGGCGAGGAAATGTGTGTGTGGATGGAACTATGTGTGAGTATGGGTGGTTGATGAGTGAGTGTGTGAGGGATATGTGTGTGTTGGTGCGGGATGTTATGTTAGAGGTATGTGTGTGGTTGGAGGGTGTGTGGGTGGGTGGGTAGAGCGTGTGTGTGTGTGTCAGTGAGCTTGAGTGGATTGGGGTATGTGTGAGTGGGGGAAATGATGGGTGTGGGTGGGTTAGGGATGAGTGTGTGGGTGGGTGCAAGATCTCTGGGTTAGTGGCGGGATCTGTGAGTGGGTGGGGGATGAATTTGGGATGTTTGGTGAATGGGGGATGTGTGGTGGGTGGGGGATGTGTGGGTATGGGTGGGTGATGTGTGAATAGGTGAGGGGTGTGTGTTTGGATTGATGCGGGATGTGTGTGTGGGAGGAGGGATGTGTCACATTACATGAGAATATGCATTGTTTATGCTTACAAAATTACTAAATTACTGAATTACAGAATTACTAAATTGTGAAGCTCCAAGTAACATTTTCTCACAAGAAGAGGTTCTAACATGCGAACCACAAATTGAAGAACCTACATTTGAAGAAATCCTATATGTAATCACACGACTTAAAAACAATAAGGCAACTGGGACTGATGGAATTGCTGCTGAAGTTATAAAGGCAGGTGGCCATGCATTACATCTAAAGCTATACGAACTAATAATAAAAATCTGGAGGACAGAAGAATTACCCCATGACTGGAAAGAGTCATTATTGATACCTATCTTTAAGAAAGGAGACAAGTTCCAATGTGGAAATTATAGAGGAATATCACTACTGTCCACAAGCTATAAGATACTATCCGCAGTATTACTAAATAGACTAAAACCATATTCAGAAGACATATTAGGTGACTACCAGGCGGGTTTTAGACAAAACAGATCAACAATAGATCAGATATTTATCTTACGACAAATAGCCGAGAAACATTGGGAATATAAAAGAGATCTCCATAACATTTTTGTGGATTTTAAAAAGGCTTATGATAGTGTCCATAGGAATAGTCTATGGAATGCTATGCAGGAATTTGGAATACCAAGGAAGTTAATCAACATGACCAGACTATGCATGGAAGATACTTATAATATAGTAACATATAAAGGCAGGAAATCAGACCCCTTCCAAATAACATCTGGCTTGAAACAGGGTGATGCCTATCGCCGCTACTCTTCAATCTGGCTCTAGAGAAAGTTGTAAGGAAGGTAAAGGAGGAATGTGATATTGGAGGAACATCCAAGCTGCTAGGTTATGCAGATGATATAGATATTATAGGGCAAAGTGAACAAAAGACATTGGAAATATTGACTCACTTAAAGGAAAAAGCCCAACAGATGGGGCTGGTTATCAACCAAGATAAGACAGAATATATGGTAATTTCAAGAGACGGAATGGCTAGAAACTCTAGCCACATACAAATAGATAATATAACCATTAAAAGAACGGAAACATACAAATACCTGGGTACGATCTTCAACTGCTCCAACATCATAAGGGAAGAAATACAAACTAGAATCAACTCTGGAAATAAGATATACTATGCACTACAACATCTACTAAAATCGAAGGCGCTATCTCGTAACACCAAAATCACAATATACAAAACACTGATCAGACCAGTTGTGCTGTATGGCTCTGAAACCTGGAGTACAACGAAAGGAGACGAAGCCTTGTTACAAACCTTTGAGAACAAAATTTTAAGACGCATCTTTGGACCCATTAGGGATACACAAAGTGGAGAGTGGAAAAGAAGAAGTAACAAAGACATTTATGATCTGTTTAAGTCCCCGCTAATCACTGGTATCATGAAGGCTAATAGATTACAATGGCTGGGGCATATAGAAAGAATGGAAGATAATAGGGAAACAAAACTCGCTTACACTCAGGAAATAAATGACCGTAGACCCCGAGGTAGACCAAGAAGGCGGTGGAGAGATAATACATGTACAGACCTACAAGAACTTGGAATCAACGACTGGCAAGAGAAGGTCCACCAGAGAGACGAATGGAGACGGATTGTATTTGCAGCAAAGAACCTCAATGGCTCGGAACGCTGAAGAAGAAGAAGATGCTTACAAAATTCATTTGACAATGTTTTTTCACCCTATGTGAATGCATCATGCACTGTTGATGAACGAAAGATGGGCGATTGGACGGGCCGAATGTAAGAAGGGCCTACGTGCCCAAATAGATACCCTTTGAAAATAAAGATCAACGCAATTCAATTCAATTCAATTCACTACCCGAGTGTCGATTGTCCTATAACAATATGGGTCTAGAACCACATCACTGCCCGAGTGTCGATTGTCCTATAACAATATGGGTTTAGAACCACATGACTAGTGTGTGGGTGTTGGTGCGAAGTGGAATTTATGGGTGTGGGTGGGTGGGAATTGTGTGTGGATGTGTGTGTATGTGTGTGTGTAGGTGGCATGGGGGATGGGTGTGGGTGTTATGTTTATGGGTGGGGGTGTGTGGTGTGGGCGGGAACAGGAGTGTGGGTGGGGATGGTTGTGTGCGTGGGATGTTGGTGTGGGTGGGGATGTGTGTGGGTGGGGGAGGTATGTGTGGGCTGGAGATGTGTGGGTGGTGGGGATGAGTGGGTGGGGATGTGTGAGCGGGTGCGGATGTGTGTGCGTTGGTGAGGGATGTGTGATTGGGTGAGGGATGTGTGAGGTTAGGCTGGGAATATGTGTGGGTGGGGGTGTTTTAGTTGAGGGATTCGTGGTTTGAGGATGGGTGATTGAGGGTGTATGAGTAGGTTAGTGTGTGTTTGTTGGGGATGGGTGGTGGTGTATATGTGGGTGGGGATGTGTGTGTTGGTGGGTGCGAGATGTGTGGGTGTGTGGCGAGAGATGGTGTGGGTAGGTGCGTGTTGTGTGGGCTGGCGGGGAATGGATGTGTTTGTGTGTGGGTGTGCATGTGTGTGAGTGTGTGTGTGTATGCAAGAATGGAGAGATAGATGGGAGGGGGTTACAAATTGGGCCCGTAGACCCGTATTATGGGTTATGTGGATGGGTTGATGGATGGGTGTGGCTGATGTGTATATGGATGGGGGAAGTGTCTGTGGGTGGGTGATGTGTGAGTGGGGAGGTTTGGGTGAGTGGGGGATGTGTGGGTGGGTGCGGAGATAAGTGGGTGGGTGGTGGGATATGTGCATGGATAGGGCATGTGTGGGTGGGGAATATGTGGGTGAGTGAGGGATGTGTGGGAGGGGGATGTGTGTTTGGATTGGTGTGTTTGTGATGGTATTGGCGGGTGGGGGATGTGTGAGTGTTGGTAGGTGAGGGATGTGTGTGTAGGGTGGGTCTGTTGGGGCATGTTTAATGGGTGTTGGGGGATATGTATATGCGTGGGGGATGTTTGTGGGTGGTGGTGTATGTGTGGGTGGATGCGTAAAGTGTGGGTGGATGGGGAAATGTGAGTGTGGGGATGTGTGTCGGTGGGAAGATATGTGTGGGTGGGAAGATGTGTGGGTATGGGTGGTGATGTGTTAGTGGATGAGGGATTTTGTGGGTTAATACGGGGTGTGTGTTGTTGTGGGGTGTGTTTGGAGCATGTGTGTGTGTGTGTTTGGGTGAGTTTGTATGGGTTGGGTTATGTGTGAGTGTGTGGTGAGATATGTGTTGGTGGGGGATGTGTGTGGGGGTGGGTGCGAGACGTCTGGGTTAGTGGGGGATGTGTGAGTGGTTGAGAGATGTGTGAGTGGGTTGGTGTGGGATATGTGTGTGTGGGATTGTGGGGGTGTGTCACATTACATGGTAATATGCATTGTTTATGCCTACACCATTCATTTGACAATTTTTGTTATATGTGAATGTACCATGCACCCTTGATGAACGAAAGATGAGTGATTGGAAGGACCGAATGTAAGACGGGCCTACGTGCCCAATTTCTAACCCTTTTAAAATACAGTTTAATTCAATTCAATTCACTGCCCGAGTGTCGATTGTCCTATAACTATATGGGTCTAGAACCACGTGCCCAATACGTCAACAGGTGTGTACAAAGCTCCTTTACTGGCTCACTTTACTATCTATATATATATATAAAAGAAAATGTCTGTGTCTTTGTGTGTGTGTGTGTGTGTGTGTGTGTGTGTGTGTGTGTGTGTGTGTGTGTGTGTGTGTGTGTGTGTGTGTGTCCTTTATGCCTTCGCGAATGGTCCATCCGACTGAGATGAAATTTTCTACAGATGTTCTTCTCATTCCTATGCAGCCAACTGGCATAGTTTGTTAGTTTACAAACAGTTATTAACGTAATAAAATTTAATTTTTTTAATTAAATTATGATTAACATATTTCAAGGGGACTTAACTTAAGAAAAGTTACATCAAGGGACATTACTTTTAGTAACATTGCTATATTTTGTAATTTAAATGATTGTTGTATTTTTCTCAAAGTTTTATAAAATGTTTATGTACAGTTGTCTACAGGCATGTGCGTTATAATATAATAATAAAAACTTTAAAGCATTTTCAAAGTTTTCATAAAAATAATGCATCTATTTTAAATACATGAAAATTTTCTAACTCATCTTTTTGTGTTTAAAGAAGTTATCTACAGTCATGTCCGTTATAAACAAGGTGATAAAAAAGTTTTCATTAAATATAATGGATTTATTTTAGATACGTGAAAATTTAATTTCTGTACATTTTTGGGAGAGAAACTTTTGCATATCCTTTGAATTACGCCGCAGTCAACCCAGCATATACTTGGATATCCTTCACACTTTGGCGTTTACAGGTACGAAGGGTTTGTTTTTCCGTTCGCTTGGCCGGGAGAAGGTCAGTACAAAAGTTACAGTTGCATAAAATGTATATGCTTTATTTTTATTTTAAAAAGACATTGTTTTTGTGTACAATTAATTTTTATATTTAAAAAAAAAAGGTGCAACAATAATTGGCCGCGTGTGCGGTCATCAGGTTTTCCCAACATTTCATTCAATGTTGTGGGTGTGAAAGAGATGTGTGGAAGGACATTCTTCAGGTAATTTTATTTTGGTTCATACTTTATGCATATTATGTAAATATGTCATTTGATGTTCAAACGAACTGTTAAACAGACCTACACAAATACCATACACGCAGCACACCTGTTAAAATACTAAAAGGACATTGTTTTTGTATACAATTAACATTAATATTAAAAGAATAAAAATGTGCAACAAAAGTTGGTCGACATAAGATTTTCCCAACATTTCATTCAATATTGTGGGTGTGAAAGAGAAGATAGATAGATAGACAGACAGACAGACAGACAGACAGACAGACAGACAGACAGACAGACAGACAGACAGACAGACAGACAGACAGACGGACAGACAGAAAGATAGATAGATAGATAGATAGATAGATAGATAGATAGATAGATAGATAGATAGATAGATAGATAGATAGATAGATAGATAGATAGATAGATAGATAGATAGATAGATAGATAGATAGATCCCCGCCAGGTGCATGGCGAAGCCGGGCCTGGTCAGCTATTGCCATATAAACAAGGTCTTGTACTGACTCACATTGCTATGCCATATATACAAAGTCCCCCTTACACTCCTAAAGGCACATAGCGTTGCTGGAAACATGTTTGTATAGACCAGACTTAAGGCACATAGCGTTGCTGGACACATGTTTGTATAGACCAGACACATGTTTGTATAGACCAGACACATGTTTTTATAGACCAGACACATGTTTGTATAGACTAGACACATGTTTTTATAGACCAGACACATGTTTGTATAGACCAGACTTAAGGCACATAGCGTTGCTGGACACATGTTTTTATAGACCAGACACATGTTTTTATAGACCAGACACATGTTTTTATAGACCAGACACATGTTTTTATAGACCAGACACATGTTTTTATAGACCAGACACATGTTTTTATAGACCAGACACATGTTTGTATAGACCAGACACATGTTTGTTTAGACCAGACACATATTTGTATAGACCAGACACATGTTTGTATAGACCAGACATATGTTTGTATAGACCAGACACATATTTGTATAGACCAGACACATGTTTGTATAAACCAGACACATGTTTGTATAGACCAGACACATGTTTGTATAGACCAGACACATGTTTGTATAGACCAGACACATGTTTGTATAGACCAGACACATGTTTGTATATACCAGACACATGTTTGTATGGACCAGACACATGTTTGTATAGATCAGACACATGTTTGTATAGACCAGACATATGTTTGTATAGACCAGACACATGTTTGTATAGACTAGACACATGTTTGTATGGACCAGACGCATGTTTGTATAGATCAGACACATGTTTGTATAGATCAGACACACGTTTGTATAGACCAGACACATGTTTGTATAGACCAGACACATGTTTGTATAGACCAGACACATGTTTGTATAGGCCAGACGACACTCGTGGCTGATGTGGTCAGTGTCACGCCGGACACCTTTACTTCCCAAGATATTTCCTGTAGCCATTTTGGGCTGGGTCCACCTGTGAGCCCAGGTCAAGTTAAACAACTCCAACCCACCCTCCTGCATTTCGAACCCCTGACCTCCAGTGAGACTGGCCAGCGTCTAGCCACTAGGTTAACCCGGTTCCCGTGTCGTAGATTTCACCCCAATAGAAAACACGAAAAATAAACCATTTTGAGATAATTATTCTTCTTCATTTGGTTGACCCTTGAATACAACACTTCACCAGCCTTCATGTCAATAACACCTATATCGCAAGCGCTTGTTTGTTTCCCAACAGCTGTACTCAGACACACGGGAATACCAAACGTGTCATCCAGACTTTGCTTGTATTCGACAACAACAAGCAGTTGCTCGTTCTCCCAGAGACGTAATGAAATAGATGCTACATAGAGTCCATCAACTGGAGCTGTGAATATCCCGGTGTCTGCTTCAAAGTTCTCGCCAAAATTGCATTTCGTTGTCTTGTACTGTCTTATTATAGTGTTGTCAGCAAATTCGCCTGTAAACGATGTCCAAGCTGTAAATGCACATCTGGTTCCTGAAGATTTCAATTCTGTAAAAGAATCAACGCAAGTGTTCTCCCAGTTTCAATCTCTGGTTAAAAACAAAACTACAATGGCTAACTATATTAATGCTAACTATCGTCATCATCATAATCATCAAATGTCTTGCCAGGTGTTGTTTGTTTGTTCGCATATCCTTGACAGGACATTCCAGCCAACATCAGCATCTTTAAGATGTTTGTTGATGTATTGGCAAGATTACGCTCAGTAGTTTGCCATTGCTTTCTGAGCGACCGGCTCACTTACCCCGCAAGTCACCAACGCGGCGCGATCCCCTACAAAATCTCGCAGCAGTTACGTTCCTTATGTGGATAAACGGGATCATGGAGAAAGTCCCTAACACCTTTGCCAGGGAGACCGGCCTTGCCAGGTTGCATGGGTGAAAATACTTCTCCCAATTTCGCGATGCCCAAGAGAATGCATCAATGTCTGAGGTAATATTTTCCCCATGTTATGATGAAATGCTGTCAAGAAACATCTCACTCTGTCTTTCTTTACCTATTTGTTAGTCATATATCCAGTTGTTACATTATGTTCAAGGTATATAAGAGAACATACTGAAGCAACTTTAACTTCTGCTCTTTATCCTTCATTTTAGCACAGACCTTAAAACTACCCATACCATGCAGTCTGATATTTTTCTGTCTCCTACAGCTTACAGCACATCCTCCAAATTATTCATCTCTGTCTCTAATGATCTTCTCGTGTGTGTGTGTGTGCGCGCGCGCGCGTGCGTGCGTGCGTGCCTGCGTGTGTGCGTGTGTGTGTGTATATACGCACACACAATTAAATGACAGCATTTGTATAACAGACTGTATGGAAGAGTATGAACAATGGACAGTCTGCTGCCTCAAAATGGCTCTTTCGTTATACCCATATATCGATAAGTCCAACATAATGTTTCGATTACCGAGCTCAAGTGTGTCAACGCCATGGTTATAATCTGTCCAGTGCTGATATTTGTCCCCAAAATATTTCGTCAGCCACGCAGATCTCTACAATGAGGATTAAGTGATCAGTATTTAGCTCGCTGACCCTCGCCCGATGTTTCTCCGCCTTGCCGTGGTGGGGGAGCTTGAGTGTCCCACTGACCACAAGCGCTATGCCGATCCGATGGATATTAACTACATATTGGACAGCTCTTGGGATAGGGACCAGACTAAGAGAGACACAACCTGCTACTATGCAGGTAGGCTGAGGATAGCAGTCTAAATCAGGCGAACTGTGCCAATAATCTGTCTGGACACAACCTCTAAGGCTCTCAGCCGAGGGGTATGGCTGAACGTCTCTAAGCCATAAACCCTCGGATGTTTGAGCCTGGCCGACACATACCTACATCAAAATTGAGGTGAGGTGCTGAGCACGCTACATGCTTGGTGCAGATACTCGTTCGATGGCTCTTAGCTGGGGGATATGAGGGATCCCCGGATGAGAGGGCCTGGCCGTTTCTCGCCCACAGACGCACGGAGGTAAGGTGCTGAGCCGGCAGCACATGTAGCCTACCTCGTGAGCGAGTACTCAAGGTGGAAAAACACCTCGGTCGCACGTTCCGATGAAAATCTGTAACCGTACTCATGGAGTGAGTGTAGTCAAAGGTGAAAAATTGTCTCGTTGACACTAAATGGAACGCTTGGCTTGCGAATCCATTACGTGGCAGCCCGAAGCAAAAGCTTGCTGTGTGGAAGTCGAAATAAGAGTCTAACTTGTCTCGAAACCCGAGGAAGGCTAACCTCATTAAAAATGCCCGCTGAAGTCGGAAGTGCCAGCCTACGGGCGGCAAAATAAAAATGGCACTACGCAATTACGTCCGAGTGAAATGTCTTTCGTGACCGGAAAAGCTCTAACTAGTCTTCCCTCGTGCTAGGAAAATCTACCTAGTTTCCGAATGCCGCTCTTGTTCGGAACAGCTCTGACTAGGTAGTTTTCCGAATGTCCGTCGTGCCTGGAACAGCTCTGATGGGCACAACGACAAAGCACATGTCCGAAACGAAAACTCGCTGAGTGGATACTGTCTGCAGACCGGTCTGGTTTGTGCGGGAACGGCCCGGGGCGAACGAAATGCCCAATATATTGAAGTGAGGATTTAAAGCAGCCATGAGCAGGACGTGACGATTCCCTCGGTGAGCCCAGCACCAGGGCGCTATGTGTCGGCCCTGCAATTATGGAAGCCACCCTGGATGGCGGAAAATGCTATGGACTGTCCCTGCCTTCCCTTGAGGGATGATCGAAGTCTTCGACTGTTCCAACTTGACTGGCATGTGGACGGTACCACAAAAGTGAGAGTCTCCCAGGAATGCTAACCTGGTCAAAACAGCATGCTAAAAGTCGGATGTGTTGGCCTGAGGGTTTCGACCTAAGGGTGCCTAACTAGACACACTGCAATCAAATCTGAAAAAAAAAAAAACACTCCGGATGAACGCAAAGAAGAAGAAGCTCGCTGACCTCTACATGAAGGATTACGTGGTCAGTATTTAGCTCGCTGACCTCTACATGGAGGATTAGGTGGTCAGTATTTAGCTCGCTGACCTCTACATATAGGATTTGGTGGTCAGTATTTAGCTCGCTGACCTCTACATGGAGGATTAGTGGTAAGTATTTAGCTCGCTGACCTCTACATGGAGGATTAGTGGTCAGTATTTAGCTCGCCAAACGAACTTCGATTGCAGACATCGAACATGTGTCCATACCATGATTAAAGGCTGTCTGGAATCTTCCCTCACTGTCTTCCTCTAGATCTTTGTCCATTTATCAGTGTGTTCCCATGTGTCCTTCTTACGAGAGGTGAAAGTCGAAACAGACACAAATTTAAACACACACCACACACACACACACACACACACACACAAGTTCCATTAAAATATCTGCAGACAAAGAGTGGAGAGCCATGATTGCCAATGTCTGCTCCAGACCAGACACCTAAACAACAGCAGCAGCAACAACAACAACAACAGCAGCAACAACAACAACAACAACAACAACAACAACAACAACAACAACAACAACAACAACAACAACAATTGCAGAGATAACTGTATAGAAGATGTGAGAGTTACCTAATTGTTGTAATCTCGGGGACATAACTGCTACCTCCTGGATTAACTGGGTCAGCTGCAAAAGTGACAGAAATACTATACTATACTATACTATACTATACTATACTATACTATACTATACTATACTATATCATACCAGACCAGACCATGCTATGCTATACTACTGAGCCAAGATGGTAGTGTCTAGCACGCTTGCCTACCAGATCCGGAGGTAATGAGTTCGAATACCGTGGATGAGGGCATATTGTCAGTGATCTGGACATCCATGTGGACCCAGCCTAAAATTGGTACAGGAAATGTCCCCGGACGTAAAGGCGGCCGGCCAGATATTGACCACGTCATCCGGCGAGCGCCAATTGCTCTGTAAAAATATCGGGCTAGCACCATTGCCGTTGTGATGACGTACTCCAGCAACATTGTCGTTGTGATGACGTCCTCCAGCACCATTGTCGTTGTGATGACGTACTCCAGCAACATTGTCGTTGTGATGACGTACTCCAGCAACATTGTGGTTGTGATGACGTACTCCAGCAGCATTGTCGTTGTGATGACGTACTCCAGCAACATTGTCGTTGTGATGACGTACTCCAGCAACATTGTCGTTGTGATGACGTACTCCAGCAACATTGTCGTTGTGATGACGTACTCCAGCAACATTGTCGTTGTGATGACGTACTCCAGCAACATTGTCGTTGTGATGACGTACTCCAGCTTCCCTTTCTCATGACGTGCCCACAGAATGTGGACTGTCTACTTCTGATACGAGTGACCAGTTCTCTTTGTGAGTTCACTTCTTTCAAGGTTTCTTCGTTGCTCGTTCTATCCGGTAATGGTGTTCTCATCATTGTGATATAAAACAACATCTCTAAAGCTTCTACATAATTCCTTACTTGTCTACTAATTCCCTATGAATAGCATATGTACATCAGTATTGGTTCACTATCAATCAATCAATCATGTGCCATGCCGGAAAGCGTGGTCGGTCATGACTCGCCATTTCACTCGATCACCAGAGTCGTGGATCAGCTCAGTGTTCCTGTCTCGTCCATGCCATGTGGCCAAGCCATCCAGGAATTTACTACTCGGTCTTCCCCTTGGTCTGTTCCCTTCGATCTTGCCAGTTGTCACTAAGTTCTCAAATCCATTTCTTCTCATAACATATCCAACAAAAGTTTGACTGTCTACGTCTAAATTCTCTAATCAATATAACTCTTGAGAACTCGTTTCCTCACTTCGATTGGCAAAGATAAATTGCAGAGAATATTCTTCATCTTGTGAAACACTGCCTTTGGTTTAGCTATTCTACATTAAATTGACTTGATACCTCTTCTGTCTGTTTTTATTAAAACACCCACAAAATTAAAAACATTGACATGTTTCAGACTCAAGCAATCAATCAATCAGGTGCCGTCTCCACAATGAAGTTGGCTGCAATGGATCTCCAACACTGTCTGTCTATCGCCTTGACTGTACATTCTGTCAGGCTTATGTTCGTCCAACTCTTGAATTATCCTCTCACTTGTATCGTTGTCTACCTCTTGCTCGCTTGCCCTCAACTTTGCCTTCCAGTATGGTTTTTATAAGAGTATCATGTCTTTTAGCGGTCAGAGTAGATGACGAGACATCAGATTGGTTTGACATCAAGCAAGGAGTCCGTCAGGGCTATGTGCTGTCCTCCTATTTCTTTAATCTGTATGCCGAAAATATAATGAGAAATGTAAGAGATTATATAAATAGGGAGCAATATGATTCCTTAATATCGGTGGTCATGACATACCAGAGATTCGATATGCTGATGATACAGTATTGCTATCCACAACACAGACTGGTATAGAAAACCTACTACCCTCAACTCAATTGAATAGTGAAAATCACAACTTATATCTTAACATTGCAAAAACAATGATAATGCATACAGATAAAACCACTATGGAGAAAGAAATATATGTTAATGAGGAAAAATTCGAGGTGGTGGAAAAATTTGAATCTCTTGGGTCATTGATTACCAACAACGGTGACACAATGAAAGAAATTAAACGACGACTATCAATTGCTCTTCAAAGACTAAAACAACTGAATAAATTATGGAATGGGACAGACAGAACTACAAACATTAGATTTTTAAGAGCATGCATCTTTCCCATTGCAACATACGCCTGTGAGACCTAGACAATTACTAAACAAGCCGAACAGCGCATAAATGCTTTTGAATATATATGTTATAGACGAGTTCTAAGAATATCTTGGGTAAAGAAAAGAACAAATGCATCCATATTTCAAGAGTTGCATATTAAGGACGGTTGGCTATTAAAGACGATAAAACAAAGAAAATTGAAATATTTTCGACACTTGGAATGTCATGAAAGTTTTGGAGAGAACAATAATGGAGGGATAAAAGCCTGGGAAGAGAGAAAGAGGAAGGCTAACGAGAAGATGGGTGAAGGATGTGGCGGATGATCTCCAGATGGGTGTATCGGACGCTGGACATCTTGCTTATTATCGAGAGGTTTTCCGGAAGGTTGTTATGGGAACGAGGTTCTGCAAAGGACATGCTACTGAATGAATGAAAGAATCATGTCTTTTAACGTGGACGAAATATTTCACTTGCCTCCTCTTTATTTCTTTCATCATGCTCATCTTTTTTCATGCTATCATCTGTTATTACATGTCGAAGATAGGAGAAGCTTGTTACTTGTTCTAGTATCTGCCCGTTTACTGTGATGTTCATTGATGACCTTTTCTTTTCAATGCTAATTATCATATTATTTATGTTTTGGATGTTAATATCTAAGCCACATTCTGCACTGTGCCTGTTTACTTGTTCCGCTAGGTCTTGTAACTCTTGCTAACTTTCTGCTAGTAACACAGTATCGTTAGCATACCTAAGATTGTTTATGATTCTTCCAGTGATGTTTAGTCCAGGCATTTCAACTTGTTTAAAAATTCTTTCTGTGTATCGGTTGAAGAGGCTTGGGGATAGTACACATCCCTGCCGTACTCCTCTTTTTATCTCTATAGGCGACGAATAGTTATTACCGCATCTAATAGACGCCACTTGTTCCCAGTACAAGTTACTAACTAATACAAGTTACTAACAAGTTACTGATGTCCTTTCCGTCTACTCCTATATCTTGAAGGCACGTAATTAGTCGTTCATGTTGTACTCTATCAAAAGCTTTCTTGTAGTTTATAAAACAAACATATATACTTTTTTGAACTTCTATATATTTTTCAGTTAAAATCCTCAAACAGATAATTTCTTCTCCGGTGCCGCTGTTTTTGCGGAACCCAAATTGTTCTTCAGCTACTTCCTCATCTATTTTATGTTGAATTCTTTCTTGTATGAACTTGAGTAGTATCTTAGTTATGTGGCTCATTAAGCTAATATTTCTGTAATCCTCACAATCAACAGCTCTTGGCTTCTTCGGTAGTGTGATGACAATGGATGTTTTCAAATCCTTGGGGATGTATCCTGTATTATATATATATCATTACATAATTCTGTGATAGTATCAATGCCAAAGCTGGATAAGGATTTTATCATCTCTGTTGTTATCTTGTCAGGACCTGCAGGCTTTCATTCTTTCATCTTTTTAATAGCCGATTCTACTTCAGCCTTTAATATTTTTTGTCCATCTTGAGTATTATACGATGTTGGTCTATTGACCCGGTTGTCCCAGAAAAATCTTCTGTGTACTCTGCACATCTTTTTATTATATCAGTGTTATTAATTAAAATTTCTTTGTATTTTCCTCTGATACAACCATTTCCTGTTATATTATTTGTCTTCGTTGTGAATCGTTTTATATGTTCATGTAATTCTTTCGAGTTGTGTTTTATTTCCAGATCCTCTATTTCTTTGCAATCTTTCTACAGCCACTCTTCTTTGGCAACTCTGCACATGTGACGTATTTCTCTATCTATTATTATACACCCTGGAGTGTTCGGTGCTCTCATTCTTTGAGACATTTTACTCAAGATTTCATCGGTTATCCATAATTTTTTTAATTCTTATTTATCTTCACTGCAAGGTGGTATTTGCAATCTGTATACTGGTTTTTACACTTTCCCATTTTGCATTAATTTTACCCTCAAGATTTTCACGTCGATATTGTTCCATACTTTCAATGATTAGGCCATCACATCTATTTTTGACTTCAACCAGGTATAGTTGACTTATTTCTGGGTGTTTCAATGCCGATATATCTACTTGAGGTGTCTTCGATTTACTTCTTCCTGGCTTTTAAAGTTGTATTTGTAATTTTAAGACTACAGAATTATGGTCAGAGATTATATCAGCACCAGAGTATGTATTGGCATTTTTAACATTGTTTTTAAATCTATTTCTAATCATAATTTAGTCAATCTGGTTTCTTGTTCTATCTCCAGGGCCTTTCCATGTATACAGTTTCCTAGGGTTATGTTGGAAAAATGTCTTCCAAACAATAAGAATGTTTTCTTCACAGAACTGTATCAGCCGGTCTCTTCTGTCGTTTCTGTTTCCCATACCATATTGCTTTATTATCTTCTTATATTTATTTCTTTCCAACTTTTGCGTTCATGTCTGCCATGACAAGTAGGACCTCTGATGATTTCACAACTTTCAGTGTTTGTTGTAGGTCATCGTTGTATTCTTCTAGCTGCTGTTAATCACTATAATCAGTTGTTGAAGCATATTCAAATTAGTTCCGTTCACTTTCGTGTTGCGTTTAATAAATAATAGTTGTTTATCTGCCTCGAAACAGCTTCCTGCTATGCCTCTGTGATATGATAGGACAATCATTCTGTAAGCCTGAATGCACGGTGAAATAGGTGGCCAGTCTGTCTCTGACTTTGGCAGGTGACGAGTCCAGCCGTCGGACCCGCCTCCGACCGTGTTCATGACATTATCAGCGCAGTTCCCAATCAACTCGTGTTATATTTGGATGTACAAGTTTTCTTTGTTATAACCAGCAATTTTGTTTTTCTCTTGTTACACTTGAGTGGACAAGTGTTCTTTGTCATAACCATTACTTCTGTTGTTACATTTGGGATTACAAGTGTTTTTTGGTGGTAATTACACTTGTTGTTCTCTTGTTACATTTGGGTTTGCAAGTGTTATGTGTTAAATCAATTACATGTTTTCTATGTTTACATTTTGGAGTACAATCGTTCTATGTAATTAATAATTACTTCTGTTTTTCCTTTGTTAAATGTGGGTGTACACGTGCTCTTTGTGATAACCATTGTTTTTTTTTTTTTTTCTGTTGTTGCATTTGGGTGTACATTTGTTCTTTGTTATAGCCATGTTTATCAGTTGTTACGTTTGGGCTTATAGATGTTCTTTTTTATAACCATTGCGTCTGTTTTTCTGCTGTTCAGACTAAGTCCTTTGTTGTGACTTTCTGTTGCATTTATATCTGACATTTCTTGTTACAACGTTTCATTTTCAGCTACCAAAATCCACGTCATCAGCATAACGCAGGTTACTTACATTATGTTTAAAATTTCCAACAGTGTAATCATTTTTTATATTTCACGCTATCGAATGTCTTAATGTAGTCAATAAAGCACAAATATAGATCTCTTTTAATTGCAATCATTGCTTCTATTCATGTTCTTATACGTGTCTGTGTTCTTCCCTTCTGAAAAATATCACTGATAATTTTCAATTTCTGACTGATCTTAATGTAGCTACTTTAGTGTTACTGCTAAATTTAATTTTGTGTTGTTTGGTTTTTGTTATTATTTGCAGATGAAAAACGTTTTGTTGAAATGTGCTCTATGTTTTGTGGGTGTATTCGTGTTATCCCACACATTGTGTTTTCCAGATGTTTGCATTTCTACAGCTTGACCGAAGTTTACAAAATACAAACCTTTGTGACATTATCATCTCGGACTCTGGCCCGATCATTGAGACATGTTCTGAGTTGTTCTAGTGATCTCAGTCGATCGTCTAACATCTGACACAGGATCCGGAACTGTACAATTAACAACAGAACTTTAATTATATAGAACATCAATGATGTTATAGATTGTTATCATATCAGCTGTCGCAGAATAAACTTGTTAGTTCGATCAATGACAGACTAGACCCGACCTTAGTCTGCAAAAACAGCAACCCTTTGATGTTGTAGGGAATGAGATCAAAGTGAGTCGCGTCGCGATGTCTACACACGGTCGACATTTTGTTGGCAGGTTGTTGTTCGAGAGACGTGCACTGGCGTCATCTGTCTGCAAGGCGGGAGACGGCCGTTGAAAGTGATGGACAGAATGTCTGCCAGAGGTCGGAAGGATTCTGTGATATGGGGGAAAGGTCTCTGGCTCACAGACAGCCAGGATCTTTGTTGTATGAGACAAAAAATTTCCCAGATGAAAGTGAACTTGACAGCGAATTTACTCCGGTTAGTCTAGAAACAGGAGGACAAAGCCAGATTCTGGACTGATTGGCGTCTGGACTTTTTGGTGACGTCACTCAAGCACCCATATAAAACCCAGTGCGGTAAACAAGTGGAGGGAGTGGAAAAAAACATTCTGAATGTTAGGATCGGTGCATTATTCCGAGTTGTGTTACATGAGAGAGACTATAATGTCTAAGTGGTGATAGTTATCCGCGGACATAGATCCAGTCTGATTGCATAGTTTCTCGAGTAGCAACCGAAATAGGCATATGGTAGGCTATTAATAATATCTAATTTAAGAGTATGATTAGGAATTGAGTACAGTGCTGTGCGGTGATCTAATGTATTATAGGTGCAGTGATATAATGTATTGTGATTAGTAATAGAATGTTCTATTAGTGCGGTGCTAGAAAGTATCATAGGAGCGTCTGCACTGGTATCCTATTGTGTGGCTTCAACTAGCTTATGTGATATATCATTTTACTCAGGGAGTTGAGGACAATGTAGTGGAATAATAATTAGAGAGATTAAAGATGGTTGAGAGGGGGAAGAGGTATGTGAAATGGTAGGATCTTCCAGTAGGGCATCTGCTGAGTTTCTACCCGTTCCTTTATTCTTTCCTGGTGTTGCCATGTCTCAGATCATATGATTGAGTTATTTGGCCGTATGACAGACATCGGATCTCTGTTATAGATCTGAGTGCTGCTATTGGCCTACACTTACCTAATTCCGGCCAGGACTGAGTTGCCCTCACCATAGTATTCTCTATTCTACAGGTTCCATTTACAGGTCCACGTATGTGTGCTCTGATTTTCAACAGTGAAGCTAACACAATTTTAGAAGATGATGGCTCAGAAGTTGAAGACAGAAGTTGCTGAGAGGCCGCTACATTGGGCTTATACCCAAGTTGGTTTGCGGGAACCTGGCTTCTGCTGAGCAGGACATCCTGATGAGATTATGATTAGCAAGTGATAGTTGTATCATTGAACAGTCAGATCATTGTAGAGATACACTATTGATACCAGAAACATTCACACCAAAGTTATACTGATACAGAGAACATTTAGATTGTGGTGTTAATATGGGGAATCTTTACAACCAGTGACACTAGATCCATTGAGATTTCCCCAATAACAGTGACAATAGGGTTAGAATTTTCTGATTAACAATGAGTTAAATAACCGAGGAAATTCATAGTGTGAATCAGATTGAAGACTCTCATTGGACAGTATTTGTCATGGGTGTCCAAGCATCCTAGTGGTTCAAGAGACAACGGAGGAAGTCTTCACGTGACCGGAGGAGCATCACCTGGGTGAGGCTACTTGTATGGGATACATGGTGCTGGTGTGTTTTCAGCACAGGGATGAGAATGACTATACTCCTGAACACTGATCTGAGTCTATAGACACTTTAGAGTACACGTCACACATTCTACACCTTATACACACACACACTTCTCCTACATATACTCTTTGCTTTAATAAATTTCTTGTTTTTATTTGTTGAAGCTAGAGTTGTCAAGTATGTTATGTTGGGGAAGAATGAGAGGGGGCATGATCCAGGGGTGAGTAAGAGTGAGAGGAAGGTGTCTTCAGATTGAAGGAGTGTGTGGACGGAGTCTGCTGGATATCTCCAGGATAGAGATATTGGGATTAAAAAATAATGTGGGTGTTGATTCCCTTCACTCCAGGGACGACACTAAAGTGGTAAAGAAGAACAAGTAACTACTACGACATTCATTCTTTACGCACACGACATCAGCCAAACGCAGTTCTACATGGCTAAATGGGCAAGAGCGCATGTTCTTAAGCATACTTGTGTTGATTCCGAGGTAAGCGGTTCAACCACTACACCTGACAGTTGGACTCAAATGTTGACCTGTCGTCCTTGGCTTTGGGACATAAATTACAAGTACCTGTGAAGTCGGAGTAAGTTCGGCTTACGGCGATGGACACTGTTAATAGGGAAAGCTAACCCACACGCAAAATTCAATCGATCACTACTATAAATAGTGCGCATGGACTACGCTTAAGTTCAAAAGCGAGCGAGAGCAAAAAACAAAATATCAGTCAATCAAGTATGTGCCGTCTTCACATTGTAAGTTGGCTGCATTTAATATTCAATAAGGTCTTCTCTTACTTTGATTGTTGTTGTTGTTGTTGTTGTTGTTGTTGTTAACGTTGTTGTTGTTGTTGTTGTTGTTGTTGTTGTTGTTGTTGTTCTTCTTCTTCTTCTTCTTCTTTTTCTTCTTCTTCATCTTCTTCTTCTTCTTCTTCTTCTTCTTCTTCTTTTTTCTTCTTCTTCCTCCTCCGCCGCCTCCTCCTCCTCCTCCTCTTCCTAATTCTCCTCTTATTTTTTTCTTTCGCATTCATCTCCTCTTCTTATACCTCTTTTCTAATTCTTATTTCTTCTCCTCCACTTTTTTCTTCTCATTACCACCACTCTACAGCTACTGATTTAGCTACTGATATTACCACAAGCACTACCATCACTACTACATTTACTACTACTACTATTACTACTACTACTACTACTACTACTACTACGACTACTACTACTACTACTAGGACGACGACGACAACTACTACAACCAATACTACCACCACAACTACTATTAATACTACTACTACTACAATTACTCATACAACAACAACAATAACAATTAAAGTAACTGCAATTACAGCTACTACTACTACTACTACTACTACTACTACTACTACTACTACTACTACTACTACTACTACTACTACTACTACTACTACTACTACTACTACTGCTGCTGCTGCTACTGCTGCTGCTACTACTACTACTACTACTACTGACACAAAGTGAATGTTGACTAAGTGACAGATAGAGTGGCTATGGTTGTGTCTAGGGTATGTCCTTGTAACAATGTGATGTTGAACAACAGATTAATCAAGATGCATCACCACCAAACACCAGTCAGTGAACAAGCGTTAATTTGCGCACATAATATTCCTTTAATTCTGAATTAACACAGACACATGTAGCATATAAATCCAGGAACAATAATTCTCTAAGAATATATCTCCATCCCAATGGAACACTTCGAATAACACTGCCTCTCAAGGCTACTAAAATCTCGTCCCACACGACAGGTATACTAGCCTCTCTCTAGGCCCGACTCAAAGTAACCCACTCTGGGTCTCGAATTCCACTCACTATCCCTGGAACCCACAGTGCAGAGTTATCTTCCGAACTCCGTCACAATTCTTCACTTTCTCAGACCACGACCTTCTCCTGGTCCGGTCTAGACTCAACTCCCTCTCAGCTCGGAGTCCAAACATCAACTCCTCTCCGTCAGTCTTTGTCCCTCTCTTTTCAACAATTCTATCCCCACATTGCCTCCCACATAACACACAACCTCACTGCTCCAACTGTCTGCCTCACCTTTATTTTAGCCAGCTGACTTCTTCTCAGCTCCCCCTTTCAATTACTGTCTTCTCATTTACGCCCTCTGGGGGACTTACTTTCCGCCCTATTTTATCTCGTGAACTGTTTATCTTGTACGGCCACTCACCTTAATGTCAATGACCACAGGCATGTGACAACTACTACTACTACTACTACTACTGTTACTACTACTACTACTACTACTACTACTACTACTACTACTACTACTACTACTACTACTACTACTACCACCACCACTACTACTACTACTACTACTACTACTACTACTACTACTACTACTACTACTACTACTACTACTACTACTACCACTACTACTATTACTACTACTACTACTACAACTAGTACTACTTGTAAAATCTTCTTTTAGGAATTTACTTTATGACAGTAATTGTTTTCAAAACTGCATACAACAAGAATCAATCAATCCATCAAGTATATTTGCAGTGAAGCAAGTTTACGAATGGAAATGCAGAAGCAGCATCATCTTCCACCTATTGACAAGCTACTGTAGAGTAATTGGTCATTTTTAGCGTCTCAAAGTTTCGAGCGCGGAGTATCTGACAAGGTGCACTATCTAAAAGTCTCAAAGTCTCAGAGTACTTGGTCATCTACACAGTCTCAAAGTATCAGAGTACTTGGTCAACTACACGGTCTCAATGTCACAGAGTACTTGGTCAACTACACGGTCTCAATGTCACAGAGTACTTGGTCAACTACACGGTCTCAATATCACAGAGTACTTGGTCAACTACACGGTCTCAATGTCACAGAGTACTTGGTCAACTACACGGTCTCAATGTCACAGAGTACTTGGTCAACTACACGGTCTCAATGTCACAGAGTACTTGGTCAACTACACGGTCTCACTGTCACATAGTACTTGGTCAACTACACGGTCTCAATGTCACAGAGTACTTGGTCAACTACATGGTCTCAATGTCTCAGAGTACTTGGTCAACTACACGGTCTCAAAGTCACACAGTACTTGGTCATCTACACGGTCTCAAAGTCTCAGAGTACTGGGTCATCTACATGAACTCAAAGTCACAAACTGTGGCAATTGTTCTCGTAGACCGCAAACTGAGACCCCTAAACACATCATTCAGTTCTTCCCAACTTTCAGAGGAGAGTGCTGAGCTGGAGCAGAAATCATGGAAAAAGGACACGGAAAAAGCGACGAACCTCATCCCGACAAGGGGGCAATGTGTCTAGTTACTAGAACGCAAAGTTGGAGACGACGATAGACACAACAAACTCTCAATTTCATTCCCGCAACAAACACGTCCTTCCACGCAATTTCATGGCCAAGGTTAACGCCAGTCATACTTGTACACAATTTCTCAGTTGAAGAGTTCATACTCACATTTGCCTCTCCTTTTTCAACTTGTTTCTGGACATCCTTCACATTTCTCCCGCCGCCTGCCTCCAATGTCTGCAACCTCGCCTCTAGTTCTCTCAACAAGGTCGTGTTCTGAGCTTGACCTTCAGATATGAGCTGGACACTTTGTGTGTTAGCCATGACCTTGTTTGCCAGATCATGTATTACAGTTTCTATATCCTCATGTTTGTTGCTGCAGTCATCAATGATTCCCTCAATTCTAGCATCTACTGCATCGGCATTTTCTTTCACAGACTCCAGTAGATTAGGTACAGGGACAAGCTTCTCTACGAGTTCTGCCTGAGATTCCATCTCTTTTTTCAGTCTGTCTTGTGTCACAAGTATCTTCTCCAGTTGTGTCTCCAGACTTTGTAATCTTGTCTTCTGTTCTTGCTCTATTGCATCTTGTGTTTCACTGATATCATTGATTTGTTGTTTGACTTGTTCAAACCCTGAGCTGTGCTTCTTGTCCGACTCAGATAATTTGGATGACAATTCCTTCAGTTGTTGATCAATGCCACTTTGTTGTTCAGCAACTTTTTCTGTTCTGCTCCTGAAGGAGCACATGGCCTCTTCTATGACAGCAATTCTGTCTAAAACCGGTTTTATGTGAATTGCATCTGTGCATAAAATCAAACAACATATTAATGATACTAAAATAACATATTATTATTTATATATGTTTTATTGTCATGTCATCATCAACAACTGCAAGCAGCAATGGCTAGACAGTTGGACATCATATACAACTTCAGGAGCTCTTTATTCAAGCATGTCACAGCCCAACCCTAGAGAGGACATCAACAGTCTAAACCGCTAGGATGAGAATACACTGTTTAAATTAGAAACACACCAGGCAGCCATGACCAAACACTTACATCACGTGACTACAGATCATACTGCCATGCAGTGGAAAGGAAGAGAAAACAAACACTTACTGTCTTGTAATGGCCCCTAAATTGGCTGATGTAAGGATACAACTACAACACCTAAACCTCCCATCACCAACACACTTTATTGAGACATCATCATCATCATGTGCCCTGTCAACTGACGTAAGAGTTAACGCATCCCCACATATCTCTCTGCCCTTGTTTCTATGTTTAAATTATATTGATGATATTCTCTCATGCCACAGTCTCAGCCCACGAAGCATCATTTGTCTTGATTGCCTCTGACTCTTACACCACTAATCTTTCTTCTGGTCAAAATTGTTTCCAGTGCCTTTCTGCTAATTTATTACTAATCAACACAGCGAGTGTTTTATTTTTTTTATTTTAATAGTTGTGTGTAACTTTCTATTTTTATTAGCCAGGCAATCATCGTTAGTTACAGTCAATATATATATGGATGTCCCCCCCCCCTCCCCCCATATCCTTTTACAGTATGTTGTATTCAACAGCAGCATTGTTCAGCTGCTGTTTGATGTCTTTGGTAAGTTTTACGCTCAGTAGTTTGCCATTGCTTTCTGAAAGACCGGCTCATATCCCTCCATAAGTAACAAGAGCGACACGATCTGCTGCAAAATCTCGCGCAGCTGTGTTTCATACGTGGTTATACGGGATTACGAACAACGTCCTTAACTCCTTCGCCAGGGAGACTGATAGAGTTGTAGGGTAAGTAAAATAAGTGAGAAGTTACAACTCTGACCAACGAAACGAAATAACATTGTCAGGTCATCACTGTGATGTACAGTATCTAAGAGGTCATGTTGTGTCCAGAGATCAAACATAAACTAGGCTTACTGTGTGTGTCATTATATAAATCATTCCAACATCAGAGACCAACCTGCAGGTTGAACAGACTCTGTTGACTGTCTGTAGGATGTTGTCACTGTAGAAGCTAGTCGTGCTGCTGCCTGTCTGTACGATGATGCCGGAGTAGAGGCCGCAGCTGTTACTGACTGTGATATCTGACCTGACAAATAATGCAGGAGACAGACAAATAAATCCAATAATATTAATGATTACAGAAACAGTAATGATTAGGCTTTGGTTCAAGAGACAATTTAATTGCTCATAGATAGCTCCATAAGTGCTCCAGTCCCCCCACCCCCCCCCCCCCCCCCCATACATCACACAAGGGCTCTCTCAGCAAAATGCTCCAACTCTGCACGCAGTACGGAAGAGAATCCAACCATGTGTATTCCAGAATAACACGTCATATAAATATTATTTTGTGGGTAGGTTTTCTCATTTCCAAATGTAGTCAGGGCAGCAGCCCACTTGGCCCACTCGTCTCGATGTCCAACTGCTGGGGGATGATTATAACGCGCAACATGCACGCTGGCACTCGGAGATTTTCGTCCTTTTCCGGGAAGGCTAGCCGACCGATACACTACCCCAGTATCAGTGGGATTTACCATCGTTTTCTTATTGTTTGCAAATAATTCACACAGTCCTACCAGTGAAATGAACCAGGTCTAAGTCAGTCAGAGACGTAGGACGTGTTATCTAAGCCAATCCGCCACACATTTACATGTGGATAGGTGATTCAGTCTATTCGTACATATACGTGTCTATTATTTCTCTGCTTTCGTTATCTCTAGAGAGAGTATTCAGTCTGTGCGCACATGTACATGTCCTTTATATCTCAACTTTCCTTATAAGTCGTTTGTTTATTATTATTTTCTTCGGAGCAGGAAAAAATCCCTTGACGGCTTGCTAGGGCAGTTGCAGGTTTAGGACCCCCCCCCCCCCCCCCCCCCCCCCCCCCCCATCCGGCCGTGCTAGAGTCTTGTTGGCCCATGACCTCGGAGTCATGATTTCCCGGTTTACCTAACGGGAAGGCAGATCTGACTGTGTAGTCTGCGGGACATCTGCAGGCTACTAATTTTCACTTTTCAAACCCCCCCCCCCCTCCCCAGAGAGGCTAGCCGATCCTAACCCTGCTGGCTGCAGGGTCAGACACAGTCAACACAGTCCTTAATAGGTGCAATAAGGAAAAACATCACAACAAGAGAAATAAGATTCCCTGAGAAGAATACTCAATGTATAAGAAAAGAGAAAATCAGAAATGAAGAAATCAGGACTAAAGTGGGGGTTGCAGCAATGTTAGATTTCATCACAAAACAGCAATTTAAATAGTTTGGCCAAAATAACTAGATTATCAACTAACAGTATACCACAACAAGCAATGATGTGTAGATCGAATGGTAGCAGAAGAAGAGGCAGGCCAAGTAAACGATGGACAGAGGGAATTGCAGAGACATGGAAATATATATATATATATATAACAGTAGAATTTTAAATACAAGAACAACTGTTCATCTCTAGCCACTTCTATTTTTAATCTGAACGTTTACATTGTAGCCATTTATTTTAATTCATTCAGTTAAAGAGCCCCGTTTCAGACAAATTCATTAAGCCTTACTGTCTACTCTTTCTTTGGTTGACCCTGGGATATAGTAAAAGTTGATGTATTTGGTTGTTTCAGGATTTGACGTTTTAAGATTGAGCACCACCACTACTGGCAACGCTGATCGTATTCCGGTGCGAACCTTGGGCTTTGTCCACGTCAGATTGGAAGCACTAGACTCGAGTTTCGCTCTCGTTTGAGCTAGTTAGTAGTGAATATCCATGTCAGGAATTGGGATCGAACTCCGGATCATTGACGCCTGGCGTGCCTTGCCAGATCGAGAAGACATGATCATTCGGGGCCACATCGATTGACGGATGTCAGTTGCGGCGATATGGCAAAATGTGAGCTATATCCTACAATGGGTGACGTTGTAATATTCTAGTTTGATAATGTGGTCTCGTCTAGCGTGAGAAGCGTGGTCAAAAAGTTACACAACCGCCTCAAATCCGGATTTCGATTACGGGTCCAGTCAGGGATATGCACTACTGAAGAGCTCAAATGAGAGCGATACTCGAGTATAGTGAAATTGAAAATCAGCGTACCTGATCTTTCATTGGTTAAACCAAGGATGTAGTAGCATTGGAAATTAGCGTATCTGATCTATCATTGGCCGATCCGAAGGTATGGTGGCAGTGGCAATCAGTGTTATCTGCTCTGTCAATGTTTGCCCCTTGGATATATTGATAGTGGCAACCAATCTATCTGCTCTGTCATTGTTTGTCCCTTTGATATATTCGCATTGGCATCCATTCTAACTGCTCAGTCATTGATAGCCTCTGAGATATATTGGCAGTAAATAAGTAAAGTAAAGGAGCCTTAAAGCGTACTGGCCATATGGAAATAGATTAATATTTTATTGACCAACAGGCACTTAGTGGATGGCATGGTTAGTATTACAACGGCTGCCTTTACTAACCAATGCAATTTCTGGTGCACTTGTGTTTAGGCTATGTCAATTTCTGTAAACGGCAACCAGATAATCTGCTATTTCATTGGTTAATCCTCTAATATAGCTCCAGTATGCTCACGACAATCGTCACTGTATGTGTGTGTAAAGTGTGGGAGTTTGATCATAATAGTAGGTTGGGGGATCGGGGGATGTTGTGTGGGTGGATTCGGATGTGTGTGGGTGGGCTCAGGATGTGTGGGTGGGAGGGGGGGGTTTGTGTGGGTGGGTGGGGGATTGTGTGTGGGTGGGTGGGGGTTTTTGTGGGGCGTGCGAGATGTAGGTGTATGGGGAGATGTGTTTGTGGGTGGGGATTGTGTTTTTTGTAGGGGTTGGGGGAGTGGGTGGAGAGGATATGTTGGGGATGATTTATGGGGGGTTATGGGATGGGGGGGGGTATATGTGTGGGTGGGGGGATGTGGGTGTGGGGATTGTGGGGGGGGAGATGTGTGCAGGTGGGGGGGTTGTGGGTTTTGGGGGTGTTGTGTGGTGAGGGATGTGTATGGGTGTGGGGTGTTTGGGTGGATGGGTGGGGAGTGTGTGTGGGTGAGAGATGTGTGGGGGAATGTGTGGGGGGGTGGTGGGTTGGGGGGGGGGTGCGTGATGGGTGTGGGTGATGGATTTGGAATGTGTGTGTGGGTGGGGGTATGTCTGGCTGGGGGGGGTTGTGTGGCTGAATGAAGGATGTATTGTGGGTAGTGAGGGTGATTGTAGTTTGGGGGGTGTGTGGATGGGTAGGGGATGGTGGATGATGTGTGTGTGGGGAGGGATGTTCTTTGGGATGTGTGTGGGTGTGGATTTTTGGAAGGGGAGCTGGTGTGGGTTTAAAAGATGTTTGGTTGGTGGGTGAAGGTGTGGTTGGGGTTTGTGGGTGGGTGAAGGGTGTGTGTGAGGGTTTTTTGGGGGTGGTGTTAGATGGGTGGGGGATGTGTGAGTGGGGTGGTAGATAGGGGGCGTATGGGTTTATGGTGGGGAAGGGATGTGTGGGTGTTAGTGGTTTAGGATAAGTACGTGTGTCTAGGGATTGTGAGGGGATGAATGTATGGTTTGTGTGCGTGGATGGGAGGTGTGTGTTTTTGAATGGGGGAAAGTGTTGGGGGGTGGGGATATTGTGAGGGAGTTTGTATGGGGGGGAGATTGTGCGTGGGGGGGATGTGTGGTATTGGGGAGGGTGTGTGGTTAAGGGATGTGTGGTGGGGGAATGGGTGGGTGGAGGTGTGTGGTTGGGGGGATGATGTGTGGTTGGGTTTGGGATGTTGGGTGGGTGATTGTATTGAGTAAAGGGGGTTGGTTAAAGGGGTGTTTTGGGTTTGGGGTGGGTGGGGAGAGGGTGTGTGGTGGGTAGAGGATTGTGGGTGGGGGAGTGTGTGCAGGTTAGGAGATGGGGGGGGATGTTTGTAGGTGCGGTCCCCGGATCTGTGGTGGGCTGGGGGAGATGGGAGATATTGGGTGAGTGCGGGAAATTTTTGTGTGGGTAGGTGCGGGTATGTGAGTTGACGGGGAGACATGTGTGTGGCTGAGGAAGTTGTTTTGGTTGGGTGGTTTGGGGGTGTGTGGGTGGGGGAGGATATTGGGTGAGTGATCGTTGGTGGGAAATGGGACGGGTAGAGATATGGAGTGGGTGGGGAGAGGGTTTTAGGTGGGGGATGTGTGGGTTATTGAAGGTATGTGTGTTTGGGGGTTTTGGGGGGGTGGGATGTGGGTGGGTGGGGGGTGTGTGGGGTGGGGAGATGTGTAAGTGAGGAATGTGGTGGTGGGTGGGGGAATGATTGAGGGGTTTTTGGGGGGGTGGGGAATTTGGGAGTGAATGGGGGATGTGTGGGGGGGGGGTGTTGTCTCATAACTTAAATATTGTTTTGTTTCAAAACATGTGAAATTTTTTTCCATGCCGGATAAAAGAAAGATGTGTTGGAAGGGCTAAATTTAAAGGGGGCGCGTGAATTTGTTCCCTTTTTAAAATAAATCTGTTGTGTTCTTCCCCTTTCTTTTTTTCCTCCCTCCTTTCTTTCTTTTCTCCTTCTTTCCCTTTTTTTCTCG
The DNA here is from genome assembly GCA_014155875.1 of Cepaea nemoralis. Lineage (NCBI taxonomy): Eukaryota > Metazoa > Mollusca > Gastropoda > Stylommatophora > Helicidae > Cepaea > Cepaea nemoralis. The sequence goes on from JACEFZ010026491.1 coordinate 62,152, forward strand.
CTGGTTTTTAAACCCAAAAACTTTTCTTTTTCTCTCCCCCTACCTCCTTTTTTCTTTTCTTCTTTCTTCTTCTTCTTCTTCTTCTTCTTCTTTATTTTCTTCTTCTTCTTTTTTTTCTTCTTCTTTTTTTCTTCTTTTTCTTTTTCTTCTTCTTTTCTTCTTCTTCTTTTCTTTTCTTCTTCTTTCTTCTTAGGGTGGCCTGGCAAGCTGAGGAACTTTTCTGCTTGTATTAGAGTTTTCGTATCTCTGCGCTCACTCAGTGCTTGTGTCCTCCCCATCTTCTGCATTTCCACTATAGGGGTTGATCTTATCCCTCCTGTGGTGACTCTAAGTGCGTGATTTTGCACTTTGTCCAGCTCTTGTAGTGTGGTTTTTGATGCCGAACACCACGCAGTTGACCCGTATTCAGGTGTGGTCGTATGCTCTGTTGATAAACTTTGCTAAGTATTTTCCACTGGCTCACCATGTGGTTCCACTTAGCTTCTCGGGATGGCTATTTTCCTTCTGGCTTTTGCTACTGCTTTGTTGATGTGCTTTCTCCATGTCAGCCTGCCATCAAATGTTACTCCAAGGTATGTTGGTTCTTTATCTTCTCTAGGGGTGTTCCATTTATCTGGAATGGTCCCTGCCTTTTGTTTTGGAAAGAGGGTAAATAGAGTGGTGCTGCACTTGTCAGTGTTTATACTGACACACCATCTATTTGCCCATGCAACAAATGTGTCTACAGCTGTTTGTAGTAATCTGGTGGCCACTGATGCATGTTCATTTGTGCTCCATAGAACCAGGTCATCGGCGTACATTGCTGCTTTAATTCCATGCGGTAGATTAGCAACTAGATCATTGATGAAGATTAGAAAAAGTGTGGGGGACAAGACTCCTCCCTGGGGAACACCGTGACGCAGTAGTACTTTCTTGCTCTTTAGTCCGTCTATCTGTACTCGGGCTCTTCTAGTTGTGCAAGTATGCTTTCACCCATTTGTACATTCTTCCATTGACTTTGTAGTTTCTCAGTTTATTCATCAGACCTTCTTTCCAGACTTTGTCAAAGGCTTTCTTCAAATCTATCCATGCCGCAAGCACCAGCTTCTTCTCTTGGAATGCATCCTCAATTTCTTGAGAGAGGTAGGTTGTCTGATCTTCCGTAGAGTAGCACTGCTTAAAGCCAGCCTGCTGTGGCACAAGGATGTTTTTACTTTCAGTGTACCACTGCAGTCTGTGATTGATGATGCGCTCCAGTGTTTTTCAGAGACAGCTGGTGAGGCTAATTGGTCTGTAGCTAGAGGCAATGGAACTATCTTTCCCTGATTTTAGGAAGGGTATCATGATTGCTTCTCTCCAGGCTTGTGGAACACTGCCTAAGGTCCAGCTGTTATTGAAGATCTGCAACAGCTTTGCTTCGGCCTCTGTTCCTAGGTTCCTGATCATTTCATTGGAGATACCATCAGCTCCTGGTGACTTTCTCATTTTCAGTTTTGATATGGCTAGCTCCAGTTCGCTGATTGTGATGGGGTGCCTCCAGAACCTCATGTACTATTTCCTTCTGTCCTGTATGCTGCCGTTTCTCTCGAATCTCTTGTTGTTTCTCTGGACTAATTTTGATATTGTTATCTGTCGAATGATCCGCAAAAAGGGCAGCTGCTTGCTTTCTTGTTAAATGTTTCCATCTTTATGTAGTGCAATTTTGAGTTTTTCCCTGTCCCTCATCGTTAATTTTTTAATTAGCTTCCACAATTTCCTTGTGTCTCTTTCAAAGGGTTTAAGACTTTGTTTTCTCCTGCCAGATTTTCCGTCTGTCTGCAGCTTGGCCCTTTGAAATTTGGGTTTTTTCATGCTGGAATTTATTGTGTGCTCTTGGTTGGGTGTGCCTCTGCTTGCTTTCTACATACTCCACATCATTGTGCAACTGTTTTTCCCTTCACTACTCCCTAGGGTTTATATTTTGGGTTTTTACG
>JACEFZ010026492.1:0-11734 GCA_014155875.1 Cepaea nemoralis
AAATTTTCTCGGTCTGTGGTGTTCTGGATCAACTGTGCTGATGATATTCCTCCACGCTACCGTCACAGTCCATCCAGCATCATTTCTCTTGGTCTGCCTCTGTCTCTCTTCCCCTCGATTTTTTTTCCAATTGTCACGATGTTCTCCAATGCCTCTCTTATCATTACACGACCGGAGAAAGCTGTTTGTCTCTTTCTTATTGTTGTATATAATGTTCTAGTTTTGTTAGCCTCTCCTACACTCTGGGCCTGTCCGTGGCGATCTGGTCACGCCGCCTGACTCGCGCTTCGAAGGTCGTAGGTGGGTTTTCTATCTACACCGTTTACACCGCAAGTGCTGTATTTCCGGAGATACACGAGGGTCATTGCTGGAGCTACAGAGTTCGTGCTTTGTGCGATGCTCTTGGCAGGAGGGAGAGGAGAGAGAGAGAGAGAGAGAGAGAGAGAGAGAGAGAGACAGAGAGGGAGAGGAGAGGAGAGAGAGAGAGAGAGAGCCAGGTGGGATAAAACCGGCGTAATTAAGCTGGCGCTCTCGTTAACCTTTAACATTAGAAGCGATAAAGCTCCGATGATTTTACTACTGGTGTAGTTGTTGTTGTTGTTGTTGTTGTTGTTGTTGGTATTGTTGTTGTTATTGTTGTATCAAATCTGTAGCATTAAGAAATGAAAGACGCGATAGCTTGGGTTCATCTCTTTAGATAAGTTAGGCATACATTGTGAGTATCTTTGTGTCTACTTCCTCTAGACATATTCTATCATAGGTAACGGACAATTCAACGTCATCATCATCATCATCATCATCATCATCATCATCATCATCATCATCATCATCATCATCATCGTATTCATCATCATCATCATCATCATCATCATCATCATCATCATCACTATCATCATCATCATCATAATCATCATCATCATCATCATCATCATCATCATCATCTCTGGTGTTCATGATCAACTCTGCAACTTTGTTTTTCTTTCTAATGTTAGCGTGGGAATTAGCCTTCCCTATTATCAGTGTCCCTCGCCATCAGGCGAATCAACTCCGACTTCAGAGGTACTCGTAATTTACGTCCCCAAGCCAAGTGATATTCCTCCATGACACCACATCAGTCCATCCAGCAACGTATCTCCCAGCTTTCCTCTGTCGCTTCTCCCATTCACCGTTCCAGCAGTTGCGATGTGTTCTGATGCCTGTCTCCTCACTTGAAACGTGACGGAAGTTTGGAGAGAACACTCATAGAGGGGTATATGCCCGGGAAGAGAGGAAGAGGAAGGCCAAAGAAAAGATAGGTGCAGGGTGTGACGGATGATCTCCAGATGGGTATATTAGACGCGAGACATCTTGCTTATGATCGAGAGGTTTTCCGGAAGGTTTTTATGGAAGCGAGGTTCTGCAAAGGACATGCTACTGAATGAATGAACTTCGGATGCGTTAAGGTCAATATCTCACTTACCAAGACATTTTCTGGTACACATTTCTGGTTAGGGCGACCTGAGACCCCGAGTTCATTTCTAAAACACAACTGGATATGAATTCGAATCCATGACCATTGGTCTGTCAGTCAAGCGTGTAGCCACTGCGGCATGGCTGCTAACAATTCATTACATGGTTGAGACTAAATCTAACCATACAACACACAGTATGGCAACTCGGAGAAGTGTGAGAACCATTGTGATCTAAACTGTTACGATTTTATATGACGTACTGTTTCATCATCATCGCATGTTTCTCTTGTACCTTGTGAAGGTGAAGCATAAACTGCGGAAGAGTTCTCATTCATGGGCTTCAAAGATTTGTGATTATGAAAGTCAGGTCTTAGTCTGAAATGACTGAGTTAACTATGACAGTAGACGGTATTCTGTTAGCACCGAATGTTTGAGGGCGCTCATTAAACCCAACACACTAGAATTGTTCCGCTTCGAGCGGGGGAGCGCAATTGGGAGGATACAAGCCTTACCCTAGCGCGAGGAAAAGCAACTTACATACCAAATGCCATGGCGGGCAGACCATGCTCTAAGCCTTGGTCGGCATCTGGTCTAGGATCGAAGCTCTGACAGGCGAGCAGTTAGAGTATTGTTTTGCTGAACCGGCAGCTTCTGTAACTTGTCTTATGTCAGACGCATCGGTGTTTCATTTCCTCTGGAGTAATCTAGACAGGCCGAGAGTGAGATCGTGCTGCATTGGCAACACAAGGTCTCTAAATTAAGTCCAATTTTTGTGTTATGGAGAGGTATAACTCCATTTTACAAACTATCGTATGTCAAGAAGGCAAGGTGCCACCAGTCATTCAGTCATATCGAGATTCCCATGGACTCTGTTATTCCCTCTGTCCATCGTTTACGTGGTCGGCCTCTTCTTCATTTAAAAAAACAAAAAACATAAAAGAATGTCGTGCTGTATGCCAACAAATGCAATATAGATTTTATACGTCTTTCAAGGCTTCTGCCACACAACATAAATGACAAACGAAAGCTCAGACTAGGTGACAGCGCTGTCCGAACAACGCTGCCTAGTGTTAAATCTGGCACTTTTATGACAGTTGACAATTTATAGACCTGGCTAAGCTGAAATCTGCACCGCAGTTCGCTGTACTGGATTAAAAGTTCTCAGCTGAGGAGGAGGCCATGAAAATCTCACCGAAGATCGTTTTATTAGTCTGAAGTGAGAGGGCGACACCTCCTGGGTGAGGTCAGTGAGATCAAATCTCACTGTAGGTGTTAGTTTGAACTTCTAGTCAGAAGGGTCTGTATTCATAGAAGGTACAGGTAATTCCGTGTGACAGAGGTGGGTTATCGAGTGTACCACCCCTCTGCTGTGTGTCCACCGTGACGAGGTAGAGGGGCTTGTGCGTCCCAATGACCCCAAGAGCTATGCCGACGGTAGCACAGCTACTGGTAGGGCCACCCATGTCGGACAGGTCAAGGGAGAGGGACCAGACGAAGAGACACACAAACCTGCTGCCTTGTAGGTAGACTGGGGACAGTCAAAGGCTAGGGAAAGCACCCCGAATACATGCTTGTCAAAATCGGATGTACTGAGCCACAGGCTTGACAAAGCAGTGCAACGTAAAACCTGCTGCCTTGTAGGTAGACTGGGGACAGTCAAAGGCTAGGGAAAGCATCCCAAATAAATGCTTGTCGAAATCGGATGTACTGAGCCACAGGCTTGACAAAGCAGTGCAACGTAACTTAATTCATGATGTCACAAATCAAAATTAATCGATATGGTGCTAATCCCGTGAAGTCCCATCAGGCGGCGATAGTGCCGGGCCCCCTGCCTCGAGGGGGTCCACCCATGACTACTGGTGGTCACCTTCCCCTGTGCTGTGGAGTCAAGGCACAGAGGAGTAGGTTAAGAGCTATTGACCAAATACCCCGGACACTCAACATACTACAGTGGAATGCCGAAGGAGTTTACAAGAAGAAAGACTCCCTAACACAGCGTCTACATAAAGATAGAATAGATGTGGCATGCATTCAAGAGACACACCTCAACGCCAATCACAAATTCTCAGTCAGAGGATATCAGGCCACACGTTTCGACCGCGAAGGACACAAAGGAGGAGTTCTAATACTTACACGAAATACAATACCTTGCAGCGAAGTATCTGTGATCTCTGACAACCAAACGGAAATTATAGGTGTTGATATAATGATAAAGGACGTGAAAATAAGAATCTACAATCTGTATAGCCCAGCAGATAAGGACCTTACACTCTCAAACATGAAAATAACTGACACAAACTGCATTATTGTCGGAGACTTTAATAGCCGTTCAGAAAGATGGGGATACCCAGATACTGACAAAAGAGGAGATGAATTGGAGGACTGGGAAATAGACTCAAATCTCCATCTACTCAACAAAGCGGATGACACACCGAGCTTCTACTCCAGAAGATGGCTTACCACTTCTACTCCAGACCTAGCTTTCTGCACAGGAGACATCCTCCACAAAATCGATCGCCATGTGCTGGACCAATTAGCAGGTAGTGACCACAGACCAATCAAGCTTGTAATGAATATGGAGTATGTTCCACAGGAGCAAAAGCCCTTGCCCCGATGGAATTACAAACGAGCAGATTGGGACAGATTTGCCATACTAACAGACAAATATTGTGAAAACACAAATACACGATATGGCAACATAAAGCAAATGGTGGAAAGTCTAAACAGAGCGATAATACAGGCAGCCACTGAGTCCATTCCTAGAGGAGCGAGGAAAAATTACAAACCATACTGGACTGAAGAACTACAAAGTTTGGAGGACGAAGTTGAAGATGCCAGGAAGACAGCAGAGAGAGAACAAGTCAATTGAAGCGAATATCTCTCTCAAAGCCATCTCAGCAAAATATAAAAGAACAGTAAATCAAACAACAAGAGATTGTTGGAGGGAAAAAACAGAAAACCTGAATTTTGACAGGGATGGAAACAAACTATGGAAACTAGTGAAAGCCATGAACAATGAAGGACCTAGAAACAAACAAATAACAATTAAACAAGGAAATGCCTTGCTTACAGGAAAAAAGGCTGCAAATGCACTAATGGAACACTATGCAAATGCAAATCACATTGATATTACAACCGAACAGAAGAAAGCAATCAAAGACAAACAGATACATCATAGAAATACAGAGACAGCAGCAGAATATATGATGGCAAATCTAACAATGGAAGAAATGGAACAGGCAATGAATACCCTAAAAAAGAAGAAATCACCAGGAAAGGATGGAATCACAAATGAAATGCTAATAGGACTAGGCACCAAGGCAAAGAAGAAACTACTAGCAGTCCTAAATAACAGCTGGAAGAGAGGAATAGTCCCACAGGCATGGAAGGAAGCTATACTAATACCAGTCCCAAAGAAAGGAAAAGACCTGGAAGAACCAAATGGCTATCGACCTATCAGTCTACTTAGCTGTGTAGGAAAATTAATGGAACGCATTATCAATGGCAGGCTAACATGGCATCTGGAAGAAAACAAACTCTTAACACCACACCAAGCAGGATTCAGAAAGTACAGATCCACTGAAGATCAAATAACCTATATAGCTCAGGAAATAGAGGATGCCTTCCAAGAGAAAAAGCACACACTAGCAGTCTGGATAGATTTAGAAAAAGCATTTGATAAAGTATGGAAGGAAGGACTGAAAGTAAAACTGCAAAACATGCATGTTTGTGGAAAAATGTATAAATGGATCAGCCACTACCTTGAGAACAGAACTGCCAGGACAAAAGTACAAGGACAAACAAGCAAAATGATGCTGCTGGAGCAAGGTGTCCCCCAAGGAGGAGTTCTTTCACCAACATTATTCCTAGCATATATAAATGACATCACAGAAAATTTTCCAGCCAGAGTACACACATCCTCCTTTGCAGATGACCTAGCCATATGGACATCTGAAGAATATATTAGTACAGCTAACAGCAGAATACAGCAAGCCTTATTAGCGCTAGAGGACTGGTCAAAATCATGGCTAGTGAAGATAAGTGAGGAGAAAACAACATGCACAGTGTTCTCCCTCTCAAATAAAACTCAGCAACCTAAGCTGGTATTGAATGGAAAAATATTGCGCCATGAAGAAAATCCAAACTATCTAGGAGTCACCTTTGATCGTCGCCTGACATGGAAAACACAGGTTGAGAAAAATCGAACAAGAGCAAGGCAGAGAATGGCAATCATGAAAAAGCTTGCTGGTACAACGTGGGGAGCAGATGAGAAAGTTCTCAAGAAGTTATATACTGGACGGGTGAGGCCAGTACTGGAATATGGCATTGCAGCTTGGGCAACAGCAGCTAAGTCAAACTTTAACAAAATAAGTAGAGTCCAAAACCAAGGAATGCGAATCATAACTGGAAGCCTGAAGACAACGCCTATTAATGAACTAGAAAAGATCACTTGTTTACAACCAATGCAGGATAGAAGAGATAGCAGAGCCCAGCAACAAGCAGAAAAATTTAGAAGATTGACAGACCACCCTATGTACAACAGATTTAATGGTTTTGGAAAGGGAAGACTGAAGCGTAGCAACTTTGTAGAAACTGCAAAACGAAGGATTAGGGCAGATCCTATACTTAACATATCAACAGTCAAGCCCATACACAATGCACACAAGTTCCCAGCTTGGAGACAGCAGCAACTGCCTGAGATGATAGAAAACATTCCTGGTATTGAGAAAAAGAACACTCAGCATGAAACCGAAAGAAGAGAAATAACCCTAAACTACATAAAAGAACATTACCCAAGCAGGAATTGGACCCATGCATATACAGATGGATCAGCCAAAAATTCAATAGAGAATGGAGGAGGAGGAATTCTCCTAAATTTAAAAAATGGAGTGAAAAAAACACATTCAATGGCAACTGGAAAATTTTCAAGTAACTTCAAAGCGGAGGTAGAGGCTCTGAAAACTGCAGCAGAAATGCTCCTGATGGAGGAAAATAAAGAGAAGCAAATAGCTATCTTCACAGATGCAAAGTCAGCTGTCTCAATACTGAAGAGCAATAACAGCACAGAACTAACTGACCTAAGAGCAGCACTCCATGGTCTATGCCAGAAATCCAAAAAAGTTGTAATACAGTGGATCCCATCACATTGCAGTATACCTGGAAACGAAGAGGCTGACAGACTGGCAAAAGAGGGCGGACGACTACCACAGCCTGACATAGACATAACCTATAATGAGGCAAAGAGGTTGATAAAAAGCACTTATAGAACCAAATGGGAATCAGAGCATCCAGGCCATCAGAAGGATGATGCATATTACAAACTCGACCGAAGAGAACAAGTAGCAATCTTCAGACTCCGCACAGGACATAACAGGCTGAAATACCACTTGTTCAATAAACTAAAGATAGGAGATACCGATGAATGTAATTGTAGAACTGGAAAAATGACAGCAAAACATTTGCTGCAGGATTGCCCAACGTATGCAGAACAGAGAAAGATATTTTGGCCCACACCTGCTTCATTTGAGGACAAGCTCTATGGAGATATCAACAAGCTAAAGTTGACCGCAGCTTACTTAAACTACATACAGGTTGACATTTAAAGGTGCATGAAGATCCAGAGGCATGAAATGGAATATTGCTTGGATAGCAAATCCATTATGTGGAAAGTCCAAATAGAAAGCTCGCTGTGTGGGCTTCATAAAAGGTGGAAAAGTGTCCTAGTGGCACCAAATGGAATATTGCTTGGATAGCAAATCCATTACGTGGAAAGTCCGAATCAAAAGCCCATTGTGTGGGCTTCATAAAAGGTGGAAAAGTGTCCTAGTGGCATGAAATGGAATATTGCTTGGATAGCAAATCCATTACGTGGAAAGTCCGAATCAAAAGCCCACTGTGTGAGCTTCATAAAAAGGTGGAAAAGTGTCCTAGTGGCACGAAATGGAATATTGCTTGGATAGCAAATCCATTACATGGAAAGTCCGAATCGAAAGCTCACTGTGTGGATGTCATCTGCAGACTGCATACTTCTGGTTTCCGGAAGAACAGCCTATGGTGAACGGAAGGCCCAATATACGGAAGTGAGGCTAAGCAGCCATGTGCAGGACGTGACGATTCCTTGGGTGAGCCCAGTATCAGAGCGCTATGTATCGGCTCTGCAAGTATGGAAGCCTCCTTGGATGGCGGGGAATGCCCATGGTCTGCCCCTGCCTTCCCTTGAGGGCTGACCAGGATCTTTGGCTGTTCTATATGGGCCAGCTAGGATGGGGGATAACACCACAACAGTGAGAGTCAAACGTCCTAAGAAACCCCCGGGAAGGTTAACCCGGTCAACAAATGCCCGCAGAAGTCGGATGTGTCGGCCTAACGGCGCAAGAACGCAGCTCTGCTGTAAACAGGCACAACGCAATCACATCCGGAAAAAAAAACTCCGGATGAACGAAGAAGAAGAAGAAGAAGAGTGTACCAGGTCACCACAAAATTAGCTTATCTTCCTTAGCGTCTTGCTCCCCGAGAGGATTTTCAGACAAATTTGAAAATTACCCAGTGCCGATTTTATTCATTTGTCCTGGCTGTCTGAAATTTCGGTTAAAAGCAGAGTTAACATACTGCCGGGTGAATTGATTAATTGATTGATTGATTGATTTAGGAACCGACATCACAGCATTCGGGACATTCCCATAAGCGCTCCGTCCCCATCCTCAGAAGCCAGCGAGGAGTTCCAACATTAATAGTTCCAGTAGCAATCTGATTATATGTCCGTCTCGCCTTTCCTCTGAGCGTCGAGCGTCGGCCAGATCCCCTCGCCACACCTCGCTGTCTCATTCTTACCAGACTATGGTGATCCATTTGCTCCTCCGAGGTGTACACGTGCTCCCACAAGGCCGCAACCACGTCTGCCTTGTCATGCATCAATACTCCACCAAGTTTTGCCGAGCCAGCCAATCTGTCCGCCTGTTCATGAGTGCCGGGTGAATGAGGAAGGGAAGGGGAACCCCTCACATTATCTTCTCAAATCTGTATGGATCAAAGCAGGCGGTGAACGTTGGTCATATAATGATATGAGATGTGCTGGACTACTTCGTAACAACCGGAAATATCAGTGGTAGCAGAGATACAGGCAAAACCGACGGGAGTGATGGCTGATTGTCTAAGACACTGGTATGGAGGATTATTGTCTATAGAATTGATCCAGAACAGAAAGGACCGAGATCTGCGGAGAGACATGAACAGTTAAATAAACCAGCGCGGACAATCCTAACATAATAAGTGAAACAATGTAGACAACTCTTTGCATAACTGAAACAGTGTGGACAACTCTTTTACTAACACAATAAATGAAACAGTGGGAGAAAACTCTTTCAACGACATAATAACTGAAACAATGTAGACACTCTTTGAAAAACTGAAACAACGTAGACAGCTCTTTCAATACCTGAAACAGTGTGGACAACTCTTTCACTAACTGAAACATTGTGGACAACTCTTTCAATAACTGAAACAGCGTGAACAGACCTTTCAATAACTGAAACAGTGTAGACAACTTTTCAACAACTGTAACATTGTGGACAACTCTTTCACTAACTGTAACAGTGTGGACAACTCTTTTACTAACTGTAACAGTGTGGACAACTCTTTCACTAACTGTAACAGTGTGGACAACTCTTTCACTAACTGTAACATTGTGGACAACTCTTTCAATACCTGAAACAGTGTGGACAACTCTTTCAATAACTGTAACAGTGTGGACAACTCTTTCAATAACTGTAACAGTGTGGACAACTCTTTCAATAGCTGAAACAGTGTGGACAACTCTTTCAATAACTAAATCTATGTGGACAACTCTTTCAATAACTGTAACAGTGTGGACAACTCTTTCAATAACTGTAACAGTGTGGACAACTCTTTCAATAACTGTAACAGTGTGGACAACTCTCTCAATAACTGAAACAGTGTGGACAACTCTTTCAATAACTGAAACAGTGTGGGCAACTCTTTCAATAACTGAAACAGTGTGGACAACTCTTTCAATAACTGAAACAGTGTGGACAACTCTTTCAATAACTGAATCTATGTGGACAACTCTTTCAATAACTAAATCTATGTGGACAACTCTTTCAATAACTGTAACAGTGTTGACAACTCTTTCAATAACTGTAACAGTGTGGACAACTCTTTCAATAACTGAATCTATGTGGACAACTCTTTCAATAACTGTAACAGTGTGGACAACTCTTTCAATAACTGAAACAGTGTGGACAATTCTTTCAATAACTGAAACAGTTTGGACAACTCTTTCAATAACTGTAACAGTGTGGACAACTCTTTCAATAACTGTAACAGTGTGGACAACTCTTTCAATAACTGAAACAGTGTGGACAACTCTTTCAATAACTGTAACAGTGTGGACAACTCTTTCAATAACTGTAACAGTGTGGACAACTCTTTCAATAACTGAAACAGTGTGGACAATTCTTTCAATAACTGAAACAGTTTGGACAACTCTTTCAATAACTGTAACAGTGTGGACAACTCTTTCAATAACTGTAACAGTGTGGACAACTCTTTCAATAACTGTAACAGTGTGGACAACTCTTTCAATAACTGTAACAGTGTGGACAACTCTTTCAATAAGCTGTAACAGTGTGGACAACTCTTTCAATAACTGTAACAGTGTGGACAACTCTTTCAATAACTGTAAACAGTGTGGACAACTCTTTCAATAACTGTAACAGTGTGGACAACTCTTTCAATAACTGAAACAGTGTGGACAACTCTTTCAATAACTGTAACAGTGTGGACAACTCTTTCAATAGCTGAAACAGTGTGGACAACTCTTTCAATAACTAAATCTATGTGGACAACTCTTTCAATAACTAAATCTATGTGGACAACTCTTTCAATAACTGTAACAGTGTGGACAACTCTTTCAATAACTGAAACAGTTTGGACAACTCTTTCAATAACTAAATCTATGTGGACAACTATTTCAATAACTAAATCTATGTGAACAACTCTTTCAATAACTGTAACAGTGTGGACAACTCTTTCACTAACTGAAACAGTATGGACAACTCTTTCAATAACTGAAACAGTTTGGACAACTCTTTCAATAACTAAATCTATGTGGACAACTCTTTCAATAACTGTAACAGTGTGGACAACTCTTTCAATAATTGTAACAGTGTGGACAACTCTTCCAATAACTGTAACAGGGTGGACAACTCTTTCAATAACTGTAACAGTGTGGACAACTCTTTCAATAACTGTAACAGTGTGGACACCTCTTTCAATAACTGTAACAGTGTGGACAACTCTTTCAATAGCTGTAACAGTGTGGACAACTCTTTCAATAACTGTAACAGTGTGGACAACTCTTTCAATAACTGTAACAGTGTGGACAACTCTTTAAATAACTGTAACAGTGTGGACAGCTCTTTCAATAACTGTAACAATGTGGACAACTCTTTCAATAGCTGAAACAGTTTGGAAAACTCTTTCAATAACTAAATCTATGTGGACAACTCTTTCAATAACTAAATCTATGTGGACAACTCTTTCAATAACTGTAACAGTGTGGACAACTCTTTCACTAACTGAAACAGTATGGACAACTCTTTCAATAACTGAAACAGTTTGGACAACTCTTTCAATAACTAAATCTATGTGGACAACTCTTTCAATAACTAAATCTATGTGGACAACTCTTTCAATAACTAAATTAGTGTGGACAACTCTTTCAATAACTAAATTAGTGTGGACAACTCTTTCAATAACTAAATTAGTGTGGACAACTTTTTCAATAACTAAATCTATGTGGACAACTCTTTCAATAACTAAATTTATGTGGACAACTCTTTCAATAACTAAATCTATGTGGACAACTCTTTCAATAACTAAATCAGTGTGGACAACTCTTTTAATATCTAAATCTATGTGGACAACTCTTTCAATAACTAAATCTATGTGGACAACTCTTTGAATAACTAAATCTATGTGGACAACTCTTTCAATAACTGAAACAGTGTGGACAACTCTTTCACTAACTGAAACAGTATGGACAACTCTTTCGATAACTGAAACTGTTTGGACAACTCTTTCAATAACTAAATCTATGTGGACAACTCTTTCAATAACTAAATCTATGTGGGAAAACTCTTTCAATAACTAAATTAGTTTGGACAACTCTTTAAATAACTAAATTAGTGTGGACAACTCTTTCAATAACTAAATCTATGTGGACAACTATTTCAATAACTAAATCTATGTGACAACTCTTTCAA
>JACEFZ010026493.1:0-67345 GCA_014155875.1 Cepaea nemoralis
TTTTTTTTCCTTCCAGATCAACCGGGTTGTTTTCGAAAGCTGTTTCCAGTTTTTGGTGATCATGTCCGTCTACAGCTCTCTGTCTCTTGTGTTGCGTATCATTTCTTATACCGACTTTCCTCCATTGACAACCGTTTCAAACTGTCCATTACCTTCAGACTTGTTCTCCTCTGCCTCCCTCCCCTCCAACCTTCCCTTTGTAACGACATACTCCAGCTTTCCCGTTCTCATAACATACCCAAAAAAAATGTGGACTGTTTTCTTCTGATGCGAGCAACCACTTCTCTTTGTGAGTTAACTTCTTTTATATCTTCATTGCTGTTTCTATAAGTCCATGGTGTTCCAACAATTCTTCTATAAAACCACATCTTTTCAACTTCTAAATAATTTCTCACATGTCTACTAATTGTCTATGTTTCGCTTTCATACATCAGAATTGGCTCAATATAGTTCTTAAGAATTCTTTTCCTCATCTCTATTGGTAAAGATAAATTGCAGAAAATAGTCTACATCTTGTGAAATGCTGCCTTATCTTGGGCTATTCTACCTTTAACTTCATTAATACATCTTCCATCTATAGTTACTAAAGTACCCAAATATTTAGATAATTTAACTTGTTTCAGACTGGTTTTATTAACATTGATGGTGCATGGCAAACTACTGTACGTAAAATTGCCTAGTAAATCATTCTGCGTTGGGATTGATAGCCACGTCCTGCAAACGGCATAAAACATAAATGTAGTATCAGTTGGCAAGTGCCTACATATTTCAATAAAAATAGGTTTGACCTCGGCCACGCTGTGGAAATGCAAACACGTGGAAAACAGGAAGTGCAGTAGAAAAACAGTCGTGGAAGGCGCGCTTCCTGGGAGAAGAGGCCAGGGGTTAATCAAAGCGACGGACAACACAGGAAATTAAACTGACGCCGTGAGCATGAAAATACCTGCGGCAGGAGAACTGGAGAGGGCGGGGGCAGGGGGATTCAGGATCCTGAAGGAGGGAGGAAGCGGGGGTCCTCTGTGGCGAAGTGACCCAGCCGAATGCTTCACGATCCCAAAGCGGTGGCTTCTTTTTAAGACTCCATAACTCAACTCATGAGAGCAGTTCTTTTCTATGGTATTTTCTGGGGTCGAGGAGTGGATGGACTGTGGAAAGAGTCCGAGCTTTATGGGATAGAAACCGGTGCAATGAATCGATCCACTTGAATGTAAATCTTTATATTCCGGTCAGTTGACAGAAGAGCGGCGTTCTGCAAAGGACTTGCTATATTAAGAGAGTTACCGTACCTCTGAAGTCGGAGTGGGTTAACCTGGTGGCGAGGGACACTGATAATATGGAAAGCTAATCCACACGCACAGTTCAGTCCAGTACTACTAAATGTAGAGTGTATGGACTACGCTTGGGTTAAAAGCGAGCGAGCGCCATAACGTGAGAGAGAAAGAGAGTTGCCCTCTGCCTCATTTTAATTTGTTCACTCGCTTTCAATTCGAGCGTAGACAATTACGAACTGCTAATACTAGTTTGTTTTTTTTCTCTTTTTTTTTCATTTTTTCATGTCCTATTCACAGGACAATGCAGTCAACACCAGCATTTTTCTTCAGCTGCTGTTGATATCTTGGCAAGTTTTACGTTCATTAGTTTGCCATTGCTTTCTGAACGACCGGCTCATATACTTCCGTAAGTAACCATGGCCTAATGGCGTGGAAACGGGGAATACAGGCGAGATGATCGATTCATTGCACCGGTTTAATCCCACATGGCTCAGTCTCTTTCCCCAAACCGGCCTACCGAAAGCGTCGTATAGAGCACGAATTATGTAGCTCCAGTGACGACCTCCGGAAGTCTCCAAGAAAACTGCTCTCTTGAACCGGATATCGGAGTCAGGAGACGAGCCCATATCCTTCGGAACGCGAGGCAAGTGGCTTAATTACTCCGTCACGGAGACCGGTTTTTACTTACTGTACTATTACTTTATCACAAACAGTCAAAAAAAGGCTGGGGTTAACTATGACGTCCTGTAAAGGAAATGCAACTAACTATTTTAACTATTACTTTATCGGATACAGTGACCAGCAGAATATAGTGTTTGTAGATCAACACAAGGCTTTCGACACGGTAGGTAGATACAATGAATGGCTTGCCTCGCTTCAGAGGTGCAGATTGTGAGAATTGTATAGATTTTCTGCCCTGGTCATGAGTGAATGCGGGGGAATGAACAGGTTGATAAGCTGGCGGGAATGCACCTCTTGGTGGTAGATTACCTATGGGCAAGGGAGAGGTGGTCGAGCGCCTGTGGGACCAGGTGGAGAAGGCGGGGGAACAGACTGAGAAACCATATGTGGAGAGAATGATAATGCGAGGGATCTGGGCGAATCTCAAAGGTGAGAGGGTAAACCAGAAGAACTTTCAGTCAGATGGCAGTTGGAACCATTAGAAGTATTATTCTTCGCTGACCGTTAAACGAGGGGGCGGAGCACGTGTCCTGAGTGCAGTGATGTCGTTTCTTAGCTCATCTCAACTCAGATACATACACATTATGGACCAGCCTTAAGACTACGGGATACAAGGACAATTACTAGAAAACATCATAGGCATGTACATTCTAGCTTAAGTGTAGTAAGAACACAAGAAGGTATATCAAATATGTCAATACAGGAATGGGATAGGGATGTGTCCTTCTCCACACCCCCCCCCCTTTTTTTTTTTGCTTTTTAATATTTACATACACAGAATATCCAAAGAAGAAAACCTTCACAGAACAGTTTCAGAAAATTGCGAACACTTTACTTATGATGAAACAACAGATTCATTCAATCTTTCATTCATTCAGTAACATGTCCTTTGCAGAACCTCGCTGCCATAACAACCTTCCGGAAAACCTCTCAATCATAAGCAAGATGTCCCGCGTCTGATACACCCATCTGGAGATCATCCGCCACATCCTGCACCCATCTTCTCTTTGGCCTTCCTCTTCCTCTCTTCCCAGGCATATATCCTTCCAATATTGTTCTCTCCAAACTTTCGAGACGTTTCAAGTGACCAAAATATTTCAATTTTCTTTTATTTGCAGACAATCAGTGTCTGTTTTACAGCGAAAAGGGCAGGCTGTAAAATCATAATAATAAGCTGAGTTCAACATGCAGCGGATACAATATGATTATAAATACAGCTATACTAAAGTATTACAGGTTAGCAGATCTACTGGTACACTAAATTTACTGATAAATAGCACACCTCTGAAACAAGTTGAAGGATTCAAATATCTTGGAATTGTGATCACAGAAGATGGCAGAACAGAAAGAGAAATCGAAATCAGATATCAAAAAGCAAGTACGCTTACATATCAACCATCACCTATACTTAAACACCCAAATATACCTATGTCCGCAAAACGACATATAATAAATGGCATATTCACACCAATATTATGCTACCCGTGCCAAACTCGGACATTATCCAAATCACTACTTCTTCTTCTTCTTCTTCAGCGTTCCGAGCCATTGAGGTTCTTTGCTGCAGATACAATCCGTCTCCATTCGTCTCTCTGGTTGACCTTCTCTTGCCAGTCGTTGATTCCAAGTGCTTGTAGGTCTGTATATATATTATCTCTCCACCGTCTTCTTGGTCTACCTCGGGGTCTATGGTCATTTATTTCCTGAGTGTAAGCAAGTTTTGTTTCCCTATTATCTTCCATTCTTTCTATATACCCCAGCCATTAGTCTATTAGCCTTCATGATACCAGTGATTAGTGGGGACTTAAACAGATCATAAATGTCTTTGTTACTTCTTCTTTTCCACTCTCCACTTTGTGTATCCCTAATGGGTCCAAAGATGGGTCTTAAAACTTTGTTCTCAAAAGGTTGTAACGAGGCTTCGTCTCCTTTAGTTGTACTCCAAGTTTCAGACCATACAGCACAACTGGTCTGATCAGTGTTTTGTATATTGTGATCTTGGTGTTACGAGATAGCGCCTTTGATTTTAATAGATGTTGTAGTGCATAGTATATCTTATTTCAAGAATTGATTCTAGCTTGTACTTCTTCCCTTATCCAAATCACACTTATGCAAAATCAACACCTGCAAGATGAGGTGCTTGAGGAGAGTTGTCAACTTAACTATCCGAGACCAAGTAAGAAATAATGTTATCAGACAGACTGTGGGTCAGCACCTTGGCCACGTCGCTAGAATGCAACACAATCAACTACCAGCACTGGCGCTACATCAAAGAAGATCTGCTACAAGAGCAAGAGAACGCCCCAGGAGAAAATAGATGACGACATTGTACAATCACACGGAATGAGACTATTCAGTGCCACCATCGGGAGCTGGAGTGCCAACTATTGCTCCCTACGACACTTTACAGCAAATAATTGAAGATGGCAATGATGACTATTACTTTATAAACAGACGAGCATACAGCAGACAGGACTGAGAAACAAGGCTGTATTATTACTTAAACTGCACAGACAAGCAGAGGAATAACAGTTCCCTCTGTCTTCGATTATAAAGACCGCTGAACTTTAAAGCGCAGTTGACTTTCATAAATCGTGAGAACAAGCTTTCAGAACCTCTCAGTGATTCTCAAATCTGTTGAGGAAGACACCCCAGTGAGATGTCACGAACGGTGCCATTAGATAATGTGTACAAAAACCAGAGGGTGCGTTAGTGGAACGGTTAACATGCAAAATTGTGTTTAACATTGCTTTCTGAACGTTTGACACCTCATAGCTTCAACATCAACGCAAAGCAACCTGCTTTCACATGTACCACAGCTGATTTCGAACCCTAGACTAGAAATGCGGGGAAACTATATGTCACTATCCTCTAAGCCCCAGACGCCTATAGAGGGAATATATTCAGTAGAAAATCTTTAGTCTCAAGCCCAGTCATGAATAAATATCTGCCATAAGAACACAGTCATCATCATCAAGTGCCCTGTCGGCTGGCGTTGGCGTTTATGGCTCTCCACAAATCTCGGCCTTTGGTGTTCTGGATCAGCTCTATGAAGAACACAGTACACTTTACATTTCAAATATGAAATTCAAAACATCGATCTTTAGGCCCGGTGAAGAGCAGTTTGAGGATCACTGTTAGTGATAACTTTTTTCCCAATCTAACAATGCCTTGTTCAAATATATGTTTGCATTTGTGTTATATTATGTGAACCCTCGTCTTTACATTTCAGTAGTAAATTTCTTGGGCGTTGTTATTGTGGTTGTAAATGTGACACGAAGGTAATCGTCGTCCCGAGGTAGATAATATCATTGTCGCAACGGTAAGAATGTGTATATCCTAGAGTCTAGCAGCCAGGTACTCATGGCTTCGATTTGCATCAAGGTGGCATTCATCTCATCTCACCATGTTCCTCTTGTACCTTGCGGTGTCAAGGTGAACTATAAACAGCGGGAGAGTGTCCGCTTATGGGTTTCATGTATCGATATTCCCATGGACTCTGTTATTCCCTGCGTCCATCATTTACGTGGTCGGCCTCTTCCTCTGCTTTCCTCTGGTCTGTACATCATTGCTTGTTGTGGTATACTGTTAGTTGGTAACCTACTTGCATGGCCAAACCATTTGACTTGCTACTTTCTAATAAAATCTAGTGCAGCTGTAACCCCAATTTTAGTCTGATCTTATCTCTTCTTGATACATTGAGTATTCTTCTCAGGAATCTCGTTTCTGTTGTTGTGATTTTTCTTTTCCCTTTTTCTGTCATTATCCAGGTTTGGCATTGGTAGCATAGAGTTGGTAGGAAGATTGTGTTGTAAATTGCTTTCTTAGTAGTTATTGATTTGGGGGGGGGGGGGGGGCGCGGGACTGAGTGGTCTCGAGGTATGGTGTCCGCCTCGAGTGCTGGAGGTCCCGGGTTCAAGACCCGGTGAGGACCGGGATTTTTTCAGGTGGACTTCCAATAATTAAATTTCCCCTGGTCTCTGGGTAGTGAGATCGGACGCCCGTGTGTATTGTTGCGCACGTAAAAAATCCCTTGGCAGTTGGAAATCGAAAAAGAGTAGCCCGGGCAAAATTTCGAGTTAAAAATCTACCCAAAGTATTTCAGGATCATCGCCGATGCTACGGAGTTCGTGCATTGAGCTGAATTTCTCCAGACTCAGGTTTGAGTTAGATGGAAAACGGAGCACTTGTGGGTTAAACCCGTGTACCGTGATGTTGATCCAACGAGTAAACTAAACTAAACAGTAGTTATTGATACATGTTTTTCTTTAGTATTGGATTCCAACTGGCCGGGGTTCTCATGTTAACCCAGCCTAAATTTGGTACCAGGATTGGCTTGGGGAGTAAAGGCGACATGCGAGATACTGACCACATCGTCACCGAGCCCCGATTGGTCTATTACAAATATTAATCTGGTACCAAATGCCATATGCACAGAAGGCATTTATTTGCGTCCTTTACTTACTTTAATACAGTGGTTCTCAACCTTTTTTTGGCCAGTGCCCCCCTTACCATATTTTCAGAACGTCATCCCCCCCCCCCCCCTTTTCGTATTTCCGACCTAAAAATTGGCCCGTTCCCCCCTTCACCATATTTTCAGAACGTCATTCCCCCCTTTCGCATTTCCTACCTAAAAGTCCCGCCCCCGTCCCTACACAGTATACGTAATAATGGAAGCTAAATTTAATAGCACATACTAAAACAAGTCTAGACGTTCACATAAAAAGTGATTTGTGGATCTACTTACTTTATAAAATGAATTTTAGAAGGTTGAGACGTACAGAACCGTACAGTATGACGGGAAAAACAATATCAAGTAATCGGTACTTGTATTAACGCGATCTTCAAATAATCTTAATTCCCCCTTCCCCCTAGAAACCCTAAACTTCCTCCTGGGGGGGGGGGGGGATTCCCCACCGGTTGGGAACCACTGCTTTAATAGATCTAAGGAATCAATCTTCAGCATGCAGTATGGATGATCCTTTAGTTCAGTGTGTCCTCTTCGCAGTTGGAAAATGATGACTTGTTCTGTCGTTGAATGTTCATGATATCCACGATTGTTCATGAGGCTAGACTGGTCTTCTGTCCATTTTTTCTGGAAAACGTTTCTTTCGTTTGAGACTTTGCGCTGAAGTCGTGTTTTATGTAACAACATGAGAATAGAGATAGAGGTGGTCACGGTGGCTGTAAGATAGCTTTATGAGGCGCTATTAGTCAACGTAACGTATTCACAGTCAATGTTCCAGAAGGTTCAGTTTGGATAATTGTCGTATGAATGGTTGACACACACAGAGTCGTCACATGTATGCGTACTGAATTGGCTCTCATGTGGATGCGTGAACATGAAAGGGCCGAAAAGCTGGACCCCAGGTTCAGCTCGAGGAGAACACTGACTTTGAGAGACGTTATTCTGTCTATAAATGATCGCCTGTTGCACGAATAAACAATTCATGACCAGTCAGTCAGTCAGTCAGTCAGTCAGTCAGTCAGTCAGTCAGTCAAGTCAGTCAGTCAGTCAGTCAGTCAGTCAGTCAGTCAGTCGACAGATCATACTCAATGTACATCGAACCATTCAGTCCATAAGTGCTCGGATCCCCTCCTTAGTAAATCCCGCAGCGTGTAGCGGCTAATGACACCAGTTCTGTGTTGGTTTATTACATTAGTCTTCTTTGCCTTCGTGCATAGTGTTCTTGTTTGCCCACACCTCTTTTAACTTGCTGTTCTCGCAGTCTGACCATAGTTGTAGATTCACAGTCATCACTTGGTTCTCGGAAAAGTCTTACTTTTCGTAGAGTATTCAGTATATCAGCCTGGTCCATGGCGCGTCCTCCCTCCACAGTAGCTATGACTGGGCATTATGAATCCAGTTCAGCACTAGCA
The DNA here is from genome assembly GCA_014155875.1 of Cepaea nemoralis. NCBI lineage: Eukaryota > Metazoa > Mollusca > Gastropoda > Stylommatophora > Helicidae > Cepaea > Cepaea nemoralis. The sequence goes on from JACEFZ010026493.1 coordinate 7,833, forward strand.
CAGGACGGAAAAGAGGCGTGAGTAACCAACTGGCCACTAATATATAGATATATATATATATATATATATATATATATATATATATATATATATATATATATATATATATATATATATATATATATATATATATATATATATATGAAACAGGAGTAAGAATATCAAGGACAGGAAGATGTAATTTCCTATACTTAGGTGCTCAAAGACAAAGAAGCGCAACACTGACTTTTAATGGGCCAGAGAAGAATAGGACAATAAGAAGAATCAGAGAAAGAACACTGTATATATTCTCCTCAGTTAACAAGAAAAGGGGTAGAATTAGACAGAAGATTCCAGGAGTTCTTAGGGCGGGGGATATACTGTTGTACACCCCAGACAGAAGATTACACTGCTGGACTGTAACAGGATCAATGAGCTTACACAACAAACTACAGACTAAACAAAACAAATTAAGAACAACAAAATTAGGCTTTTATTGACAGAATTGCATGATTTAGTGACAAACAGGCATCCTGACACGTCACATAACTGACATATACAGAAATGGGAATCTATGTTCCCACAGTAATCACTGCTGCCTAACATCGCTATTCACATGACTAGGTACCCATCTCCACAAAACAACAAGGACATGGCAACAACAGAGCCTCAACGTAAACAACAACGGTAACAACAGGTATGGACTCTCTATTGTAATCATCTCAGGACTCATGGACAGTCAGTACATACAGAAATGGGAATCTGAAATCCCACAGTTAGAGACAACTGCTGCCTAGCACTGACTACCGGGGCGGTCTCTAAATGACAGTGAGACCTCAATCATGTTCAGTTGAGTCGAAGGGCACCCTCAATACCCACACAAGACACCCGCATCACATAGGCCGACTGGGACCAGATACAGCAAAGAGTCATAACATAACAAATAACAGAACTATAACCCTAAAAGCAGAGATGTAGTGGCATAAACAGGTATACGAATGGTTATACGAAAGGGGATGTGAGTGGCCTACGACATTAAGTTTGCTCTACAACCACAACCATGGCCAGGGGTCACTACCTGCAATGCATGACGAGGTACAACATCTAATTAATAATCATCAAAGAATCATTATTTGCATCAACACATGGACTTCACAGGACAACCACTACTGCAATGGTGTATGCAAACAGTGTCCTTGGGCACAAACATAGACATGGACTGTGTAAGTTCACACCAACCACATGATACTTCAACTGGACAACAATGATATGGATAGGTTATAGGACATACTCCACATAAAATATAAATGACAAAGCACACATATCCTACAGCATCCTATGCTTGCTACCAGCTCACCACATATCTCTAGTCTCACACCATATCCATCATCACAATCACCATAGTCACCATCACAATCATAATCACCATATGACCACTCTCACAGGGTCATGCTCACAACCGTGTCACCATAATCACCACCACAATCATCAAATGCTCACTTTCATCCTAGCCATCATCATCCCAATCATCTTAACTGACCTCACTACATGATCAGCCTCAACATAGTCATCACCACAAGCATATCACCATCACAATCATCAAATGATCACTTTCATCATAGCCATCATCATCCCAATCATCTTAGCTGACATCACTACATGATCAGCCTCAACATAGTCATTACCACAATCATATCACCATCACAATCATCAAATGATCACTCTTACCATAACCATCACCACAATCCTAATCCCAATCATCTTAGCTGAGATCACTACATGATGCCAAGGCGACACAGCAACACCAATAAGTAACAAAATCAACGCAGAGCAGGACAACACCATTTGAACATGTACATACAGGACATAAATACAGTTCAATGCACCAACAGCAATCAAGCAGACATAGGATATGCAATTCAACATGACATCACCAGGACACACACCTTTGTACTTGATGACAACTAGACAACATCAATATACCAGAAGCACAGTTCTACACATAACACCAGCAACAATCAGGACACAGGCTATAACATAAGTCACCGCCAACAACTCAGACATATAACACCACATAAAACCATCACAATATTACTCCCCACTATGACCAAGCTCACACAATAATACCCCAGATTCATTATGAGTGCTCTACTCAGCACCTCTTGCTCTGGCTGGTCAGGAGACTATCCTTGCCTAGTTCACATGTGTCCAACCTGAGCAACACAGATCATTATCCCCATGAACACTATTATAATCATAGCTACATTTATCTAGGAGGACATAACAGTAATTGTCATCAAGCACCATATATCTATTACTTTCACCGTGCCACTCTACACCTTCGTACGCCAGCAATCACTATAGTTTTGGTGTTCTTGAGTCATGATAAGTCATCTGACTTCAAACACAATATAACATAATGGAGGTGTCTCTCATCCCCTGGCACCCTTTACTTTCCATTACATGTGAGGCATCTCAATACCTCAGTACATTATAATATAAAGACACCGGCCTTCCCCTTTGTTGTGGGAAGTTAAATCATAAACACATCCGTACCATGTTTCCAGTTCAACTTCATGTTCCTCATTATAGACCAGACTGGTATAACCACCCAATGATGTACTTTGTCTCCCTCTTACTGACTGTACAGTCCACCTGGAACAGCCCTGGTTACCCCAGGCCATTCAATCTACTGTTATCTTCAACCTCACCATGCTACTATAATATTGACATTATATTATATATATCCTGCACACCTAATCTGGCCACCTTCATACAGGAATACCACCCAAATAGAATTAATCATAACCTAATATTTTATGCAACAGTGCTCCATATTTTCCTCTAAACAGCCCCAACCATTATTTCATTATTTCCTCACAGACTTTACAGGACAATACCTACATCCTCCTCTACTCTGGACTATGATACTACATATTTTTAATACTGTATTGAATCGTGGCTATATCAAATTCCCTAGAACTACACAACACAGTATCGTATCGATACTTGATTACTTCCAATTCGTACTGCGCTGTCTGCTATATTAAATCTAAAAACCTACAAATATACACACCATCGTATGAGAACATCCTTTCTGGATCTTCACCGAATACCCCTGGTACTAGTTTTCTTACTACCTCCCTGCCAATCTGCAGAGTAGCACTTTTACAATCATTAATTGAAGCAAACCCATGTTGTCATTCTGCTGGTCATCGCCATTTTACATGTGAAAATAACTCTACTAATTTTAGTCACTCAGGAACAGAAGAGCTCCTCAGACTAGGTAAAACTATAAACCGAACTACACCAAATTCTACCTCAACCCTGTGGATGTTATAAGTTTGGAGCTCCCAGTTGGGGACTAGAGGGATATATATATATATATATATATATATATATATATATATATATATATATATATATATATATATATATATATATATATATATATATATATATATATATTAGGGCTGCGGAAGTTAACGATTAATTAATCGATTAATCGTTAATTTTTTTTTTATGTCAAAATATTGTGGGATATTTTAAACATAGTGCTGCAAACACAACCGAGTTGCAAAATTGTACTGAGTCACCATTGTGTAATCTGCAGAAAGATGTACCAACAAGATGTACCAACAAGATGAAACAGTATGTGTATTATGCTACGCAGAGTCTTCTACGGGTCAGAGAAGCATTAACTGTCTGCATGTCCGATGAAAAGAAGCAATACAAAGGTCCAAACTGTCAGGTTCAGATTGGGAGAAGATTTCGAAATATGTCAAAGTTTTAGACTTATTCTGTCAGACCACGGTCCTGTTTGGCGGTCAAGGTTTCATGTAGCTGTGTATTGCCACTGCTATCATCCTTGACAAAGCATATGACTGTACACGATGATGATCCGGGCTACATAGCTAAATTTAAGGCAGCATCTGTTAGTGACTTCAGTGAACGTGTAGCTAATATGACAGTATTTAAATACTACAGATTGCAACAGCACTTGATCCTCGCTACAAATACCTGAAGTGTTTGTCAAAAGATGCAGAAGAACGAACATGGTCACGTCTTGAACAACAAATAGCAGTTAATGTTCATGATGAGCAGATGGAGACTGCTGCAACGAATGATACTGACATTGACAATGAAACTATATGTGAACCAAATGAAGAGAGTATTAAGCTAATGGAGTCTGAGATGGAGAAGAAAGTTGCTGAATCGGTTGACCCTTTACAATGGTAGAAACTTAATGAACATCGATATCCAAAATTTGCATTCCTTGCCAAGACCATTCTGTGCATACCGGCTACCTCAGTTCCATGTGAACGATTGCTCAGCTCTGCTGGTTATATTGTTAATAAGAGGCGCTCGTCACTTGAAGCAAATACTGTCAACATACTCGTCTGTTTGCATAGTTGGTGATATATATAGATGTCATAGATGTGTATATATAGATGACATATGAACAAGAAAATTTAGTGTTATTTCGATTTTTCAAATATACGAATATTTTGTGAATTATGTGACTATACATGTTTTGCTTTAATCGAAATTAACGATTAATTAATCGTTAATTTTTCAAAAGTTAACTATTTAATTTAAATTAATCGGTCGCAGCCCTAATATATATATATATATATATATATATATATATATATATATATATATATATATATATATATATATATATATATATATATATATATATATATTATTAGGGGCGTTCATTTGAAACCAGTTCCAAAGGCTTTATTGCAAAAGCATGAAAGAAACATTAACAGGTGTGGTAGAATTAAACACAGCATTCATTATGAATGAATCATGCACCATGCGATCTCTCTGGCCGAGGGGTTACACGACTTTCTCCGTAATCCTGTTTATCCACGCAGGGTCTGGCAGCGCGCGAGAATTGGAGGCGGTTCTACCCGCGCTGGTGACTTGCGGTATAAATGAGCCGACCGCTCTGAAAGCAATGGCAAACTACTGAGCGTAATCTTGCCAAGAAATCAACAATCAGCTGAAAGATGCTGATGTTGACAGCGATGTCCCGTAAAGGATACGCAAAACAGTTTTATACACCATGGGTTGGTCAGAAGAAGTCGTCGTATGCATTCAGGCAAGCATGCCATTGCTTAGGTAGGCGGTGAATGCCGTCCGGAAAAAAAAGGATTGTGGTTGCTCACTGAATCAAGTGTTTACCGCGTCCATTACGTCTGCATCTGTGTGAAATCGTTGCCCTTTGAAAGCTTTTTTAGAGGTCCGAACAAATGAAAATCACATGGTGACAAATCAGGACTATAGGCTGGATGTTGCAGAATTTCCATCTTCTTCCTTGCTAATGCTTCCTGCACAATCTTTGCGACATGCGGACGAGCATTATCATGTAACAAAATCACACAGCGAGAAAGCATGCCGGGTCGTTTATTCTTGATGACTTTTTGCAACTTGTCTAGTGTTTGCAAGTCGTGGGTAGTGTTGATGTTGACACCAGGTTCTTTAAAGTCGGCCAACAATAGCCCTTCATGGTCAAATACAATGCGCTCAGCATAACCTTACCAGTGGAAACCTGTAACTTGAATTTTGTGGCTATTGGTGATCCAGCATGCTTCCACTGCATGATCTCTCTTTTACTGCTCGGCAACTATGCAGAAGAGAAATGCATCACCCTCCACTCTGTAACGCAGCAAGTGGTTCAAACACCACCCCATGCATTCCTCTTTTTGGTGGTTGGTCAACATCCATGGTACCCACTGTAAACACAGCTTCCGATATTGCAGTTTCTTCACGAACGACCTTTTGAATTGTCCCAACTGACACATCAAATTCTTTCGCTAGCGAACGTATGCTTCGACAACGGTTCATCTGTACTGCTCCATCAATTTTGGCTGGTTTTTTCTGTTGCAACAATATGCGCTTGACCAGGCTGTCTAAGATCTGTCGTGAACTGACGTCCTTTCCGAAACATTCGTGCCCAGTCTGTCACTGTTTTCTTCGACACACATTTGTTACCGCACGCTGTCCTGCATTCTTTGATGAATGTCCACTGGTCGACATCCTTCAAATGATAGAAACTGAATCACCGCTCTCCCCGGGAAGGTTAACCCGGCCAACAAATGCCCGCAGAAGTCGGATGTGTCGGCCTAACGGCGCAAGAACGCAGCTCTGCTGTAAACAGGCGCAACGCAATCACGTCCGAAAAAAACCGGATGAACGCACAAGAAGAAGAATCACTGCTCTTAGAGCTTCTTTGGACTGATTTTGGAACAACCCGGGCATTTTCTTAACGGTCACAAACAGAACCTATGCATCATGGGACGATAAGCACTTCCTCTTTTATTCATTGGTCAGTACTTATTACACGACTATGACATGATCATGTTCAACGTACGCAATTACGCGCGGTGCGGCACGAACGGATTTCAAATGAACTCCCCTTGTGTGTGTGTTTATGTGTGTGTGTGTGTGTGTGTGTTTGTGTGTGTGTGTGTGTTTGTGTGCGTTTGCGCGCGCGTGTGTGTGTGTGTGCGTGTGTTTATATGTGTACCTGTATGTGCGTGCGTGTGGGTATGTGTGTGTACGCACGCATGCTTGTGTGTGTTTGAGTATCTATATATACAAATATATGTATGCACGTGTCAAGTAGGTCTGTCTGTCTGTCTGTCTGTCTCCAAGAGAGGGCCGCAAATGACGGTACTAAAAACGAAAACCGCAGAAATAAATTGCCAACAGACTCCTTTCATTTGCCCAACTAGGTCATCACTGGTTTTAGGGTTGGACTTCCGGGCCCGAATCAAGGGTGATAATTTGATCGAAGTCATAACGAAGTTCCTTCCCCTTTAACCTGTCTGTTCTTTTTATATTCCCACGAATGGAGACTAACATTTTCTGTGTTTGTTATTATCAACTTCATCCTCTATGTTTTCCTCAGTCCTCCCAGTTTTCAGTAGTCACTGAAACGTGCATTAAAAACCAGATTCTTCTATCAAGATAGAAAGTGATTCAGTGTCAAACAAAAAAAAGGTTTAGACCAAAAATGGTACACAATCAAATGAACAGATATTGTCACGTAAATTTCCTTTCACTGACCTCTGAAGAAGGTTGACTTTTAAAGACGATAAAACGAGGAAATCAACTTTGACATCATAGTAGCCTTACAGCCTTCTCTTTGTGACTTTGAACTTCTGAGAAATGTTTAATTAGCACAGCTTGCCGATTCCGATTCTGATTTGTTGGGGAAAATATGTTCCACCTCGTTCAGTCTCAACGGAGCATAATGAGGACGACCCGTTGCCGTGAAGTTGGAACCGCGACTAACTAACTGACTGACTAACTAATCAGTCTGCTGTCGTAGCGCTGGTTATAATTGTGATGGTTCAGTATGTGGGTTTAGTTTCTCTCGTCTTCTGTGTGTGTTAGATGACTTTTTGATGTAGCCGAGTCTATGCCTGTAATGTCAGCTGGGAGTTTGGCCGGGGGGTTTTACTATGTGCCCGTTTCTTCCTGCTTTTCCTTTTGTCAGTGCTAGCTCCTTCTGTTTTGAGTGGATGCAGTCCTTATTAGGACTCATCCTTTGGTTTAGTTGCTTTTGTGTCCTTTTTCTGTGGCCGATCCATGAGCAAGTTGGCAGCCTCCTCAATATCTTCTTCGGTCCATTTAGCCATCTTGTATTTCAGCTTGCACACGAGACCTCCAATTTAGGCTGAATACTACAACATCCCTAACTAACAGGCTTTACAGGTCTCTTAATGTGTTTAGTTATGTCAACACTTATGAGTGTTAATCAATACCTGAGTATTTATCTAGCACATCGCCAGTCCAATTCGTAATGATAAAAACCTGTCCATGTTGTTAACGCGAGGCCATCTACAAACAGAGGAAATAATTTGGGTCGACGTAAACAATACGCCAATAAGATCGGAAGATTACGGTTGCCATAACAACGAGTTACACAGGCAGGGCGACCTGGCGCGTCTCTTTGGAGCAGTTTCTTGTTCGTCTTTACTTACTCGAATGGCGCATAGGCTTTCTATCAAATCTACTCCTGGGTGTCGTCGCTGGAGCTACGGAGTTCGTGCTTTGTGCGGCGTTTTCTGCTGGGTCGTCCTGCGGAAAGAGACCGAGCCATATGGGATAAAACCTGGGTCAATGAAGTCTTTCTGGTGACTGCTGATTCCAGAGACGATGAACTGTGTTTTTCGTGGAGGACTTTTGTGTTGGCATTCTGGTGGCGGCATTATGCACAGTGTACCTATGCGAGCTGTTGGCTTGCCGAGACTCCTGTCTATTCCATTGTTCACATGGGGCAGTGAGGAGCATTTTGTGTGATATTCACTGGCACAGGAACGGAGCATAATGGGGACAACGCGTTGTTGTGAAGTTGGAACCGCGACTAACTAGCTAACTAACTAACTAACTAATTAACTAACTAACTAACTAACTAACTAACTAATTAACTAATTAACTAACTAATTAACTAACTAACTAACTAATTAACTAACTAACTAACTAACTTCTACCAAATCATGCAAAGTCCTCCTGTCTTTTATCATTGCCTACAACTGCCCTCTTGTTCTCCCCATTATTAATCATCTCTGTCTGTAATTCTCTTCTTCTTACGTTGTAAAGCATCTATTCTCCGTGTCTTCTTGCCATGTACAGCATCTATTCTCCGTGTCTTTGTAGAGATCTCCTTCTACCTGTTTTGTTTCGTGGGTTTCAGAGAAGGGACCTTATATCTATAATATAAGATATTAGCAGGATTTGTCAGCGTGCGTCCTATACAGTACTAGAGCAGTTTCCTCACTTCCCGAGGCGCTGGAATTTGTGTAGTATTTGTTCCGTGTTAATGATTCTATCTTATCGTTTTAGTCCCGTTCTGCACAAGCGTAAGTTAATTATTATTATTTATTTTTTTTTGGAGTTTATTAGTAATTGTTTTAGTCGTTCTCCGTGCTAAAATGTCGGACTTCTATTCGGGAGACCCACGTTCGAATCTCGGTAAGGTGGTGGGTTGTTTTTTTTCTCTGTCCGTGGAGAAAAAAAAGAAACGCTAACCTGCACAGTTCGCGACGACTGCACTAACCAGGCGGCCTTAATTCCTCAGGTTAAAGCCCCGCTCCCCAACCCTGTCTTACACCGCAAGGTACTGTAAGCAGCATTGATAGTTTTACAGTTCTCCGGTTTTTTATCTGAACAGCGGTGTTAATTTGACGTCAGATGACCTTCACACGATGCGCGATTCGATCCCTCAGCACAGTTCCCGCGTGTGTTACAGCGTACTCCGATGGTTGTCGCCGAGGTCGGGGTTTTGGTTAGTGACTTCTGCGTTGATTTACACGCCCAGAAACAGAGCAACGACCCTAGAAGACCATGCAAAGCAATGTGTTTCCTTTTCCCATGAAATGTAGGACGGCCGTGGACATGAACGCCACTACCCGACTACAGCCTGGACGGGGTTGACTCTCCACCTAAGGGGCCTTTAGTGCATTGACCCACCATAACCACACATCCGGTTCACTCATTACATTGTAAGTCATCATACGCGCTGATCGTTTGAAATAGTATCCAACCACAACATGAATACAGATCATCATCATCAAGTGCCGTGTCGGCTGGCGTAGGCGTTCATGGCTCTCCACAGATCTCGGTCTTTGGTGTTCTGGATCAACTCTGCTGATGATATTCCTCCATGCCACCGTCTCAATCCGTCCAGCATCATTTGTCTTGGTCTGCCTCTGCCTCTCTTCCCCTCGATCTTTCCAGTTGTCACGATGTTCTCCAATGCCTCTCTTCTCATCACATGACCAAAGAAAGCTGTTTGTCTCTTTCTTACTGTTGTATATAGTGTTCTAGTTTCATTACCTCTTTCAGGCACTCGTTGTTAGTTACTCTGGCAGTCCAAGGAATTCGCAACATTCGTCTTATAAACCACATCTCTGTTGCTTCTAAGTTCTTCCTAATTTGTTCATTTACATTCCAAGATTCGCTGCCATACAGCAAAACTGATTCTGTATAGCATTTTAGCACTCTCTTTCTTACATTCATTGATAGCGACTTATTGCATAAGATACTCTTCATTTTCTGAAATGCGGCTTTTGCCTGAAATGCGGCTTTTGCCTGAAATGCAGCTTTTGCCTGAAATGTGGCTTTTGGATACAGATATGTAACTTTTATATTTATATTTTCATGTAGTATTTTTCATGTAGTTGTGTCAAATTGTGTTTGTTCATTCTGTGCTGACGAAGGTTTCATTTCATTCATTTTGCTACTTATAATCGTGTTCTAGTCAAGCTCACAATCTACTCCAGGTTTTCTGGTGTTTCATTCACCACCCAATGAAGCAGCGAGCCCAGCAATTGTCCAACTAGTGCCCCCCCCCCCCCCCCCACATCTAACAGCGTGAGTCCCGGTGGCTTTGGATGGTCTTGGGTTCGATTCGCATCGTGGCAGTTTCAAATTTTTTTTTTTAATTGACCCGGCCTAAAATGAATACCTGAAATAGCCTGGGATGTAAAGGTGGCCAAGTAATACTGACCTCGTCACTCGTTTCACTTTTTAATTTCTTCTTCTGCTGCGTTTATCCGGAAAATATTTTGGGCGTGATTGTGTTGTGTCTGTTTACAACAAAGCTGCGATATTTGCACCTTTCGGCCGACACATCTGACTTCTGCGGGCATTTGTTGACCGGGTTAACCTTCCCGAGACTTGTTAATGTAATTGTCCCGAAGCTGTTTCCTTATGAACAGAATGGTTCGATGGGCGGGGAAGCTAATATGACGACTACACGGTACACCAGTAAACACAGGGCATTGACTATCCCACGTGACTGTGACCGAACGACAACGGTCATAACTTTCCCACGTGACTATGGCCCAACCACAACGGTCATAACTTTCCCCACGTGACTATGGCCCAATCACAACGGTCATAACTTTTCCCACGTGACTATGGCCCAATCACAACGGTCATAACTTTTCCCACGTGACTATGGCCCAACCACAACGGTCATAACTTTCTCATGTGAATATGACTTAATTACAACGGTCATAACTTTCCCACGTGAATATGACCCAATTACAACGGTCATTCTCTAAAAAGTACTGGAGAGTTTTGGTCATAGACCATAACTTTAGGAAGGGGAAATCCCAACTGCACATCCACGTGGTAGAGGATGGAAACACACCACGGTGTGGCTAACACAGCTCTGGGGACCGAGTATCCACCGGAATAAGTGGACAACTCTGCAGCTGAGCAGAGCAGGGCACTCACTTGTCCTTACAGTCGGAAATGGCTGTCAAAGGCAGAGTTAAAAGACCACCATGTGGATGTGGAAGTCAAGGGGAAACCACCACATTATCTTCCCAAGACTTCATGGCAAAACATATATTAGAGTTAGTGAACGACGTTAATGGCAGTCTTAGGACATCCTCGTCCGGTAGGGACAGTCATGAGCCACAGGTGACACCAGGCCGTCATCCAGCTACTGATGGCAAAACCATAAATAAAATAAATAAATTTAGAGTAGGAACATGGAATGTTAGGACATTAAATGAGCTAGGAAAGTTGAACAATGTTCTACGGGAAATGGATAGCATGAATATGAACATACTGGGCGTTAGTGAGATGAGATGGAAGGGATCGGGCAAAATTATAGCTGACAATCACACAATAATTTATTCTGGAGGGGATACACATGAAAAAGGTGTAGGAATAATGCGATCAAGAGAAAAAAAGGGGAAGAAGGAGGAGGAAGTGAGGGAGGAGAGAGAGAAGAGAAAGAAAAGAATGATGAGGGAAATGATATAAGATAAGTGTGAAGCCTAAAAGTTCGTTCCTCAGTCGAACTCTGCCTACTACACACTACCTTTGATAGTAAAGAAATACGAAGAGAGAGAGAGAAGGAGAAAAAGAGGATGAGAGTAAGGGATACGACAGATGTAGGTTCGTGTCTCCGCGTGAGAACAATAGTTAATTACTATTGCACCATCAATGTCTCGTGGTGTATGTCATCAGGTTATAGAAGAGATGTGTACAGCCCACCTCACAATGTCTCTAAACTACTCTAATCTACACAATCTCAGACTGACAAGTCGAAATAAAAGACAACTCAATCGTATATTTATTTCCTTCTTGAACAATAACAGAGTGACAATCTACAACATAATCGCATAGAGTAATCAGTACATGCATTGCAGACACATAATGCATATTGAACTGTAATAATACGATTCTGCATCACCTCACAAGGGAGAGATAGATAGTATAAGTCTATGCAACTGGATGTTAGGGGAATGCCCTTATGATCACCTATTAACCGCATGAAGTAAAAGACTAAAACTAGGAATTACACCGGCCTTTGTTTCGTAACTATCTTTCCGTAGGCTTATTAGTGGTACATGTATTCAGCCCAAATACCCATCGATCCATAGATTGATCCATCAATCCATATACCCAGGGATCTAATTCGCTCCCATCCAACTTGTTCAGTGGGTAACTGTTTATTCAGCTATGCCTGGTTTATCCAGGCAACTCCAGTTTACCCAGACAAAAATCTGAAACATTATAAAACAATACCCGTGAGTTTTATGTGAGAATAAACCTTAGTCTTTCACTACCTACAAAGTCCTTAACATCTATCGCTTCTTTATCTATACTAGTATTAGTATATCTTAGCCATAACATAAATTAAGAACCTTATTGTGAACACATATGTTTAACTAATATCATTATCGCCTATTTCCCGACGCGCCGCCTACAGCCAACATAACCCTAAAAGTATTTAACCTATTTACCCGAAGATTTGAACTCGCGGCCTGTACCACGCCAGGCCAACTTAACTACACAACAGCAGAAGCGCGACCTCCTTTCACCTATGTCCAGCGAACAAAAGACAACATTCCTTCCTGTGTCCGTCCCGTCTCCGGCCGACGATCTCACCTATTGTCTGGTTGACCTAGTGATCGCGAGTGCCTTGCCATCTTCTTCTGCCGTCTGCTGTGTTTGGTCGCAGTGTTTATATCCTTGCAATACTGCCATCTCTGCGTATTTAAATGCCGTGTTGACCCGCCTAGTTATCATTAATCTTTTAGTTCAATTACTTAATTTACATGCACATTTACAGTTTATCCACACTCTGCTTATCTCTCCGATTAATATGACTCCCAACACTCTATTTCGGCCATTTAAATATAGGTCATATGCAAGACGTCGCATTCAGTCCTGATCCTTTGCCGGGTCGTGATCCATTTAGCGGGTTAACGTTCAGTAGTTTGCCAATGCTTCCTTGCTTAGACTGCTATTATAGTTAGCTAGCTAGTTAGGTGTGGGCCCTTTGCAGGACGCTGCACTCAGTCCTGACATTTGTCGGTCGTTCATGATTACGCGGTAAGTTCACCTACGGTAGTTTGCTATAGCTCTCTAAACTAAGGTACCCGATTATAATATACAATTAAACTAATTAGGTCTAAGTCTTATGTCAACTTACATTCAACTTCTGCCGTCCAGTTGATCATCTGGGTCCCATATTTGAAATACGATTGCTCTCTTCAACCTCGCTTGCCGTGGATCCCACCACCGGTTTCCAGTTGTATTTGACATTAGTCTCCTGTGTGGTTCCAACCGCAGTGTCTCCCGTGTGATTCCGATCGCAGTCTGGCTAGTGGTTGTCCTATCTGACGTTAGCCATCATCTGCAACTACTGAGTGCTCTTCTTTAGCCAACAGTCCTTCTCAAATGGCTTGCACGCCATTTCGTGATCCTCGGAATTTGCGTTCCACTCCATCAGATTTATCTATCTGGAATAAATGGTTTACAGATCCTTGACCATCCTACTTTACTTCGGCAGTCCAGACGAAACTGTGATATGTGCATCTCTTCCGCCTTTAATACTGCCTCTCCATCTTCCTGGACACTAAACAGCCTGATATATAGACATCACCATTGCTGAAGTTCCAAACTCACACTTCCTCCTGGGCTGGGCGACCGCCCAGCCCTCGGATCTGCTGCTACCGCACCCTTGCTCGTTCCACACTGTCTAAACTGACCGGATCCTAAAGTATATATTACTTCTCAAGTTGGCGCCTTTCTTGAATCACGTGACGTCGCTGTCCCTTGTCATCCAATCAGTACTTCGCGTACCCTGCTTCAATTTGCATCTTATTATTAATCTAACTACCTTCACCCCAATACGACCTTGTTTTTGAGTTCATAGTCCTTGTTTGAGTTCATGCTCCTTGAAGTAGATTTCTCAGCTCAAGCACGTTCCCACTGCCATAAATCTGCCAGCCCACGGTACCCATTTTGGTCTCTAGACAGCCTTCGTTTATCTCGGATTCTTGTATGCACCTATAAACTATGTGGCCTGTTTTGTTTTCTGACAGTCCGAACCTAAAGTATACATTACATCTGGCATTCCCCGACCCTGAGAAAGCTACAGGACAACGAAAATTGAGGTAGAGTTTTAGGAAACCGAAACAATTCGGGTTCAGAGCTTGACCTTTCAAGCTGTTTAAAAATATCTTGGCCGATGAACTTAGATACTTCCAAATTCCCCTACTGGTTTTGGTGTCATCAATATCTAGTGCCTTGTTGTCCCATTTTGTGACGCATCAGGCGTTCACAATAATATTAGACGAAAAAACAGCCAAGTCAATTAATGGATACTGGTGTATTTCAGATAGAGTTATTATGGTAAAAATCACAGGCAAACCAATAGATATGAATATTATACAAGTATATGCACCAACAACAAGCAGTAGTGACGAAGAAATACAACACTTTTACGACGAAATAGAAATGGTGATGGCTCAAATTGGATCACAAGAAATAAAAATAATACTTGGTGATTGTAATGCAAAAGTAGGAAAGGGAAAAATGGAGGATGTAGTGGGGAATTATGGTTTAGGTACAAGAAATCAAAGAGGGGAAAAGCTAATAGAATGGGCAAATATCAATGATATGATAATTGGAAACACATGGTTTAAACACCATAAAAGACGACTGTACACATGGAAAAGCCCTGATAAGAAATTACGCAACCAAATTGACTACATACTAATTAATAAAAGAATTAGAAATGTTTCAATTAATGTAAAGACAATGCCTGGTGCTGACTGTAATAGTGATCATGTACCACTATGTGGACAAATAAAAGTAAGATTAAAGAGAGGGGAAAAAATGGTTAAGAACATGAGACTTAATAAAGAGGTTCTGAAAATAGATAAAGAAATGCAAGAACAATACAGAGTGACTGTGAAAAATAGGTACAATGCAATAGCTAAAATACAGAGTATAAATGAACAATGGGAAATGTTAAGGGACTCCATTCATCAAACTAGCAAAGAAGTATTACCGGAGAGAGGCAAAATAGCTAAGAAAAAATGGATGAATGAAGAAATCTTAAAACTGATGGACAAAAGAAAGCAGAGTAAAAATGGCAAACAAGAATACGCTAAGATAAATAAAGAAATAAAAGATAAATATGGGAAAGCTAAAGAAAGGTGGTTAAACGAGCAATGCAAAAAAAATTGAATTAAATTCCATTAAAGATACAAAAAATATGCACAGACAAATCAGTGAGCTTACAGGAAGGAAAATAAGAATAAATACAGGGTGTTTGAAATCAAAAACAGGAAAGATATTATTAGAGGAAGGTGCTATAATGAAGAGGTGGAATGAGTATATAAGAGAATTATATGACGGAGAAAGGGAAGAATTAACAGAAGATAGTAACTTAGAAGGTCCACCTATTCTGAAAGAAGAAGTCGCTGACGCTATGAAACGTATGAAGAAAGGAAAAACAGCTGGGCCAGATGAAATCACAATAGACGAATTAGAAGTATTGGGAGAATTTGGAGTAGATATATTAACCAAAATGTTGAATGATATTTACAGCAGTGGATATTTACCCAGTGATATGCTGAAATCTGTATTTATAGCTATACCAAAAAGACCAGGAGCAACTGATTATGAAGATTTTCGTACAATTAACCTTATAAACCATATCACTAAGCTTCTACTCAGAATCGTAATGAGAAGAACCAAAAATAAAATAAAAATGGAAATTAGTGAAGAACAATATGGATTTGTGGAAGGAAAGGGCACAGACAATGCAATTTATACATTACGGACACTAATAGAAAGGTCAATAGAGAAACAGAGAGACATAAATTTGTGCTTCATAGATTATACTAAGGCATTTGATAAAGTAAAACATGATGAGCTGATTAAAATGTTGGAAGATATCAACATTGATGGAAAAGATTTAAGAATAATAAAGAATGTTTACTGGAACCAAGTAGCAGCAATTAAAATGTAAAATAAAGAGGGTAGTTACGAACAGATAAAGCTAGGAGTACGACAGGGGTGTGTCTTGTCACCAGATCGTTTCTCCCCGTATAGCGAAGTAATAATGAGAGAGATCAAAGAGATGCCAGGAATACTAGTTGGGGGTTATAATATAAATAATATACGCTATGCAGATGACACAGTATTGGTGGCGGATAATTCAACAGACCTAAAACAATTATTAGACGTTGTAGTAACAGAGAGTGCAATGAAAGAACTCTCCTTGAATATCAAGAAAACAGTAACAATGGTAATATCAAAGAAAATGGTGACACCAAAATGTGACATAGAAATAGAAGGGAAAATCCTTAACCAAGCGGATAATTGTAGATACCTAGGGGCATTTATAACATCAGATGGAAGATGTACAACAGAGATTAGGAGCAGAATAGGGCAGGCAAAAGACGCATTTCAGAAAATGAAGAGTATCTTATGCAATAAGTCGCATTTCAATGAATGTAAGAAAGAGAGGGCTAAAATGCTATATAGAGCCAGTTTTGCTGTATGGCAGTGAATCTTGGAATGTAAATGAACAAATTAGGAAGAACTTACAGAGATGTGGTTTTTAAGACGAATGTTGCGAATTCCTTGGACTGCCAGAGTAACTAACAACGAGTGCCTGAAAGAGGTTAATGAAATTAGAACACTGTTTACAACAATAAGAAAGAGACAAACATCTTTCTTCGGTCACGTGATGAGAAGTGAGGCATTGGAGAACATCGTAACAACTGGAAAGATCGAGGGGAAGAGAGACAGAGGCAGACCAAGACAAATGATGCTGGATGGATTGAGACGGTGGCATGGAGGAATATCAGCAGCAGAGTTGATCCAGAAAACCAAAGACCGAGATCTGTGGAGAGCCATGAACGCCTACGCCAGCCGGCACGGTATTTGATGATGATGACAACGGTCATAACTTTTCCACGTGGATTTGACCTTACCAGAACGGCCTTAACTTTCCCACGTGACTATGACCGAACCACAAAGGTCATACATTTTCCACGTGACCATGACCAAGCCACAACAGTCATAACTTCCCAGCGTGACTATGACCCAACCAGAACGGCCTTAACTTCCCCATGTGACTATGACCCAATCAGAACGGCCTTAACTTTCCCACGTGACTGTAATCGAAATCACCACACCACACTATCAAGTTTGACAACAACATTAGCCCTTTCGCCTCCTTCGACCGGCAATAACAGAGTAACAATAGAGAGAGAAATGTAATTAATTTTGTTAACAATTTCGATTTCGTTTTGTGTTCTTTTTGTGCTGGGAATCTGCCTAGCGAACGTGCGTGTCTCGATTGTACACTCCCGCCCCATGTGACCCATGAAGGCTGAAGATTGAATCAATAATGTTTACAGTCAACCAGATCCTATCATCGTTACAGACAGGCGTATGTCGCATGGCGTATTAGTTGTCCTAATGAGAATGAAAGGCAACCATTCTCATCTCTTTCATCTCATTTCATCTTGTTCCACTTGTACCTTGCAGTGTCGAGGTGAAACAGAAACAGCGGTAGACTGCCCGTTTATGGGTTTCATACATCGAGATAGTCGGTCTCCCTGGCCTAGAAGTTAACGTCTTTCTCCGTAATCCCGTATATTCTCGTGAGTAACGTAACCTGCGCGGGAATCGGTAGCGGTTCTCGCCCCGTTGGTAAATTTAGGGGTATGTGAGCCGGTCGCTCAGTAAAGCAATGGCAAACTACTGAGCGTAGTCTTGCCTAGTACATCAACAGCAACTGAAAATGTTGGTGTTGACTGCAGCATCTTGTAAGAGATATGCAACAAACATCGAGATTTCCATGGACTCAGTCATTCCCTCTGTCGATCGTTTAATGGTCGGCCTCTTCACGTGGTTCTATTTGGTCTGGTTCCATTAGTCCACGGGAATCTCGATATATGAAACCCATAAACGGGCACTCTCCCGCTGTTTATGCTTCACCTCGGCACCGTACAAGAGGATCAAGCTGAGACGAGACTGATCGTCCATTATTCATTTCGTATTGAGGGAGCAGGTGGAGCGGATGCGTTGGTGTAGTAGGTAGAGTGTTACGCTGATGAATGGCATAAGCGCGATCGGACTTCTATGCCAGCTCTCGACGTTCGCTACATGAGGGAAAGACCGGTCATCTATGCCTCCGTGCACTCAACCCTACAAAATGCGACGGACCTAACACTGCACGTATAGGTTTCAGCTATGGGACATGCTGTTTGTCTTTAAGGGTTTCTTTCGATATCTTCTTCTTCTGCTTCTGCGTTCATCCGGAGTTTTTTTTTTTTTTTCGGACGTGATTGCGTTGTACCTGTTTACAGCAGAGCTGCGTTCTGGCGCCGTTAGGCTGACACATCCAACTTCTGCGGGCACTTGTTAACCGGGTTAACCTTCCCGGGGGTTTCTTAGGACGTTTGACTCTCACTGTTGTGGTGTTATCCCCCATCCCAGCTGGCCCATATAGAACAGCCAAAGACATCCTGGTCAGCCCTCAAGGGAAGGCAGGGGCAGACCATGGGCATTTCCCGCCATCCAAGGAGGCTTCCATACTTGCAGAGCCGACACACAGCGCTCTGGTACTGGGCTCACCCAAGGGATCGTCACGTCCTGCACATGGCTGCTTAGCCTCACTTCCGTATATTGGGCCTTCCGTTCACCATTGGCTGTTCTTCCGGAAACCAGAAGAATGCAGTCTGCAGATGACATCCACACAGTGAGCTTTTGATTCGGACTTTCCACGTAATGGATTTGCTATGTAAGCAATATTCAATTTCATGCCTCTGGGGCGCTTTTATAGTTTCTTTCGATTTAGCTCCTAAGAACTCTCTCACTTCGGTTGTCAATGAAATATGGCATAGAATATTCTTCACCTTATGAATTTTTTTTTTTACTGTTCTGCGTTCAGCTTCTTTAATACATCTTTAACCTGTTGACTGCGACGTCCTGTAAAGGACATGCAGCAAACGTTTTTTGTTATTTTGCCTTGCAGCATCAAAGTAAGAAGAGAGTCTGGACTGGCCTTAGTTTAAGAAAGACTGTAATATCATGATCAGGAGGGAGTAATATGATCAGCAGAATGTGTAATAAATATCAAGATCAGAAAGATGTATAATAAATATCAAGATCAGAAAGATGTATAATAAATATCATGATCAGAAAGATGTATAATAAATATCATGATCAGAAAGATGTATAATAAATATCATGATCAGAAAGATGTATAATAAATATCATGATCAGAAAGATGTATAATAAATATCATGATCAGAAAGATGTATAGTTTAGTCGTTGGATCAACATCACGGCACACGGTTTAACCCATAAGTGCTCCGTTTTCTTCCTAACTCAAACCTGTCTGGAGAAACTCAGCTAAATGCACCAACTCCGTTGCATCGGCGAGGATCCTAAAATACTTTGGGTAGATTTTTAACTGGACATTTTGCCAGGGCAGCGCCGTTAGGCTACTCTTGTTCGATTTCCAACTGCCAAGGCATTTTTTACGTTCGCAACAATACACACGGGCGTCCGATCTCACTACCCAGAGACCAGGGGAAATTTTATTACTGGAAGTCCAGGATTATTTTTTAAATAAATCCCGGTCCTCACCGGGGCCTGAACCCGGGACCTCCAGCACTCGAGGCGGGCACCATACCTCGAGACCACTCAGCCCCCTTGTGTTCTTCTGTTTCTCCTTCTTTAGCTAATGGGTCAGCTCTCTCGTTTCCAGGCACTCTACAGTGAGATGGTACCCACTGTATGATAACCTTACGCTGGTTGCCGAGTTCAGATAGTAGTGTCCGCAGTGCTGATTTTGCATGCCAACTTTTTAGAAGCTTTACATAGTGATGCCTTTCTGCGAATCTTTCACAAGGGTAAATAACCGACTATACTCTTAAGCAGAACTTGGATATGCGGGGTTATCCTTCGTGTACTTTGTGAAGCCGATCTGGAGCAGATTTTGACAATCTTTACCTTCCAACCTCTGTCATTTGATATTCATGAGTTGGTGTTAGAGATCAGCCTGGAGGAATCAATATTCCATACACACTTCTAGTAGTGCTGGGTTGAAATTTGCGCGTGAATTGCCTTTCCCTAGTAAGTGTCCCTCGCCATCAGGGGAACCCACCCCCACACGACTTTAGAGGTACTTGTAAAACGACCTCTTGAGTTTACTCTTGATAGCCCAACAGATCTTTTGAGTTGTCTGCTCTTGATAGCCCAACAGCGGACTTCACAGATGACCAATGAAGCGACCATCCTACCTGAAATGTCCGAAAACGAACGGCAAAAACGAACAGCTAAGCGACCGCTTGTGGTGGAATAAAACGCGGGCAGGAGGGACCAAAGAAATATAGAATTAGCCCACGGGAAGAGCTGACTTCCGCTGGTAGCGTTATTCTTTAAGATGTGAACGGATTATGCAGAAGGCATCATGGCTGTAACGAGGTATTTTGTTAATTATCTAGTGCGCAGATGAAGGTAGGGACGGGGGTTAATGGCCGGGGAAAGAAACTGGATTTCCGGCGATCAATTACGGTGGCAATTACGGATGCACAGAAAACAAAGCTTCGCCTCCTCGAGGGAGGGGTGGGTGGTTTCTGGGGGGAGAGACAGCGATGTCAATTCGGGATAAGTGCGATACAGGAAACGTCTGGAAGAGAATGTTGTTTGTCCATCTAGAATAATGATGACTATTCATTTCATCCAGTGGGGCTGAAAGTATGGGGCCGTGAGTTCTAAGATGGCTGATAAGGTCTAATTTGGCTCGAAATGTTCTTTGACAATGTGGGCAAAGAATGCTTGACGTTCCAGGAGGATCTTCTGTGTTGCTTTTTTCTGTCCAGCCTTTTCATTACAGCTCTTGCAGTCTTGGTTGCTTCACCCTTGTGTAATGATGTACGACACGAATTTCGGTCTTTGGCAGCAGTCTCCCAAGTGTCATGATGAATTCCAAAAGCTTTTAGGCCAGTGGTTCTCAACCGGTGGGGAATTCCCACAATGGGGGGTGGGGGGGGGGGGGGGGGGGGGGGAATTAAGATTATTTCAAGATCGCGTTAATACAAGAACCGATTACTTGATATGCTTTTTTCCTCCATACTCTACCGTTCTGTACTTCTCGCTCTTCTGAAATTCGTTTTATAACGTAGGTAGACCCGCAAATCACGGCTTATGTAGACGTCTAGACTTGTTCTAATATGTGTTATTAAATTTAGCTTTCATTTTTACGTATACTGTGTAAAAAAGGGGGGGGGGGGTTATAGGGAAGAAATACGAAAGGGGAGGGGAGGATGACATTCTGAACGGGACGCAGAGGTGTAAGGCACCAGGACCAGGTTGTATACTGGCCAAACCCTACTGACACGTCCTAGTCGCGCGTGCTTGGCAACAGGTCCCTTCGGGGTCCTGGCTAACGTCAGCAGGATCGCTGATTCTTCCGAAGTCGAAGACTCCTCGCATAGCGAGGAACCACCAGTCTGCACATCAATAAGTCATACATGAGACAACGGATACTCACGCAATCCTCTGTCCGGTATGACATCAAACTGGTGTTAGACAACGGGATGTCTTCATCCGACATACAGGACTTCACAGCCTGCGAACGCAAGCGAGCACTTTCTGAACATATGGTGAATGGGCCAAAAAAGGTTGAGAACCATTGTTTTAGTGAGATCTTCAGCGTCTTCAGCGCTTCCTTTTGCTGCCTTGGGAGCGTTTACCACAACGCAGGTTGGATGAAGAATGACTTTCGCGATGAATTGGAAGAGTGAGGAAGAGTTGATGAATATGAGGTGAATGGGAGATGAATATCAGAACGCACGCCAGCAGAGAAACGATGGCAGCCCGATGGTGGACAGTTTCCTAGAGTGTAAAGGACCGAAACATTCGACAAGAGATAAAACCTGTTGTGCTTGCTTCACGGCGAAGTTTTGGTTTTCTATTACTCATTCTATTCCATTATGAGTGTTCCCTTCGTAACACCAGGATTTGTTTGTTATCTGGAAAAGATATTTTGTCTCCAAACTGAAATTTCTTTTTGCTGGCTGTGAACCCAAGCTTTTACTTTTAGTAGCACTGGGCTGATATTTGAGTGTGGATTAAGCACCAGGCGAACCCACTCCTATTTCAGAGGTACAGTAAAAATGTGATTGAACTGTCACTTTCTGTTACCTGTCTTCATCTTTAACAAAAACATGCCATGACTGTCGGAGGATTTTGGAAGAGATACAACATAAAGGGCGCTATTTTCAAGGATGCCATTGCCTAGACTGGCCTTAGTGTCTAACCTAAAGAATGGGTGGGATAAACTCTTGTCTGAACCTGTTGACGAAACCGCAGGATCTGAGACTTAAGTGTTGAACTTGTGCAACAATGTAGGATGTGAAAATATTACGCCAGAAGTATATTGGTTGGAAAGTGACAAAATAGATGGAGACTTTGAAATTTTGAATGATGCTGAAATTGTTTCTAGTGACTACTATTGATGAATAAATTTATGACTGTGAAGGATCAGTTCTTAACCAAAAAACTAGCCACTTAATTAATAGCAGAAACAATGTTATCAAACGCATCGACTGTTTAGAAATGCAGAGAAGATAAATCCAACACATATACGACTTCTGTGTAAGATAAGGAACATCGCCGATCAGAAAGCTCAAGCCTCAAAGACGAAATGAGATGACAGATTATTAAGTAACGTAGGTTTAATGTCGGTCTCCGTGACGAGAGGTTAACGACTTTGTAACTTCTGTATACCCACGTGAGGAACACAGCTGCATTACATTCGGCAGCGGATCGCGTCGCGTTGGTTACTTACGGGGTATGTGAACCGGTATCTCAGAAAGCAATGGCAAACTACTGAGTCGTAATCGTGCCAAGCACATCAATAACTGAAAGAATGCTGGTGTTGACTGCAAAGTCCCGTAAGGAACTTTAGAATAAACAAAGTTTATTGTATTTCAATACATTTCTGTACATTACTGCTTAATTAATGTTTACATTGATCATTTTGTAAAATGTAATACAATATGTATGTACTATTCACTTTTAAAGGATTTTCTTTTCATTTTCGCCCCTAGCCCGCAGTGAAATCACGTTACTTTACATCCGTCTATTCAGTTCAATGTCAGTCTTGGTGACGGTTAATCGAAGTTTTAATGTACATGTACTTGCAATTTACGTCTCCAAATCAAGGACGAGAAGCCAACATTTTAGTCCAAATGAAGTGTGGGATCGGTAGAACATATAACAAACGTTCTCATCCATTCGACCAGGCTGGCCTTAATACAAAATGAAAACAGATGCGTGAGTATGCAGTTCATGGCGCACATCCACCACAGAAAATGTGCGTGTTCATGCGCTTGCGGGTGTACCATAAGCTAATGCCATTTTTTTTAAATCTCTGCATTACTAAGGCATCTTTTGATTTCATCATTGTTAATTATGGGAATACTTGGCATTAAAATTTACAATTTTTTTTGATTTTTTTCAGCTTCCAAAATCCACTGGGAAGCAGGGCCTGCAGACGAGTGTCTAGCTACTGATGTGAGACTACTACTACTATTTTTTTTTGTTCTTCCCCCCCCCCCCCATAGATCTTCGTAGCTGTCACAACCTTCCCATTGTCTAAATCCTGACACCCTATTAAATCATTGTCCTCTCCCAATGAGGAAAACTTAATGTCTGAACTGCAACCATAAATTGTCTTTCTCATGCTTGTAACAATCTATTTCAACAAATGCACGTTTTATTTTATAAACATCAATTTTCTCAACATGTTCCCCACATCACTGCTTCTAGTAATTTTCTTAAATGCTGTTGGGGGATTTTGTTATTTTGCTGTAATTTTGTTAAATGTTGGGGGATGCGTGGTCTCGAGGCATGGTGTCCACCTCAAAGAGTGCTGGAGGTCCTGGGTTCAAGCCCCGGGATTTTTTCGCGTGGACTTCTACCAGTAATAAAATTTCCTCTGGTCTCTGGGTAGTGAGATTGGACACCCGTGTGTATTGTTGCGTACGTAAAAAATCCCTTGGCAGTTGGAAATCAAAAAAGAGTAGCCTAACGGCGCTGCCCGGGCAAACTTTTGAGTTAAAAATCTACCCAAAGTGTTCCAGGATCCTCGCAGGTGCTACGGAGTTCATGCACTTAGCTGAGTTTCCAGACATGTTTGAGTTAGGAGGAGAAAGGAGTACTTATGGGTTAAACCTGTGTGCCGTGATGTTGATCCATCGACTAAACTATTTTGTTAAATGCTCTATCCATCAGACTTCCATTCAAAGAACAATCACAAATAAACTTTTAAATGAAAATGTTTATTCAATTCATGACCACATGGTACAACAAACGCATAGAACACATTTTTCGTATTAATAAACAAAGATAAAAAGTAGTACTTCACAATAACAACCAACATGGACTCGCTAATGTTTGCATGGAATAGAAAAATGCTACCAAATGTACAAAGCTTAATCAACTGTAGAAATAAAATATGAACAAAGATACACTGGCTGGCCTTGACTGGCAAATGTGAGAAATAGAAGTAAAACTTCCCATGTCACAAAACAGCCATCTTCAACCAACAAAACAAACAATTGTACCAGCTCATTTCAGAATAAAAAAATTTCTGTGATGAATGCATGCGATTCACCTTCTTCGTCAAATTCTAATCTTTAAAACTGCAGAGAAACAAACCCCCACGGGATAAAGATTGATACCACCTGCGATTGAATAAGCCTGCCAAGCAATAAAAATGGCTACAACTATATATGATGGCTACCATTAATCCTGAACTTTATTCATCAATAAATACCACATCTAGAGGCTAACTGACATTGGCAACTGATATTTGATCATAAAATTAGAGAATAGAACACATTGACAATTCAGGAAATCAGGATAACATGAAGGGATAAATGCTGCTGAGACCATGACGACGACGTGGTTGCTACTGGCAGAAGATTTTAGACTGTGGACCTGGAGAATGACACTCTCATGTGAATGTTGTCCTCCACCTGGTAATTGTGCAGACCCTGGAAAGAAGACATCTCTTGTGAGTGATTAAGTGCTGGCATCAGATTTATTTAAATGTAGACAAGAAAGTACTGAAACATTGCAATCACAAGTCAGGCCTGCTCATCCTGCCATAGACAGTTACAATGTACATCCATAATTGGATATGAATATTCATTAAACAAGTGATCACTACTACACAAAAACTTAATTATTTGTTGAATCTGTTTTAACTTTCCACAACTTGAGTACTTAGTACTAGCCCCATACAAATGTCAGACATGCCAGCTCCTGGTACTTGCCAGAACATTTCCTAGTCATCACCTTGGACCAGGTGCAATTTTTGATATCACGGTGTTTGAACACACGACCACCAGTTCGACAGGCAACCAATGCACTATGGAACTTTTTACAGCTGTGTCTACATTTCTGTGTGCCTGTATTATCTATGTAGGTGAAAATTCTGGCACGCCAATATTTTGCCCTTGGCAACTAACATGGCAAATATACTGTTCAGGCTGCATAAGGAGATGTACCAGTGTTGAAAAACACACTAATCAGAACTACCACAATACAAGACCAGGCTTTTTTGTGACTGCTCTCAAAGGTTCCAGCTGTAGTACCACGTATAACATTCAGAAACTGGTGGTGGATTAAGCATATGCCACCAGGGACATTGCAACAATGTATTGACTTTCAAAGGTTCCTAAATACTGATCCACCACTACCACACACCTACGACCTTTACTTATATACTTATACAATAGATATAACACTTATACCTTTACTTATATACTTACATAATAGATATAATACTATACCTTTACTGATATACTACTTACAATTAGAGCCAATGTAGCTTCCTCCACTGAAGACATCTCAATCAAAGCCATCTTTCTGTCATTACTGTGGGTACATTAAAATTACGTTATGAAAATACAGATCACTATAATAGTGAGCATAGACAAAAACAGTTTGCTAAGTGTGACTCTCATCATGGACCACTAAAGATGTCACAAAGTGCATTGTCTGAATTTGTATATCGTCAGTCCAGTTACTTTCCTTTCTACAGACTTGCTGATGGTTCTTTCTCTTCACTTGTGTAAATTATCTGGGTTCTTTGTCATGTCTTACCTATTCTTTCTTACTGTGTCCTACATGAACAATCCTTTTCTGCCTCATTCTTTCAATCAACCTTAATTTTTAAGCTGAAATATCCCAAAATCAAAATCTTCCGTGTGGGGGTCCACAGACTTGTAAATATGTGGGTCCACAGACTTGTATATCTTATGTTCCTTTCCATTAAGTCTAACAGAGAGAAGTCAATCGTTGACATGGCTATACCCAAGAAGTACTGAAGAACAACCCTGCTCTGTCAACTTTCTCTTCTAATATATGAAATGTCCACTGTGTGGCTTTAGCAATCTGTTAACTTGCAAGATAAGTTGACGATAATCTCGCTAACAAGAGCACCCAAAGTGTGCAGAGGATACTCAGTCCAGAAACAAGCACAAGTCCAAAGACCATATTTGAAACAACTATTGAATTTAGTTTAGTTTAGTGTAGTCGATGGATCAAAATCACGGCATAACCCATAAGTGCTCCTCCTCCTCCTAACTCAAACCTGAGTCTGGAGAAACTCAGCTCATTGCATAACTCCTTAGCACCGGTGAGAATCCTGAAATTCTTTGGGTAGATTTTTAACTTGAAATTTTGCCCCGGAGTGCTACTCTCCCTCAGAAGATGTCAACTATGGGTCCTGATGTCAGTGGCTAAACTTGTTTCATTATCTACTTCATTCCTTCCGGCTGGTGCCTATTAATCAGTTTCCATCAGCTGTAGCTGTGCAGGATCCCAGATTCATTTCTTTATGCAGCAGACCAGCATTTAAAGACAGTATTGTGTATCCCTTGCTCAACCTCCATTGGAGGCCAGCCAGCACTTTTGCCATGTTAGAAGCAAAGACAGACAAAAACAAAGGAATATGGTATACAATTACAAACAGCCACTAGAACAGGACACGATAGATTATGCAACCATGTGTATACAAAATTCAAGATACAAAAATTCAAAGCAAATGGAAAAATATAGATGCACGGGATTGGCCCCATAGACACCAGATCACATAACCTGGTCAAATGTGACATATCTAGACACACTTGGCCAAACGAACACCAAATTAAAAAAGAATATATAGACAAATTTCAAACAGACAAAGAGAAAAGAAAAAGAATTACAAACAGCTCACAAAGGTCACCAAAAACTGGCTGACAACTACAGCAAAGCAACATTTCCATAACATGAGCAGCAGACAATAGAAACTCACTTGAAGAATTTGAATGCTTTAACTGTTCCATACTCAGAGAACAGGCTGCGGATGTCATCTTCCTCCAAATTAGTTCTGTGGAATTGCATACATACGCATTTTTTACAATACAGATGTCAATGTAGCGATGTAAGATGTCAATGTAACAATGCATTCAAACACAAACAATCCAGCTACCAACCAGGCAATTGCCCAGTGACTCCTTATTCCCTTATGATTTGCAGCACGAGGGACACCAGTTTTCACAAACATTGTGCGTGTTGCCTTCAAATTGGTAGCCATCATTGGGGAAACCACAATTCTCTAGTACGCTCTGACTAAACTACAAATAGTAGAGAAACTCCTGTGTTGGCTGGGATTAAATGCATTCACACAGATTTGTTAAAGGATTGACTGATCTCCGTTGCAAATGATGCATTGTGCCATGTAAAACATTCAGCTTTACAGCCACATCTATCAGCATCAAGTCCAAGCTCAATGTGACTTCCATCTACACTGCCACATCAATCACTAGTAATGTTCACTTTTGTAATGGATGTGATATTTTCACTTCTGTAATGGATGCGATATTCTGCGTATATAAATCTGACTATAAATTTACTACTAAACAGACTGAAGTGACCCCAGGGCCATACTTACACGGGTTGGGAACAAATAACCCACATTTCTGGGGAATGAACCATGACCACTGTCTTCATAAAGGAGCAATCTAACATCAACGCACTGCAGTTATCTACATTTCAAAATACAGATATGCAGATGAATAACATATGCTAATATATGCGTGTGTGGCATACGTACTCATGACAGACATGCAGAACATTTCTTTAACTGATACGAAGAATATATGTACTAATTGATTTAGATCATATACTAAGAGCGCTTTGAAGCATGTATGAGATCATATACTAACAAATATACAGAACATATTCTAACAAATATGCTATATATTTAAATAGATTTTCAGAAAATATACCAGTGTCAGATGATGAAACTGATTTGTGAACACACTTACACATTGTACAAGTGCAGGACTGCTGTTGGTGGGAAAATATAGTTCTTGGAGCCTGATCTCTTAAATCTGTGGTGGTGTGAGTTGACGTAATCTTTTGTGAGACCAGCATCCTGTAGAAACACAAAATGTTACACATTTATCAAGTTACGCCACACTTCTGTACATGCATGCAGGGTTGTACTTACAAATGCTACTACAGTAACAAACTAGAAGTGAACATGGCACAGGGCAGCTGACAACAGTATCATTTACTGATGTGGCTATTACACATGTAGTCTAAACATCTGTACTAAGTTAATACAATGCACTGTACAATGCACTGTACAATGGCTGTACAAAATTAATGTCAAAAGTGGTGGTCAGTTCCACTTAAGTAAATTTTATAATACATAGTGCAGAACATTTCTCCCTACTAGCAAAATTTTAAACCAGATGTGCTCTTGCTGTCATTGTAAATTATCTATCACACCCTGAATTAATTAACATTGTAATCATCTACTCCTGACTTTAAAGTCTGTGTCATTCAAGTCTTACATGCTGAAGAAATATTGGGGCAGGGCTTTGTGGACAGACTTAATTCAATGAATATTTAATACTCTTTCATACGGCATATTCCTAGCCAGTGTACGTAGAGGATCGAGATTGTGTGAGCAACAGATAAGATGGTGGTGGTTTCAAGTTGCTGTGATAAGCAAATGACAATTTTCAAAAGGACAATCTTTACTGCCTGGCATATATCGCTGCCAGGTACATACTGCAAAAATCACACAACATATATTTAATGTAATTACATAAATCCGAAGACCAGATGCAGCGAAATATGCCAGGAAATAAATTGATTGTCTTCGTTATTCAAATCCACTACAGGAGAACATTATGAATAATCTCACGAAGGAATGCCAAGAAGGAAAGACTTCTGTCACTGTAGCAATAGAAATCAAACTGCAGGGTTATTAGTTTTGGAAGGAAAACTAAATACTAAACAGAAAAATGTGCACTACCATGACATTCTGCTTACTATCAACCACATACAACTGTGTTAGATGAGAAAAAACACTTACCGACTGTCCATCTCGGGGCATTTGAATCAGCTGGTGTTTAGATGGAGCCACTCTCAGCTGTTTACCCCACAAGCGAGCTTTGTCCAAAAATGTGATGGCTGAGGAAAATGATTAACGCATGAATGTCATTCAGCACATTTCAAACAAAACAAGTCAAATATATGCATGTAAATAAATTCAACCACAATTCATAAGCACAACAAACAATGTGGCTTATGTATATTTTGCAACCCATGTATATTTCCCTATAGCTTCTGTACAGCACAACACAAAAATAGCTTCAGTTACATAGACAGCTGTCCCACAACAATACTTCAACTAAAGTACACCTTATCCCCATGACAATACACCCGCACTAACTACAGCACAGGTACACCAGGACAGTTTCCTGGTCCTCCCACGACAATATACCTACACTAACTATAGTTTAGCTTAAAGTTCCAACATACCTTGCTGTGCTTGAGAAGGGTCTGCCATTTGGATGAGAGCATTGTCTTTCTTGTTGAAGAGGATCTTTACCCTTTGCACATTACCATAAACGCCTAGGTGATAAAAAAGAACATATAAAACAATGTACATCAACCCACCTTCTGCAAAAACAAGAACTAATGACAAGCATGTTTTCCTATTTTTCCTACATTAACTGAAGACACTGATGTACACCAGAATTTGACTAACAATTTTGGAAAATAATCTCTAAAATTCATTCTGACAAAAGTAATGTGGTATAAGCATACAACCATAATATATAAGAACAATTTATTCAGTGGTTTACATCTACAAACTTAACGGATACTCCATTCGTACACATTCAAGCAGTGTCAACTACAACAGCCACCAGTCTGACACCACCAAAGAGTTTTTATCAATGGAGATCATTTGAGGACACATGTTGAGCAGTTATGTGGAGACACTCCACTTTCAAGCAAAGTTCTGGGACAGTAGCAACCACCAGACGACTGGCACCTTGCCTTCTTGACAGATAGTGTGTAAAATGGGAGTTATAGCTCTTCATAACACAAAGCCTGCCTAGCTTTACTCCAGAGGAAAGGTAACACCAATACGTCTGAAGAAGACAAGCTGCAGAAGCTGCCAGGTTAGCAAAGCAATACTCAACTGTCAGAGCTTTGATCCTAGACCAGTTGCCAACCAAGGCTTAGGGCCTGGTCTGTCCAGCCATGACAGTCTTTAGGTTGCAACCACCACATTAAGAACTGCCAAATGACAATAATTGAGTATCAACAGTACAGCACTTTCTTGCTGAACATACTGCCACAATTCCAGGAGGTTAGACTGCTGTGGGGCAACAACCTCCACATATACAAGAGAGTCTGCATAAGTTGACAGCCATGTCATACAGTGACAGATAAAAGCTAATTGTTACTTTTACAGGCTAACCTGTGAATTATTAAGCACAAAATGTCTACATAAAATTCTCAAAAGAACAAAGTTACATTTTACAGGCAGACAAAAAAAACAATACTGACCTGAGACACCCAAAGAGAAAATCATTTTGAATTTTTAAACAACAAAAAAACTAAAAACGTTCAAGAGAAAAAAAAAGTTTGGTAACAACTTTCTAATAGCCTAGCTGTAATATTTTAGCTGAGATACATGGCAGACAAATGCAGGCGTTCCTCTAAAGGTGTGCCTTCCTTTATACTATAAATGTGCATAGGCTTTCTAATTATGTATTCTGGGCAGTAAATTTTTTATCCTAGTTAAGAACAAGTGAGAGAATTAACAAAAGTCCCAGTTTTCCTGTACCTGAGATGCCAAGGATTTTGTTCCATTACCCACTGATCAGGAGGCAATGTGTCCACAATTATAAAATATGCCATTTAGGTTAATTATTAGCCCAGCAATTTTCACAGTGATGGCTGCCTGATCTCAACTTCAGAGTTTCAGTTACATTTCAATCTACAAATAATGCTTAATTTAACTGTATAACACAAAAAGAGCAAAACATGATTAACCATAGCCACTTAACATTCTGAACAAGAATCTGCTAACTATATTACAGCTGGATACTTTTTTCACCTAAAGGATTAAGCAAGACAGTGCACAGAACAGAAGAAACAGGTAAAAGGTAAAAGATTCTAAAGTAGAAGTAATATAAGAACTAGACGAAAAAGTCAGGAAAAGGTGTTATCAGCTGAAAAGGAAGGCAATGAAATTATAACTGCATAAAGAAGAGAAATAATCTATTGTTTGTCTAGCGGAAAGATGAAATCACAGGTGATAGCACAATAGATGCCAGTGAATAGAGCTCTCATAAAGATAAGATTTACAGCAATATTCTTGTTTCTGATATGTGAGTCATGTAGATCTAACAAATGCATTAGCAAAAACCAAAAAAAATTAAAATCAACAGTAACTAAGTTAAGAAAATAGAAAGAACTGACATACCAAACAGTTGAAACAAAGCATCTGGAGTGACTTTCTATAGTGTTTAACAAAGGGCATTCAATTTGCCGTTACCCATGTTTTATTTTTTTAGACAAGGCAGATATGACAAAGTAAATTTGTAGGTCAGAGGTCAGTTCAGGTAGGCAGCAGCAGCAACAGCAGCAGCGGGTGTTCAGGCGTGTGGATCAGATCAGACAAAAGGTCCAGCGGCACATCGGGACAGGTCGGGTTCATATCAGGGTGAGATGAAAAGACACCAAGGAAAAAGAAACAAGTGAGTACATTAATGCTGTAATGGAAGAAAACAGTAAGTTAAGTATATAAGGAAAATAGCAATAAACCTAACTTGCGCGTTACTAAACAACAGTAAATATAGTGCCTTATAAAATGTTCAAACAATTGAGTAACATATTCTATTTAATGTGGCCAAGGAAAGTTTACTAAGTTAAGCAGTAGAAACTAAATAATGTAACTTGGCTAGCTCTTGAAGTTACTTTACTATCCGTAAAGAACGCAACATTTTCTAAGGGCAATATCTATTGTTACTAGTATAATTAGCCGTGTTCCAATCAACACTTCCTCACATCAGTACAAATGTAAAATATACAAATCATGCAACAGACAATTGTATGAAGTATTTGCTATAAACCTCAATTTTCTAACTAACAAAGAAACATGCAAGATCACATGCTACATATCCCTTTCATACAAGCAGCTAACACTAATTACCCAGCCATAAACTTGAACTGAATAAATTGTGCATTGTAACTGACACTGCAAGAACAGAATAAACATCTCTAAACCCATAATGATTATAATAAACAGAAAATAAGAACTCCACAATGGAGTATGCTAGGCTTGCTAAGCTATACATAAGACTATAATTATCACTACATAAAACAAGATTTACTGCTGACTTTTTATTCTAGACATGCTGTGGTATCCTTGCTGCAGCCTATCATTCTTTATCATTTCTTTACATCAAATAGAACTAGAGTCGCAATAGACAAGTGTGAAGCTGCACACAAGGATTGACTACAGCAACAAATTGTATACAAACATATAAACAGCGATATCCCACTACAAATACTTACATCCTCATCGAGGTTAGACACCAGGATACATGGTGAGCCAGAGTTTCCCTGGTTCATGCCACCCATTCCACCCATGCCACCCAACCGCTGGCCAAGCTGATTTCCACCAAAGTTGAAGCCACCAAGGCCTGCCAAGCCCAAGGCATTTGCTCCTGAAATGTAAAATACAGAAATTGTGATTAACTGCTTGGATCATAAATGTACAATTAAACAATTTAATTAGAAAGCTAACTTCGTTCGCTTGAAATTGATTAACTGTGGCAGATCTTCCTCTTCTGCGTTCATCCGGAGTTTTCCTGACGTGATTCGTTGTGCCTGTTTACAGTAAGTTGTGTTCTTGCGCTGTTAGGCCGACAAATCAGACTTCTGCAAGCATCTTAACTGGGTTAATTTTCCCGGGTGTGCCAGGATCTTAAATGTACAACTGAAAATTATAATGCTACATTGTTCACTTAAAATGATTATCTTCACTGTCTGTTCACTCAGTGGTCCATAGTTTTTAATCCTCCTGCATTCATCTGAAGTCTTTTTCGGGTGTGATTGTGTTGTGCCTGTTCACAGCAGACACTGCGATACAGTGTCTTTTGGCTAACATCCAACTTCTGCGGGTTTTTAATCCACTAATGTATTACCACAATGAACATTAGCTACACAGAACGCAATGTGTAAAATCCAGTTAATGTGTACTCACCCGAGCCTAATATTCCAGCGCCCATTCCCATGTCTAAGAGAGAAAAAGAAAAATGATTATGTTTATAATTATTTTAGCAATGGTTTGGACAAAAATCAAACTTGAATTTCTAACAACTTTAACTTACAAACTAACCAACTAGATCCACTAAATTTCACATAACATGCAGAATAAAAATGCCTTTACAATTGCTTTTGTAATTTCCAGATCTATAAAAATAATTAGAGAAGCAAAAACTAAGCAAAAGCAAAAAAATACTAAGTTAACAATCTCGACTAAACATATTGTCATAACAAGCACAGAGACTTACCATTGTCCATGCTGTCCCCAGAAGGCAGATCAGGCCTGGTGAAGTCTCTGCTCTTATCATTGTTATATTTGACATTCAAGTTGGTCAGCTTGGAGTAGTCAATTTTCAGAGTATTACAACCATTGTAGATGTTCTGGTTGTCAAGTGACTGAAATGGAAACGTCAACCATATACTACATGTAACTATTTCATCTAGTGTTACACATAAGGTAAATCACTGTGTTGCAACCATGCTGTCATCCAGAACCAACTGCCAATGTGCATAATTAGAGAGCTGAGGTCCACACATTTAGACCTGGGGTCAACAATATGCTTGCAATAGACAAATACTAATGACTATGAGCTGTCATACCACCTCTCCTTGCACTGCCAGCCTCCACTATTTTATGACAGCAAGGATAGGTTCTGAAACTGGTTTCAGCAAGGTTGCACAAAACAAAAATGAATGTCAAGATTTCTTCTTCTTCTTCTTCGTTCATCCGGAGTTTTTTTTTCGGATGTGATTGCGTTGTGCCTGTTTACAGCAGAGCTGCGTTCTTGCGCCGTTAGGCCGACACATCCGACTTCTGCGGGCATTTGTTGACCGGGTTAACCTTCCCGGGGGTTTCTTAGGACGTTTGACTCTCACTGTTGTGGTGTTATCCCCCATCCTAGCTGGCCCATATAGAACAGCCAAAGATCCTGGTCAGCCCTCAAGGGAAGGCAGGGGCAGACCATGGGCATTCCCCGCCATCCAAGGAGGCTTCCATACTTGCAGAGCCGATACATAGCGCTCTGATACTGGGCTCACCCAAGGAATCGTCACGTCCTGCACATGGCTGCTTAGCCTCACTTCCGTATATTGGGCCTTCCGTTCACCATAGGCTGTTCTTCCGGAAACCAGAAGTATGCAGTCTGCAGATGACATCCACACAGTGAGCTTTCGATTCGGACTTTCCATGTAATGGATTTGCTATCCAAGCAATATTCCATTTCGTGCCACTAGGACACTTTTCCACCTTTTTATGAAGCTCACACAGTGGGCTTTTGATTCGGACTTTCCACGTAATGGATTTGCTATCCAAGCAATATTCCATTTCATGCCACTAGGACACTTTTCCACCTTTTATGAAGCCCACACAATGAGCTTTTGATTCGGACTTTCCACGTAATGGATTTGCTATCCAAGCAATATTCCATTTGGTGCCACTAGGACACTTTTCCACCTTTTATGAAGCCCACACAGCGAGCTTTCTATTTGGACTTTCCACATAATGGATTTGCTATCCAAGCAATATTCCATTTCATGCCTCTGGATCTTCATGCACCTTTAAATGTCAACCTGTATGTAGTTTAAGTAAGCTGCGGTCAACTTTAGCTTGTTGATATCTCCATAGAGCTTGTCCTCAAATGAAGCAGGTGTGGGCCAAAATATCTTTCTCTGTTCTGCATACGTTGGGCAATCCTGCAGCAAATGTTTTGCTGTCATTTTTCCAGTTCTACAATTACATTCATCGGTATCTCCTATCTTTAGTTTATTGAACAAGTGGTATTTCAGCCTGTTATGTCCTGTGCGGAGTCTGAAGATTGCTACTTGTTCTCTTCGGTCGAGTTTGTAATATGCATCATCCTTCTGATGGCCTGGATGCTCTGATTCCCATTTGGTTCTATAAGTGCTTTTTATCAACCTCTTTGCCTCATTATAGGTTATGTCTATGTCAGGCTGTGGTAGTCGTCCGCCCTCTTTTGCCAGTCTGTCAGCCTCTTCGTTTCCAGGTATACTGCAATGTGATGGGATCCACTGTATTACAACTTTTTTGGATTTCTGGCATAGACCATGGAGTGCTGCTCTTAGGTCAGTTAGTTCTGTGCTGTTATTGCTCTTCAGTATTGAGACAGCTGACTTTGCATCTGTGAAGATAGCTATTTGCTTCTCTTTATTTTCCTCCATCAGGAGCATTTCTGCTGCAGTTTTCAGAGCCTCTACCTCCGCTTTGAAGTTACTTGAAAATTTTCCAGTTGCCATTGAATGTGTTTTTTTCACTC
Organism: Cepaea nemoralis; assembly: GCA_014155875.1. Lineage (NCBI taxonomy): Eukaryota > Metazoa > Mollusca > Gastropoda > Stylommatophora > Helicidae > Cepaea > Cepaea nemoralis. Next base: position 44,093 of record JACEFZ010026493.1, read on the forward strand.
CATTTTTTAAATTTAGGAGAATTCCTCCTCCTCCATTCTCTATTGAATTTTTGGCTGATCCATCTGTATATGCATGGGTCCAATTCCTGCTTGGGTAATGTTCTTTTATGTAGTTTAGGGTTATTTCTCTTCTTTCGGTTTCATGCTGAGTGTTCTTTTTCTCAATACCAGGAATGTTTTCTATCATCTCAGGCAGTTGCTGCTGTCTCCAAGCTGGGAACTTGTGTGCATTGTGTATGGGCTTGACTGTTGATATGTTAAGTATAGGATCTGCCCTAATCCTTCGTTTTGCAGTTTCTACAAAGTTGCTACGCTTCAGTCTTCCCTTTCCAAAACCATTAAATCTGTTGTACATAGGGTGGTCTGTCAATCTTCTAAATTTTTCTGCTTGTTGCTGGGCTCTGCTATCTCTTCTATCCTGCATTGGTTGTAAACAAGTGATCTTTTCTAGTTCATTAATAGGCGTTGTCTTCAGGCTTCCAGTTATGATTCGCATTCCTTGGTTTTGGACTCTACTTATTATGTTAAAGTTTGACTTAGCTGCTGTTGCCCAAGCTGCAATGCCATATTCCAGTACTGGCCTCACCCGTCCAGTATATAACTTCTTGAGAACTTTCTCATCTGCTCCCCACGTTGTACCAGCAAGCTTTTTCATGATTGCCATTCTCTGCCTTGCTCTTGTTCGATTTTTCTCAACCTGTGTTTTCCATGTCAGGCGACGATCAAAGGTGACTCCTAGATAGTTTGGATTTTCTTCATGGCGCAATATTTTTCCATTCAATACCAGCTTAGGTTGCTGAGTTTTATTTGAGAGGGAGAACACTGTGCATGTTGTTTTCTCCTCACTTATCTTCACTAGCCATGATTTTGACCAGTCCTCTAGCGCTAATAAGGCTTGCTGTATTCTGCTGTTAGCTGTACTAATATATTCTTCAGATGTCCATATGGCTAGGTCATCTGCAAAGGAGGATGTGTGTACTCTGGCTGGAAACTTTTCTGTGATGTCATTTATATATGCTAGGAATAATGTTGGTGAAAGAACTCCTCCTTGGGGGACACCTTGCTCCAGCAGCATCATTTTGCTTGTTTGTCCTTGTACTTTTGTCCTGGCAGTTCTGTTCTCAAGGTAGTGGCTGATCCATTTATACATTTTTCCACAAACATGCATGTTTTGCAGTTTTACTTTCAGTCCTTCCTTCCATACTTTATCAAATGCTTTTTCTAAATCTATCCAGACTGCTAGTGTGTGCTTTTTCTCTTGGAAGGCATCCTCTATTTCCTGAGCTATATAGGTTATTTGATCTTCAGTGGATCTGTACTTTCTGAATCCTGCTTGGTGTGGTGTTAAGAGTTTGTTTTCTTCCAGATGCCATGTTAGCCTGCCATTGATAATGCGTTCCATTAATTTTCCTACACAGCTAAGTAGACTGATAGGTCGATAGCCATTTGGTTCTTCCAGGTCTTTTCCTTTCTTTGGGACTGGTATTAGTATAGCTTCCTTCCATGCCTGTGGGACTATTCCTCTCTTCCAGCTGTTATTTAGGACTGCTAGTAGTTTCTTCTTTGCCTTGGTGCCTAGTCCTATTAGCATTTCATTTGTGATTCCATCCTTTCCTGGTGATTTCTTCTTTTTTAGGGTATTCATTGCCTGTTCCATTTCTTCCATTGTTAGATTTGCCATCATATATTCTGCTGCTATCTCTGTATTTCTATGATGTATCTGTTTGTCTTTGATTGCTTTCTTCTGTTCGGTTGTAATATCAATGTGATTTGCATTTGCATAGTGTTCCATTAGTGCATTTGCAGCCTTTTTTCCTGTAAGCAAGGCATTTCCTTGTTTAATTGTTATTTGTTTGTTTCTAGGTCCTTCATTGTTCATGGCTTTCACTAGTTTCCATAGTTTGTTTCCATCCCTGTCAAAATTCAGGTTTTCTGTTTTTTCCCTCCAACAATCTCTTGTTGTTTGATTTACTGTTCTTTTATATTTTGCTGAGATGGCTTTGAGAGAGATATTCGCTTCAATTGACTGTTCTCTCTCTGCTGTCTTCCTGGCATCTTCAACTTCGTCCTCCAAACTTTGTAGTTCTTCAGTCCAGTATGGTTTGTAATTTTTCCTCGCTCCTCTAGGAATGGACTCAGTGGCTGCCTGTATTATCGCTCTGTTTAGACTTTCCACCATTTGCTTTATGTTGCCATATCGTGTATTTGTGTTTTCACAATATTTGTCTGTTAGTATGGCAAATCTGTCCCAATCTGCTCGTTTGTAATTCCATCGGGGCAAGGGCTTTTGCTCCTGTGGAACATACTCCATATTCATTACAAGCTTGATTGGTCTGTGGTCACTACCTGCTAATTGGTCCAGCACATGGCGATCGATTTTGTGGAGGATGTCTCCTGTGCAGAAAGCTAGGTCTGGAGTAGAAGTGGTAAGCCATCTTCTGGAGTAGAAGCTCGGTGTGTCATCCGCTTTGTTGAGTAGATGGAGATTTGAGTCTATTTCCCAGTCCTCCAATTCATCTCCTCTTTTGTCAGTATCTGGGTATCCCCATCTTTCTGAACGGCTATTAAAGTCTCCGACAATAATGCAGTTTGTGTCAGTTATTTTCATGTTTGAGAGTGTAAGGTCCTTATCTGCTGGGCTATACAGATTGTAGATTCTTATTTTCACGTCCTTTATCATTATATCAACACCTATAATTTCCGTTTGGTTGTCAGAGATCACAGATACTTTGCTGCAAGGTATTGTATTTCGTGTAAGTATTAGAACTCCTCCTTTGTGTCCTTCGCGGTCGAAACGTGTGGCCTGATATCCTCTGACTGAGAATTTGTGATTGGCGTTGAGGTGTGTCTCTTGAATGCATGCCACATCTATTCTATCTTTATGTAGACGCTGTGTTAGGGAGTCTTTCTTCTTGTAAACTCCTTCGGCATTCCACTGTAGTATGTTGAGTGTCCGGGGTATTTGGTCAATAGCTCTTAACCTACTCCTCTGTGCCTTGACTCCACAGCACAGGGGAAGGTGACCACCAGTAGTCATGGGTGGACCCCCTCGAGGCAGGGGGCCCGGCACTATCGCCGCCTGATGGGACTTCACAGGATTAGCACCATATCGATTAATTTGGATTTGTGACATCATGAATTAAGTTACGTTGCACTGCTTTGTCAAGCCTGTGGCTCAGTACATCCGATTTCGACAAGCATTTATTTGGGATGCTTTCCCTAGCCTTTGACTGTCCCCAGTCTACCTACAAGGCAGCAGGTTTTACGTTGCACTGCTTTGTCAAGCCTGTGGCTCAGTACATCCGATTTTGACAAGCATGTATTCGGGGTGCTTTCCCTAGCCTTTGACTGTCCCCAGTCTACCTACAAGGCAGCAGGTTTGTGTGTCTCTTCGTCTGGTCCCTCTCCCTTGACCTGTCCGACATGGGTGGCCCTACCAGTAGCTGTGCTACCTTCGGCATAGCTCTTGGGGTCATTGGGACGCACAAGCCCCTCTACCTCGTCACGGTGGACACACAGCAGAGGGGATGTCAAGATTTAATAACATTTTAAGCATTCAGGGTTTACTGTGTTCAAGGCTTGTGTAACAATACTCTCACTGCCGTTTGAGCAAAAATCACAGAAAATGAAAGGACTTCCTGAAACAGAAGAACAATCCTTTTACCGCAACATTGTTCAGTTCATTTACATCCTATATTACAGTAAGGATTCTCTGCACACACAAGTGATTCTTTAACATGCAAGGTCATTACATTGTCGTTCTTCTTCTTCTTCGTTCATCCGGAGTTTTTTTTTCGGATGTGATTGCGTTGTGCCTGTTTACAGCAGAGCTGCGTTCTTGCGCCGTTAGGCCGACACATCCGACTTCTGCGGGCATTTGTTGACCGGGTTAACCTTCCCGGGGGTTTCTTAGGACGTTTGACTCTCACTGTTGTGGTGTTATCCCCCATCCCAGCTGGTCCATATAGAACAGCCAAAGATCCTGGTCAGCCCTCAAGGGAAGACAGGGGCAGACCATGGGCATTCCCCGCCATCCAAGGAGGCTTCCATACTTGCAGAGCCGATACATAGCGCTCTGGTACTGGGCTCACCCAAGGAATCGTCACGTCCTGCACATGGCTGCTTAGCCTCACTTCCGTATATTGGGCCTTCCGTTCACCATAGGCTGTTCTTCCGGAAACCAGAAGTATGCAGTCTGCAGATGACATCCACACAGTGAGCTTTCGATTCGGACTTTCCATGTAATGGATTTGCTATCCAAGCAATATTCCATTTCGTGCCACTAGGACACTTTTCCACCTTTTATGAAGCCCACACAATGGGCTTTTGATTCGGACTTTCCACGTAATGGATTTGCATTGTCGTTCAAGAAGCACACACGCATCCCGCTTAATATCATGAATACAAACAGCAGTCATGGGAGAGTAGTTCTCAGAACGTTAGCTGACTTACCCTGTAAGCATAGCTTACCAAAAATGACCTTAGATATTACATAATACATATAAACAATAATAAACAACTCACATCTTTGGCAGCTGCAGCAGAAATTGGGTCTGTAAACTGGAGAAGTGCTTGGTATGTGTCTGAAGTAAATAGAAATCCAAAGATAAAATTATTAAACACTAATATAAGAGTGTAAAGTCAAGATAAAGGCTAAGGAAAGATGCATGAAATACAAAACCATAAAGAAATGAGAAAATTAGCTCATTCATTGCTCTGAAATCCAGTTGTAAATGAATTCCATTTTAACGTCTATTTTCTTGTATAAAATTAAACTGATTATTTTACATCTAGTCTAGGTTGTAATCAGTTATATTACATAAAAATTTCTTTTCACAATCTACTCGTATAGAAGATTCACATCAGAATTCAAATCAAAATTCAAAAGAATTCAAATCGTAAAGGTACTTACTGTTTTTAGTGAAAGTGATAATCTTCATGATCTTCCCAAACCTTGAAAACAGCTGAAACACACAAAAAACAAGCACCTTCAAAAACACTAATCATGAATATATACAGGTTTTACAGTGTTCTGCTGAGTCAAGCAGAAGTGTCCTTATGCTAGCTGGATTTTCTTCATGCACACAACAGAGAGCTGGTAGAAGTGTAGCATGTAACAAATGTGAACATTAGAAAATAACACTGGTAGAGATGTAACAAATGTGAACATTAGAAAATAACACTGGTAGAGATGTAACAAATGTGAACATTAGAAAATAACTGGTAGAGATGTAACAAATGTGAACATTAGAAAATAACACTGGTAGAGATGTAACAAATGTGAACATTAGAAAATAACACTGGTAGAGATGTAACAAATGTGAACATTAGAAAATAACACTGGTAGAGATGTAACAAATGTGAACATTAGAAAATAACTGGTAGAGATGTAACAAATGTGAACATTAGAAAATAACACTGGTAGAGATGTAACAAACGTGAACATTAGAAAATAACACTGTTAGAGATGTAACAAATGTGAACATTAGAAAATAACACTGGTAGAGATGTAACAAATGTGAACATTAGAAAATAACACTGGTAGAGATGTAACAAATGTGAACATTAGAAAATAACACTGGTAGAGATGTAACAAATGATGAAAACAAGTATAATATTAAAAACCTTTAGCACTAGCAGGGATATGATAAATGAATATTAGAAGCATTAACACTGGTAGAGAGAGAAGTAACAAATTTGAACATTAGAAATGTAACAAAGTTTATATCTGGCAAGATGTAACAAGCTGTAGGACTGGTAGAAAAGTAATAACCCTGAACACAAGAAGAATTGTAACGACGCATTTGTAGAAATGTAATGTATAAGCTCTAGTAGACAATTCAGCACGGCTAAAAGAATTACAAACTTAACACTAGAAGAAATATAAACTCTAGCTCTGGTAACACATAAATCATAACTAAAAACTAGCATTATGTGGGTGAGTGTGTGTGTGTGTGTGAAATGATCAATGACGAAGCTATTATTGGACATTAACAAGATATAGAAAATACATACCTGATGCAAGACTTCCAGGGTGACAGGATACAACACATTATCCACGATGACTCTCAGAACTGTTCGTTCTCCTCCACGGCCTCCGCCAGCTCCCAGCAGACCCTGAGCTGCTTGTAGGGCAGCCTGAACACTGTTGTTCTGTGAATTCAAAATTTTACATAACGTGTCGACTTCACAATACACAACAAAGCTGACAAAGTGTGCAGAGTACAGGCAAGTTTCAGCCCAAGAAACTTCATAAACCGTATAGATTTAGATTTTGTAACATTTACTTTGTATTCTTGCGATGAGATCCGCTACTTTTGCGGTTTCAAATATGTTGAAAAGTAGAAATTTACTGACTTGAAATCATAAGTCATAAGAAGAATTTGATGCCTCAGACACTAATATTGAATATCAGAATATTTCAAATTTAGATGACACATTAACTTCATCATCAGCATCAAAAAACATCAAGCAATGTCAGGATTGATCTTTGCCATGTAATGAAAATCTGTAGAAGCAATATTCTAAGATCACTATGCATCAAGTGGCTTTCTTGTTAATCAGCTAATTATTTCTACTTCATTTCATTATACCTCACTCTACCCCTCTCACCCATCTGTCAAATATGATTGTTATGTTACCACCACTGTAAAACACCATCCATAGATCTACTCCCTCTTGCTGTGATACGGCAACTAGAGTCTACTGTGTAGATGAACTGACCTGTGTGTTTGAGGCATCAGTCTTAAGTTCCCGGTGGTTGGAAAACTGCACATAGCATGACTTGAGGCGTACTTGGGCTGGGTTGGTTTTGAAATATGACACCATGTTGATAGCACTGGTTTCATCCTGGAACTCCAAGAATGCCTGGACACAAAACATGGAAATATATATGGTTAGACACACATGGCAAATCTAGTGGACTTTTGTAGTAAGTATATAATATTGTTCACCCACGTGAACAAATGGACAATTCTATAATGGCTTTTGCATCTTCTAAATATAACTACCCTAGCAAAGGCTGCCACAGTCCACGGCCACATGGAAGTTTTCAGCAAGAATCCTTAATCAATAATAGGTACTGCAAAATAGTCCACAGACAAGCCTAACAATGAAGAGCCTATGGCACAACATCAGCCAAGAAGAAATTTGTTAGAACATCTTTCCAGTGATAACATATAGACGTGAATCTGGTTATGTACTTGAAAATTCAGTGTTTAGGTTGTCAATGTGTATGATGTGCTTCCTACAGAAAGATTCCTTCCAGGGTGATTAATTATTTAAAAGTAGCCTAGCCATTGTAAGGTTTTCTTCACACTTAGTGACACTACAATTGTCAACTGTCAAATGTGATTTGTCATATGTACGTATACTACATGCTGGAGAATCAAATCTCACTACCCAAGATTATCATGGGTACATGTGTCAATACATACCAATGGTTCTCTGAAACATGCCCTGCCCTATGCCGAGATAAAGCTCACCACTCTCTGGATAGCAAACTCCTAAGTTAGTTTTGAAGGATAATACTGTTATGTTCTGTATTCCACTTCCACATGCACTTGTGTGGAATACTTTGAAATACTATAGATGGCCAAGGCTGCAGAAGCCACTCCATTTGAATGCGATACAGGTTCTGAATTTCAGATCCACTGTGTGGCAGACATGACTAGCTTTTACATATTAAAATCTTAAGAGAACTTTGTCTGTTTTTACACGAATTTCATCATTAACATTGCAAGCTTACCTGATTCTTCTGCTTCAACAAGAGGACATTAGTCATTTTCCCAAAAGGCAGGCCCAGTTGGACCACGTCTGTCTCTGCAGCATCGTTTGGTAAGCTGCGTACATGAACCACGCGAGATGGTCCGTTTTCTCTTTGGTTGTCAAACTTTGCCTGCAAATGTTAATTTCTTATATTAGTCTAATTGTAAAAATACCTTGGGAACAGTATAATTCTATTGTCTGCAATTCTCCATTAGTAAGTTGCATTAACACTTTCAAGTGAACAATATTTCCATGCTTTTGCGAGATGTTCAATTAATTAATAGTCATTTTAATGCATTTTAACAAATGCAAATTTAAACAATTCATGTATGATAAAATAGATGATTTGAAAAGCACACTAAATGGACACTTTTCAATACAATTTTCTGATTAGCTATGTATTTCAGTAGTAAAATTGCTGGCTTATAAATTATTTATCAGAATTAAATGGATATATTTGTTAAAAAGAGCATTTAAGATAGTTAAGGGATGCTGAAGAAAAAGTTTCAGTGTCAGAAAGATCTTTTACAAATAATTAGTTATCGATAGACCTGGAAACTTGAAAAAAAGGAAACAAACAAGGAATTAGGTTGTTTAAATAGTGCATAGATAAGAAGAAAACCCTCACCTTCTTAGCATCATTTGAATCCCCCATGCCATCATTAACCTGCATCAGGTCGTCATTGCCACGCTGAAATTAAATTATGTAATTTTAAATACATTATCAAAGCTCTCTAGAGAACGTTAAAATCACACCAATAAATACAAAAGATACACTGGAAAGGAAAATAATGCTACACAGACGGTGATAATTCTACACCCAGTGTAGTCAAACTACCAGTACTTTCAGGTAACTTTTGCGCAACTGTTTTGCTTGCAAACATTTCAACATTTTTTTTCAACATAATTTTTTTTTCTGTGTAAAGACACTTTGGGGCTCGCCATCAATCAATGTAGCATGAACTATCACGATTTTAAATTTCAGTATTTACTAATGAGACCACCGCAGTAGATAGGCCTTGAAAATCAAAATCTAATGGTATCTCAATGATGCCTGAATGTCACTTCTAAGTGAAGATATTCACATTTTTGTGAAGGTGAGACGAGTTGCAATTTCTCATGCTCCTCACCCGATATTACCGCTATCCAGTGTGTCCTACCTTCACCAGCGGGTGTGCGTGTGAGACAGTCTCAAACGGTCATATGAAAACTGACTTCAAAATATGTTCCGTCGTGTTAAATGATTAAAAAATAGTACACGTATAAAGTCTTGAGTGCAGTGATGTCGGTTCTTAACTCAACAAATAAATTATCATTAATCTTTAAAATTGTATTCACTTTAACTTTAGTAGTTCAAGTTGTACGTTTTGAGTGTTACAACATGTAGCGCAATCGATATGCGCGGCCATCATGACCTGTGGGTTACCATCTCACAAAGTCACATCTTCGCAGAAAAACTTTTTCAACCACAATTCGAGCAAGTTTTTATATGGCAATTAAAATTCACATTAAACAAAGACATCTATTGGGTCCGTTGATTCCGATATGCGATCATTTCGCTGCCTCTGTGGGATGCACTCCCCGGCAGTCGGCAGCTTGCACAGATCCAGAAACTTCTAGTTTCTCAGTTCTGTATAATATTTTAGTTCATAATGTTTAATACTTTCTATTCACGTAATAAATTTCTGAAAAATAAAAACCCAGCAGGGAAGAGAACTCTGGACTCCCGCGTGACAGGCGAAATGCTTACGACTACGCTAGCGAGGACACAATGGTTGCTCCCCACAGATTTAATAATATAGTAAAGCCGCCATGTTGGGTTTTCCCATTCACAAAGGCACTCATTATGGTCGTAACATCTTAACATGTTTTTCAACCACAATTAAAGCAAGTTTAGCGATGAAACTTTTCAAATTTCTGTAAAATTAGATGCACAACTGTAAAATCCATCTACAATTGATGGTATTCTATTGAAAGCGCAAAAGTATGGTTCAGTGTGCCATTTCCATTTTTCTCCGCGTGCGAGTTTGTCTCAACTAACACGGATCATAGGCGGATTATGAAAACTGATGTAAATATGTTCTGTAACATTTAATGATTAAAAAATAGTACAAGTACACATTATTAATCTTTAAACTTGTGTTCTCTTTAACTTTAGTAGTTCAAATTGCATGTTTTCAGTGTTGAAAAGTGAAAGTGTACATGCCAGTCGGATCGCTATACACATGCCACCACGGCCTATGGCCATGCGTTTCCCCATTCTCAAAGACACGCTTCGTAGAAAATGTTCTTTTTCATCCATAAATAAAACATATTGCGATGAAACTTTTCAAATGTATGTAAATTTGGATGGAGAATTTCAAAATCCATCTAAAATTTATGTATGTATATTAACAGCACCCAAAAAAATTAATTACGGTAAGTATAATTTATATAAATGATCACGATGATTTCAACCAATCGCCGTGCACAGAATATTAGGCAAACCTTTCCTGGAAAACCCAGGATGACCTGTATTCTTGTCACGTGAGATTTGAATGAATGGATGACTGTTGAAAGAATGCATGGTATAATAGAAAGTGTTTTGCTTCACAACATGGATCATAGAGGAGTGACCCCGTATATCACTTCCGTTTTAATTTCGAGTAATGGCACGATGGAACTGCCTAATTAATGTGTTATTTTACCAAGATAATCAATAATTAATCAGTAATCTGGTGTAGGTTCTGGAATAATCAAACCATGAAATTGAAACTTTGTGACGTACAAACAAGCAATCTGACTAAATCGTTTTCTCACCTTCATTCCTGAGGATGAATAAAAGTCTCTGAGGAGAAAACAAAATGAACGTGCATTAATTTCAACTGAATAAAATTGTAACAATTGCTTAACGTCTAATGAAATACGACGACTGTCATGGCGGAAGGCGAAGATACAATACATGTTAGGACATGTTATGGCAAAAAAACATCTTGCAAACTTAAGCTTTTTCACGATTACTTCTTTGTGTAATTAATAAATTAATAATACGGTGCATGACACTGTACTTAGTAACTTTAAGTGCAATCTACCAACTAAGCAGCACACATAAATTTAAAAAGTGCCTGTCGGTCGGTTCCCCAAATTTACCAGACCATGCCGATTTGATGAGGAAATTGAAATAGCTATAAACTTAAAATATGCTGCAATTACCCACATGTTTCGACAAATATTTATATCATAACTGTTAAAAGCCTATACGGAAAAGGTAGAAGAGAGAAAGTTTTGCAAAACTTACCCGTCCATGTCGTTTCAACAAAGTTCGAGTCTCAACTGTCAAGTCTCTTTGTCCAATATGTCTGCCTCACGCGTTGCAAGTTATGACGTCATCACTTCCGTTCTCGTGAGATTTGATATATTCAAGAATAATGAAATATAAAATTTTTAAGTATAATTTAATATGATGTTGCATTTATTATGAAGAAAAAATCATTATATGAAAAAATAAATAATATATATGATGTATTGCTTTAAGTTAAATTTTCGTTAAACTAATGGTAATAGATGGTGACTAGAGAGTATGTAGCGTCATCATCATCATCATTCTGATATCATCATCGTCATGTGCCATGCCGATAAGCGTAGGTGGTCGTATTTCGCCATCTTACACGATTCCATGATTCGCAAGTTAGCTCTGTGTTCTAGTCTCGACCATGTCATGTGGTCAAGGCCATCTAGATATTTACTTCTCTGCCTTTCCCTTGTTCGTTTCCTCTCAATCTTGCCAGTTGTCACAAAGTTCTCTAGTTCATTTCTTCTCATAACGTGCCCGAAAAAATTTCACTATCTACGTCTAATTTCTCCAATCAGTTTACGTTACGGTTTTTATTTGCTTCTTGTAGGACTTGCTCGCAGTGCAGGATTTACGTATAAGCCCCCAAGAATGTGGGGGGGCCCCAAGAAATATTGTCCGAGTGAGCAATTTGTCACTGACATAGAATAGCTGGACCTATAAAGGGCCCCATATTTCAAATAGCTTAGGGCCTTATCAAGTCTAAATCCGGCCCTGCTTGCTCGTTGGTTTTTCTGTCTGTTCATGGCATTCTTTGTATTTTCATCAGAAATCACATTTCTACTGCCATTAGATGTTTTTCAACTTGTCTGTTCATCGTCCACGTTTCACATCCATACAAAAGTATAGCTTATAGGTAAGCACTTCAACACTCTTTTTCTCGTTGTAATTGACATCTTTATAGTAGTTAGTATATTGTCCATCTTAGCAAAGGGCTCCATTGCCATAGCGACTCTTGTTCTAATCTCTTCAAGGCATCTCCTATCAGTTGTTATGACTGTTCCGAGATAAGTTGTTCCGATTCACTTCTTTAAGAAAATTCTCATTTATCCTTATATTACACTGTGGTATTTCTTCCTTCTTAAAGACGACAATAATCTGTGTCTACTTACTATTTAATTCTAACATTAGTTGTTCACTGTGTATAATAAACTATCTATTAAATGTTGCAGATCCTGCTCATTGTCTACAATCAATACTGTATCGTCCGCGTATTTAATGTTTTTAATGTTACGTCCCCCAATGGTGATTCCTCTCATATCTTCTAAATTTCTAACCATATTTTCACTTTATAGGGAAAACAGATCTGGATGTGGTATACATCTCTGTCGCACACATTTCTTAATAGACTGATATTGACTTACTTCATTAGCAATCTTTATGATAGCTTGATGTATCCAGTGGCGTGCAAAGGGGGGTGCGGGGGTAGGGGGGCCGGGCATCCAGCCGGGAGGGGGAGGCAGCCAATTAGGGAGACTTCTATTTCCTGTCAATTTGCACATTATTTACCCCATGCCTCTGTAAATTCTCTGTCTTTATTAATATTACACATTGCACCCCTCTCGTGAATCTCCGTGGTGAAGTGGTCTATCCGTCTGACTCGGGCTCCGAAGGTTGTATTTTCGATTCCGGGCCGCGTCCTTCATTTCACGAGTGCATTTTTTCGGAGACTCTCGAGGGTTGTCGCTGGAGCTACGGAGTTCGTGCTTTGTGCTCTGCTTTCGGCGCTGCGGAAAGAGACTGAGCCATATGGGATAAAAACCCGGTGCAATGCAGTAAACCCTGTCGACTTTTAAGCTACTTTATTTATTGCACCCACTCCCATACGAATCTGGCTACACCTTGTACTTGTGTCGTTACCTGAAATTACGTGCTTTACTCTAAGACTAGTTCTGTTAGCGTGAATTCACTATATTATCGCCAAAACATCAAAGAAATGTCGCCGCTTTCGATGATTTAAGTTGCTTTTGGACCTATCAAAGACATATTCCTTGGGTGGGGGTAAATATAAGACGGCAAGAAAAATTTCGTAACAATGCAACAGACAGTTTTCAAAATAATTGATCGTGAATGACAGCATTCATTTCTGGACAGACTATAGTTGGATCTCTGGTGGAGTCGGGCAGTCCGGCTCGCCCCGGTTCACTGTCCGTTGTTTCTGCCCTACCGTCTGCCGGCTCTCTCCCGTGGGTTCTCTTCGCTGAGCATTCCGGGTTGCCGGCGAGTTTACTTTGAAAAAAATCAGAGTGTTCAAAGTAGGCCTCGGCTGCCTTAATAATGGTGCATGGAATAATGGAACGGGACCTCGGTTCTTCTTCTTCTTCTTCTTCTTCTTCTTCTTCTTCTTCTTCTTCTTCTGCGTTCATCCGGAGTCTTTTTTCGGATGCGATTGCGTTGTACCTGTTTACAGCAGAGCTGCGATACTTGCGCCTTTAGGCCGACACATCCGACTTCTGCGGGCTTTTGATGACCGGGTTAACCTTCCCGTAGGACCTTGGTTCTATTTTGTTGATTTTCGGAACTGGAGATAATTATTAACAGGGACAAACGGGGGAATTCGTATAGCGGCCTTAGAGATGAAATTATTGGATCACCGCAAGACGAGCTACTGCGAAAGCATTTGTCAAGAATGTTTTCATTAATCAAGAACGAAAGTCAGAGGCGCGAAGATGATCAGATACCACCGTAGCTCTGACCATAAACGATGCCGACTAGCAACCCAATGCACAAAATAGAAAACTGCTTGGCTTGCAAATCCACTACGTGGAAAGACCGAATCTTTTGGGTGACGACATAGGTACGAAGTAAGTCACAAATGCTTGTAGAAAAATAACTAAATATGATAACAACTTGAAACCAGTTTATTTTTATAGATACATTGTCCCTTTATTTCTCAACCTAATTTCCACCAACATTGATGCATTTACCCCATCGTTTTATCAGTCCTCCCAAACCGGCTGATTTCAAGTTGTTATCACGTGCAGTTATTTTCTACAGCCATTTATGACGTACTTATTAACTTACCCCCGTATAAAAGCGTCGTAGTGGCACGAAATGGATTATTGCTCGGCTAGCACATCCATTACGAAGAAAGTCAGTATCAAAAGCTCATCGGGTGAGCGTTACTAAAGGTGGAAAACAGCGTCCTATTGGCACGAAATGAAATATTGCTTGGCTAGCGAATCCATTACGTGGAAGTCCGAAGCGGAAGCTCGCTGTGTGGATGTCATCTGCACACTGGTCCCTACTGGAACAGCCTGTGAGAACGGGACGCCCAAGATATGAAATTGAGGCTAGGCAGCCATGTGCAGGACGTGACAATTCCTTGGGTGAACCCAGTACCAGAGCGCTATGTGTCGGCTCTGCAATTATAGAAACCTCCTTGGATGGCGGGGAATACCCATGGTCTACCCCTGCCTTCCCTTGAGGGCCGACCGGGATGTCTTCGGCTGTTCTGGGTGGGCCAGCTGGGATAGGGATGACACCAGAACAGTAGGCGTAGAGAAAGCGACCAAGAGGCAGAATGGCCATATTGCTTGGCTAGCAAATTCATTTCGTGGAAAGTCCTAACCGAAAGCTCGCTGAGTGGATGTCATCTGCAGACTGACCTCTTCTGGTTTGCGTGGAGAGCGGCCTGTAGCGGACGAAATGCCCAATATACGGAAGTGAGGCTAAGCAGCCACGTAACGATTCCTTGGGTGAGATCAGAACCTGAGCGCTATGTGTCGGCTCTGCAATTATGGAAGCCTCCTTCGATGGCTGGGAATGCCCATGGTGTACCCCTAACTTTCCTTGAGGGTTGACCGGGAGTTCTTCGGCCGTTCTAACTTGACAAGCTGGGATGTAGGTGCCACCACAACATTGAGTGAGAGTCGAATGTCCTTCGAAAAACCCGAGAAGGTTAACCCGGTCAACAAATGCCCGCAGAAATCTGATGTGTCGGCCGAAATGCGTAAGTATCGCAGCTCTGCTGTAAACAGGTACAACGCAATTACGTCAGAAAAAAAAAAAACTCCTGGTGAACGCCTGAGAAGAGGAAGTTATCGAGACATGTTGTTCATGAGCCACTGTAATTCGACATTGACACCTGTAATTCGACATTGACCCCTGTAATTTGACATTGACATCTTTAATTCGACATTGACATCTTCACGGAAACAAAAACAATCAAATATATCAATCAATCAATCATGCTGCCATGCCGGAAAGCGTGGGCGGTCATGACTCGCCATTTCACTCGATCACCAGAGTCGTTGATCAGCTCAGGATTCCTGTCTCGTCCATGCCATGTGGCCAAGCCATCCAGGTACTTACTTCTCGGCGTTCCTCTTGGTCTGTGACCTTCGATCTTGCCAGTTGTCACTAAGTTCTCCAATCCGTTTCTTCTCATAACATGTCCAAAACATTTGGCTGTCTACGTCTAATTTCTCTAATCAATTTACGATTTTCATTTGTCTTCCTGTAGTACTTGGTCATTGGTTTTTCTATCTATCCATGGTATTCTTTGCATTTTCCTCAGAAACAACATTTCTGCAGCCATCAGATGTTTTTCAGCTTGACTGCACATTGTCCAAATTTCACATCCATACAAAATAATAGGCTCTATGTATTCCCTCAACACTCTTTTTCTCGTTTCAATTGACATCTTTTTATTGGTCAGAATGTTTTTCATCTTGCTAAAGCTACTTTCGCCACGGCGATTCTTGTTCTAGTCTCTTCAAGGCATCTCTTATCAGATGTTATGACTGTTCTGAGATAATTGTACCGATTCACTTGCCGAAGAATATTCCCATTTACTTGTATATTACATTGTGGTACTTCGTTCTTCCTAGTGACGACCATAACCTATGTCTTTTTACAATTTAATTCTAACCCCAGTTGCTCACTGTGTACAACAACCGCATATACTAATTGTTGCAGATCCTGCGCATTGTCTGCAATCAAATATATCCATCCATCCATCATGTGCCATGCCGGTAAGCGTGGGCGGTCATGTTCTGCCATCTCACTCGATCACCAGAGTCGTGGATCAGCTCCGTATTCCTGGCCACGTGGCCAGTCCATCCAGGTATTTACTTCTTGGTATCCCCCTTGGTCTCTTCCCTTCGATCTTGCCAGTTGTCACCAAGTTCTCCAAGTCATTTCTTCTCATAACATGCCCAAAAAATTTTGACTGTCTACGACTAATTGACTCTAATCCAGTGTTTCCCAACCTTTTTTGTGCTATGCCCCACCTAAGCCTTTCTAAAATTCTTATGCCCCCCCCCCCCTCGCCAGCCGCCGCGGCCCCCCCCCCCCCCCAAACATATACATTATTTTTAATATTTAAAAATTGAAATGTTTACTAAAGAAACTTGATTGATAGGTTTTAGGAAGAAATCATTAGGAAATTATTGAGCAAACACAGTAAGTACATTTTCAAAACATATAATGGAGAACTGAAATTCAAGTACAAAATAATTTTAATGAAAGATTTTATCTATGATTTTAATTATTAGTAATTATGTATTATTTAAATTTAGTGAGATCCTTGCGCTTGATGCTTGCTGCAAAGAGATCTTATGTCAGGTTCCAATTTAGTTAACTTCAGTCTCAAGTCTTCCCATTTTCTTATATCCAGCCGATTTCTTCCATTTTCGAATGGCCCCCTTAACAATCGAATTTCCCCCCTGTGGGGCGTGGGCCCCACGTTGGGAAACACTGCTCTACTTAGTTTACGATCTTCATTTGTTTCTTGAAGGACTTGCTCATTGGTTTTTCTGTCCGGCCATGGTATTCTTTGCATTTTCCTCAGAAACCACATTTCTACAGCCATCAGATGTTTTTCAGCTTGACTGCTTATTGTCCACGCTTCACATCCATACAAAAGCACAGGTTCTATGTTGCACCTCAATCAAATATATAGGTTTCATAAAAACACTGGGAGTGAAACGAGAGTTAATGAAAGAATTAAAACAGAGGCAAGTGAAATATTTCGGCAGCGTTAACAGACATAACACTCTTATAAAAGAAAACACCATAGTGGGTAGTAAGGTTGAAGGCAAGTGAGCAAGTGGTGGACGAACGGCTATCTGTCAGAGTGTACAATCAAGGCGAGAGACAGTGTTCAGATTTGAGATTCATTGCAGCCAACCTTCATTTAGGAGACGTCATCTGATTGATTAAGAATGTCAGTATCTTTCTTCATCGTGGTCCAAGATATTCTAAGAGTGTCGTTTGTAACATGTGAGCTAACTTTTATGCTTTAGTCCAGTGGTTCTCAACCGGTGGGAATTCCCCCCTAGGGGGGAATTTTAGGGTTTCTAGGGGGGGGGAAGAGAATTTAAGATTATTTCAAGATCGCATTAATACAAGAACCAGTTACTTGATATTGTTTTTCCATTTACATTTTTCGCTTCTGTATTTCCTGCCTTAATGAAATTCGTTTTGTAACGTAAGTAGTCCCGCAAATCACGCTTTATATACATGTCTAGACTTGTGCTAGTATGTATTAAATTTAGCTTCCATTTTTATGTATAGTGTGTAAGGGTGGGGGGGGGGGGCGTGGGGGCATTTATAGGGAGGAATTCGAAAGTGGGAGTGATGACGTTCTGAACATATGGTAAAGGGGGGGGGGGGCATGGGCCAAACAAGATTGAGAACCACTGCTTTAGTGGTTGCGTGTCTAACCTCAACATGTGTGTGTTGCTACGGGAAAGAAGTGTATTTTCCTTTATATTTTTGATGTGTTGGCATAAGGTCGTTGTCAAGAGTATAAAGAGATACGCTGTAACACACATCAGATCCCAGCGACCTCTGTGCTAGTTTTACGGAACGCAGTGCAAGACTTCTGCCATACGTCCTCGTCGTTTATCTTCATCATCATCAAATACCCCGCGACTGGTTTAGGAAATTAACAGGCGGACAGATTGGCTGGTGCTGCACCATTGACGCGTGATTTGATGCACGATACGGCAGATGTGGACAAGGCCCTCTGTGAGCGCGTGAATAATGCAGAACAGGAAGACTATAATGGTCTAGAGCAGTGTTTCCCAACGTGGGACCCACGCCCCACAGGAGGGCAATTCGACTGTTAAGGGGGGCAATTCGAATATGGAAGAAATCGGCTGGATATAACAAAACTGGGAGACTTGAGACTGAAGTTAACTAAATTGGAACCTGACATAAGATCTCTTTGCAGCAAGCATCAAGCGCAAGGATCTCACTAAATTTAAATAATAAATAATTACTAATAATTAAATTAATATAGAAAAATCCCCCTCTGCCGTGCGTCCACCTTGACGAGGTAGAGGGGCTTGAGCGTTCCAATGACCCCAAGAGCTATGCCGACGGTAGCACAGCTACTGGTAGGGTTACCCATGTCGGACAGGTCAAGGGAGAGGGACCAGACGAAGTGACGCACAAACCTGCTGCCTTGTAGGTAGACTGGGGACAGTCAAAGGCTAGGGAAAGCATCCCGAACAAATGCTTGTCGAAATCGGATGTACTGAGCCATAGGCTTGACAAAGAAGTGCAACGTAACTTTATCATTTCATGATGCCACAGATGAAAATTAAATCGTTATGGTGCTAATCCCGTGAAGTCCCATCAGGCGGTGATAGTGCCGGGCCCCCTGCCTCGAGGGGGTCCACCCATGACTACTGGTGGTCACCTTCCCCTGTGCTGTGGAGTCAAGGCACAGAGGAGTAGGTTAATAGCTATTGACCAAACACCCCGGACACTCAACATACTACAATGGAATGCAGAAGGAGTTTATAACAAGGGAAAACCTTGGTCTTTTCCCCTTCGATCTTGCCAGTTGTCACCAAGTTCTCCAAGTCATTTCTTCTCATAACATGCCCAAAAAATTTTTGACTGTCTACGACTATTGACTCTAATCCAGTGTTTCCCAACCTTTTTTGTGCTATGCCCCCCTAAGCCTTTCTAAAATTCTTATGCCCCCCCCCCCCCCCGCCAGCCGCCGCCCCCCCCCCCCCCCAAAAACATATACATTATTTTTAATTTTTAAAAAATTTGAAATTTTTACTAAAGAAACTTGATTGATAGGTTTTAGGAAGAAATCATTAGGAAATTATTGAGCAAACACAGTAAGTACTTTTTCAAACATATAATGGAGAACTGAAATTCAAGTACAAAATAATTTTAATAAAAGATTTTATCTATGATTTTAATTATTAGTAATTATGTTTATTTAAATTTAGTGAGATCCTTGCGCTTGATGCTTGCTGCAAAGAGATCTTATGTCGGGTTTCCCAAATTTAGTTAACTTCAGTCTCAAGTCTTCCCATTTTCTTATATCCACCCGATTTCTTCCATTTTCGAAGGGCCCCCCTTTAACAATCAAATTTTCCCCCCCTGTGGGGCGTGGGCCCCACGTTGGGAAACACTGCTCTACTTAGTTTACGATCTTCATTTGTTTCTTGAAGGACTTGCTCATGGTTTTTCTGTCCGGCCATGGTATTCTTTGCATTTTCCTCAGAAACCACATTTCTACAGCCATCAGATTTTTTCAGCTTGACTGCTTATTGTCCACGCTTCACATCCATACAAAAGCACAGGTTCTATGTTGCACCTCAATCAAATATATAGGTTTCAAAAAAACTGGGAGTGAAACGAGATTTAATGAAAGAATTAAAACAGAGGCAAGTGAAATATTTGGCAGCGTTAACAGACATAACACTCTTAAAAAAGAAAACACCATAGTGGGTAGTAAGGTTGAAGGCAAGTGAGCAAGTGGTGGACGAACGGCTATCTGTCAGAGTGTACAATCAAGGCGAGAGACAGTGTTAGATTTGAGATTCATTGCAGCCAACCTTCATTTAGGAGACGTCATCTGATTGATTAAGAATGTCAGTATCTTTCTTCATCGTGGTCCAAGATATTCTAAGAGTGTCGTTTGTAACATGTGAGTAAATTTTACTTTAGTCCAGTGGTTCTAACCGGGGAGTTAGGGGGAACCAATTTTAGGGTTTCTGGGGGGGGGGGGGAAGAAATTTAAGATTATTTCAAGATCGCATTAAACAAAACCAGACATATTGTTTTTCCATTTAATTTTCGTTTGTATTTCCTGCCTTTAAGAAATTCGTTTTTTTAACGAATAGTCCCCCCAAAACACGTTTATATCAGTCTAGACTTGTGCAGTATTATTAAATTTTGCTCCATTTTATGTATAGTGGTAAGGGTGGGGGGGGGGGGGGGTGGGGGGCATTTATAGGGAGGAATTCGAAAGTGGGAGTGATGACTTCTGAACATATGGGAAAAGGGGGGGGGGGGCATGGGCCCAAAAAATTTAGAACCACTGCTTTATGTTGCGTTCAACCTCAACATGTGTGTGTTGCTACGGGAAAAAGTGTATTTCCCTTTTTTTTTGATGGTTGGCATAAGGGCGTTGTCAAGAGTTAAGAATACCTGTAACCCA
The DNA here is from genome assembly GCA_014155875.1 of Cepaea nemoralis. Taxonomy (NCBI): domain Eukaryota; kingdom Metazoa; phylum Mollusca; class Gastropoda; order Stylommatophora; family Helicidae; genus Cepaea; species Cepaea nemoralis. The sequence continues at coordinate 64,609 of JACEFZ010026493.1, forward strand.
TCAGATCCCAGCGACCTCTGTGCTAGTTTTACGGAACGCAGTGCAAACTTCTGCCATACGTCCCCTCGTTTATCTTCATCATCATCAAAAACCCCGCGACTGGTTTTTGGAAAAAAACAGGCGGACAGTTTTGGGGGTGCTGCACCCTTTACGCTGATTTGATGCACGTACGGCAGATTGGGGCAAAGGGCCCCCTGTGAGCGCGTAATAATGCAGAACGGAAGACTATAATGGTCTAGAGCAGTGTTTCCCAAGTGGGGCCCCCCCCACAGGAGGGAAATTTCGACTTTTAAGGGGGGCAATTCGAATATGGAAAAATCGGCTGGATATAACAAAACGGGGAGATTGAGACTGGTTAACTAAATGGAACCGACAAAAGATTTTTGCGCAAGATCAAGCGCAAGGATCTCACTAAATTTAAAAATAAATAATTACTAAAAATTTTAAAATAATATAGAAAAATTTTTTTTCCCATTAAAATTAATTTTTGTACTTGAAATTTAAGTTCTAAATAGGTTTTTGGGGGGGTTTTTTAAAAATTTTGGGAAACCAAGGGGGGGGGGGGGGGGGGGGGGGGGGGGGGGGGGGGGGGGGGGGGGGGGAAATATAAATTTTTTAAAAGGCTTCAGGGGGGCTGGCACAAAAAAGGGTTGGGTAAACAGGGGTTCAAAGGGTTGGTTCTCAACCGGGGGGGAATTCCCCCTAGGGGGAATTTTTAGTGTTTCCGGGGGGGGGGGGGGAATTTAAGATTATTTTAAATTTCCATTAATAAAGAACATTTTAATTGATTTTGTTTTTTCCTAAAAAATTTTACAGCCTTTTACTTTCGCCCAAAGAAACGTTTTAAAAAATAAAGACCCGCATATCACGTTTTATTAATTTCTAGACTTGTTCTAGAGTGTTATTTAAATTTTGCTTAATTTTATGTATACTGGTAAGGTGGGGGGGGGGTTTTTTAGGGGGAAATTTAAAGGGGGGGGGGGGAAAGACTTTTAAAAGGGGGATGACCAAAAAAGGTTGAGAACCATGGTCTAGGAAATCGGGCAAAACAGGGGAGGGGGGGGTGTAGACAGAGGATTGGTAGACGGTCACTCAAAGCAGGGGCGGATTTCATAATCAGAATTAACGGGCACTATTTTATTGGGAAATCTCCACGGCTGTTGAAAATGACTGAGGGGCTTATGGGAAGCCTCGAGGCAGATGTCGGTTTTTTAATAAACTCTACAACTGTTTAAGCCCCCATGAACCCCCATTTTGTCTCCGGCGACAGTGCTGAATCCTTCCGACCCTAAACCCCTTAAATCGCTGCCCCCTCTATTTTCTTTCAAACCCCTCTTTTAGTTGTAAAATATGTTTGGGGTTTGTGTCTTTTCCTAAAGTAGCCGAAAAAACACAATGGGTCCTCTTTAGATGTTTTTGGGGAAATTTTTTCTATATTTTATCTATGTAAAATGCAAGAATATTTTCTAACCCCCATTAAAGAGATCATTTCAATCAAAAGGCAGATTTATTTCTTTTTTATGGTTCTTTATTGTGCGATGCTCTTTAACATTTTTTTCCAATACCAATAAAGTTTCGAATTTTGGCTTTTTACTCGTAGTATATCATGGAAAAACATATTGAAACCAAACCCCAAAGGGAAACCCCGGAGTTGGTATTTCCTGAGGGCGGTATCAGCCCTAAACAAGTTTATGGGTAGGTGGGCATGGCCGAAGGATAAGAACGGGCCCTTTAAAACCCTCCGGCGTTGTTTATACTGAGTTTGGGTTTTTCAACCTCTACACCGGACAGTTGGGCAAAATGTTTGACCCCTTTCCCCTGAAGTCGGAGTGGGCTCGCATGATGGCGAGGGAATAGGAAAACAAAACCCCATGAAAAATTTAGCCCAGCTTACAGTAGTAGTGTGTATTGACTACGTTTGATTGCAAAAAGCGAGTGCAAAAACGTAGTGCAAGTTATGTGTTAAAGTCAATTTTACTAATGGAGGGTTAAAAGTCCCTCAGCGAGAACCTACTTCTATCGTTCGCTGAATTTTGTGTATATGTGCAATTTTTTCCTGTAGAAGAAAAAGAAAATACGCAGGAAACCAAGAAAATGATAAACCAAACAGAATGGCGACGCTACGGGGTTTTGGGGGAAGGGGAAACCAAACACTTATGGCGAATGGTTCAATGGCAACGAGGGTGATCTGCGCTAACACAATGAATGAACTTTTTTTTTTTTTAAGTGCGCCTAGGTATATCTATTTTGGCAGTCTTGGGGTATATGATCTGCTTCGGTTGCGCTAAAGCAAATAGCTGATTCGTCAATCTTGAATTTTGTATGATTGCATTACAGTGCTGGACGTTATTTTGGGGCAAGTGCAGAAATTCAGAAATCTAAACACATGGATAACATCAGATGGAAGATGAATCACTGAGATAAAGAGCAGAAAGGGACAAGCAAAAAATGGTTTTATGAAATGAAATTTTGTGCAAATTTTCTTCCTTGAAAATGGACATGTTTGCATGTTACACGGAACCAGTTTTAAAATACGGGTGCGAAACCTTTTAAAATTAGTCCACAGGAGAAAAAAATCCTGGAAGCCCCTTTGGGGATAGGTGTTTAGAAATCCCAAAATTTTTTGGGCAGTTAAAAAGGGGCAATCAGGAGTATTAAGGGAAACCAGGACGATAGGTCACTTTTATTAAAAAAAGGGAAAAGGGCCAAAAAGGAAAAGCCCCCGGTCCCCAAAAAA